>CM020511.1:22225000-22632500 GCA_009823395.1 Thamnaconus septentrionalis
CGTCTCCTCGTATTTCCTGCATCCCGCAAAAACGGTCTGGTTTACTTCACTCCACCCCCGGCCTCCTCCGTGTACGCCTCCCGCGCAACCCACTCCGCTGTGATTGGTCGCTGCTGAGCCTCACTTCCTCAGTGTGCCGGTGCGGGAGTTGAGAGTAAACGGCAAATTTTACGAAACTGGCACAACTTAAACACTTACCGTCGTGAAGGCTTCACCCTTTAGCAGCTGTTTACCGGCTAATCCAGCTTCGTACGGGCCCAGCGCGGGCTGAGTTACGGCCGCAAGGCGAACCGAAGGTCCCTGGACGTTTTTTGTGCCTTCCGTGTCCCCGGAAATATATTTTACTTCTTGTACTGACATTGTTTTTGTTTTGTATTTTTGCGAGACATTTTAATAGGGCTTAGAATGATTTGGTTTCATACTGTTGACTTGTATCAAAACTCTGTCCTAGCAGAGAAAATATGTACGCTGAAACGATCACTTCAGTCATAGAGTCGTTTATTATTAGACAAGAATATCTGCACAATTTAAGTCCACACAAAGCACAAAGCAGGAAGAGCTCTATACAACCGATGTTAACATGCTGGCAGCGTGAAACTCGCTATAAGGAGTGAAACTTGCGAGTCAAAATCGCTGCCTCTTCAGTTTCGCTGCCAGCGAACACAACACACATAACAAGCAGAGCACGGAGTTAGCGGTGGTGGCTAACAGTTCATCAACACAATTCAGTGGTTGTACGTTGCAAGTAGTCTTAAAACTAATGTTGCTTGAGGTCACAATAAACTTACAGTCGTCATACATGTTTTCAAATATTGCCGTGGCTGACTATTCTCTCGTCGTCTGGCGGCCGAGTCGAGCCCGTCTCACTCCCGTTGCCGAACGGACAGGTGTTCCATCGCATCCGCATTAGGCTGAACAAACCTCCAACATTTTTCTCTGTTCGTTCCACTCTGACCGTTGTGGTCCTTGGTGCTTCGGTAGTCGCTCGGTATTTTATTTTATTTATTTATTTTTTCTGAACCTTTTCTTTGAACCTTATTATTTGACGATTTCGGATCGTTTGACGATAGGGTTCAACATTATAACAGTATTTAGAGCTCTAAAAAGTGGAAAAGCATCATAGGTGCCCTTTAATTATTAATTATTTTTTGAATACGTATATATATATATATATATATATATATATATATATATATATATATATATATATATATATATATATATATATATGTCTGTCAACGATTAATTTTTTTAAGCGTGATTTTTTAAGAGGAAGTGCTCTTCCTGGGCCATGTTGTGGGCAGTAATGGGATTCGCCCAAACCCAGCTCTGGTGAGAGATGTACAACTCTGGAAGTCCCCTAACAATGTGCAGGAGCTACAGGTTTTCCTTGGCTGTGTAATTACTATTGCAAGCTTGTCCCAGCATTTGCAGAACTCGCAAGCCCACTCCACCACCTCTTAAAGAAGGGCGCCAGATTCCTGTGGACGGAATGACCCCCGGATTCTTTCACTCAGCTGAAGGAGAAACTAACAACCACACCAGTGCTGGGATACCCCACTGCTGAAGGCAAGTACATTCTGGACACTGACGCCTCGAACCACAGTGTTGGAGCTGTTTTGTCACAACTGCAGTGGGGGCAAGAGCGGGTTCTCGCATATGCCAGCAGCCACCTCACACCAGCTCTGCAGAGGTACTGCGTCACCAACGTGAATTGCTTGCTGACGTGCGCTTCACCCGACAATTCCGTCATTACCTGCTGGGCAAGAAATTCCTGCTGAGAACCGATCATGGCAGTCTCACCTGGCTCTTTCAGTTTAAGTGCCCAGATGGTCAACTACCCCGCTTGTTGGAAGAGTTAAGCCAATACAACTTCAGCATTGAGCATCGGGCAGGCCGCCAACACTCGAATGCAGAAGCTATGTCTTGGTGAACCAGGGGACCACTCAAATGAATGCGACTGCTACCAAGTTCGAAAAAACCTGTCGGACCTGCCATGTCAAGGGTTCAAGCATTGTCAGAGACTTCATGAGCAGTGGGCAAGGTTTGAGGATGATGTTGATGATGTGGTGCAACTAGCTGTGAGATGTGAAGTGTCGAAGTTCAGCCTGTAGGGGGACCGCTAGCTTACGCGTGTCCGTGCCCCGTTACCTTCAGGGATCCACTCCAGAGTCGGAAGAACGTTTAACATAAATTATTTTATTCCAATTTCGTTTCAAGGGTTTGCACAGGTTGGATAAAAACAGGACGGGACACGGTAAGAAACCGTGTGTCTCCACTGCTTCCACGTTTGTGGCACAAAAATCAAAAGCACCTGCGTGCGAGGCTGCTGGCTCTCTTAAAGCCACAGTGCTGCCAGCGTTGAATGTAAACAGTCCATTGTAGTCTAAATAATGAACAAATAATCACATTCAACTGAAAGTAATCTGAAACAAAAGGCTGTTAGTTCAATATGTACATTTTGGTTCCAAGCACAAAATATATTTGAATAACATAATAGAAAAAACTGAAAATTGGCAGACTTATCATTGCCTCTTACACAGCCTATGGAAACAGAACAGCCACCTGCACCTGTATTGGAGACCCCTGTGGTTAACTGGCTGCAATCAGTCAGCCCAGAGGAGCTAGCCGAACTCCAGAAAGCTGACTGTGTTCTATCCATTCTTCACATGTGGAAAGCATCGGGGGAACTTCCTACCTGGTGGCAGTTGAAAGTCCTGCAGTGAGAAAATTATTGCTCTGTTGGCCCCAGGTTGTACTGCAATGAGGAATTCTTTACTGTTCCTGGGAGAGAGTTGGAGCTCAGGACCCAGCTCTGCTGCTGCTAGTCCCAACGTCCATGCAGCAAGAGGTTCTGCAGGCTTGCCATGACCCGCCTCACTCTGGTCATCTGGGGGAAGTAAAGACCCTTGAGCACCTATGTCAGAGCTACCACTGCCATGGAATGAGTGAGGATGTCCACCTGTTCATAAAGAGATGTCAGCATTGCAATTCACGCAAAGCTAAGGGACCACTGAAACGGGCCAAGCTGCAAGTGTATCAAGCTGGAGCTCCTCTGGATCGTCTCCACCTTGACATCCTCGGGCCTTTCCCAACATCCAACAGTGGTAATAAGTACATTCTCGTCATCATTGACCAGTTCACCAGATGGGTTTAAGCCTTTCCTGTTCCAGATCAAGGGGCAGAGACAACGGCCAGGAGGCTTGTATATGACTTTATTGCCCGGTTTGGTGCCCCCTTTGAGTTACACACCGACCAGGGTCGAAATTTCGAGAGTTGCTTTTTCAAGAGTGTATGCAAGCTCCTGCAAGTCACAAAGACACGGACTACCCCCTACCATCCGGCCTCCAATGGACAGATAGAGAGGTTCAACAGAACCTTGCTGCAAATGATCCGGTGCTATGTGGACCAGAACCAAAAGAACTGGGATGAACAACTGTCGCTTCTTGCCTCCGCCTATCGCAGCTCACAGCACGCTATCACTGGATTCGCACCTAACATGATGCTCGGAAGAGAGGTTCATCAACCACAGTATATCTGTTCGGGGACCGCGGAGCTGAGATCTGACTCCTTTATAACCTAACAGAGGACTCAAAGAGGCACAAAACACAGCAAGGGAGCCTCTCCACGTGGCAGGACGTCAGAAGAGGACGTATGATGTTGAGGCAGGAGAGCATTCCTACAGTGTTGGAGATTTGGTTTATGTCAAGGATGACACTAAGAAAAAGGGACAAAACCCCAAGCTCTGTGGATGGGCCCCCTGATCGTGTCTGCATGCCAAGGCCACGTCCTTAACGAGATCCCGGTGAGGAAACGCAGTATGATAGTGCATCATGATCGACTTAAACCATACAACAGTGATGTGGGTACCTGTGTGGGCTCAGCGACTATGGAGCCAAGTGCTGCAGTCATGCCAGGACTCCGCTAAGCTGTCACCTGAAGTGGATTCCTTAACTGTGCCAGAGCCGCCACGGCCAGAAGACACGTCTGAGGACACAACAGACGACAGGGAACCTTTGAGGTCATGTGATCAAGGGAACCCCCCCAGCATGGAGCTCCAAGGTGTCGGCTGGAAAAAGAACCAGCAACCAGAGACAGTTTGGGAAGTGTGGTGAGAACATTGAGTGGGCGGGCGGTTCATAAACCAGTGAGATACAAGAAGTAGTTAAAGAGACTAGGTTATCTGTTGATTCATGCATACTTTGAGTTTGTTTATTATAACTAAAGTGTCATTGTTTTTGGTTGTTAAGTAAATGATTTAAGCTAATAGTAATTTCAGTTTCTGTTCCTAACATGTTCATGGAAGTCACCTGTACTGAAGGGACTCAGTACTCCTGGAGGGGGGTAGTGAAGAGCAGATCACAGTAGTCAGTGTTTCAGATTATCTTTTGTTGTGTGTTGCTGAATTCAGTGAGGTTTGGATGTGGGAAGGCACGTGGGACTGTTGAGGAAATGACGTGAGTCTTACATTGATGTTTAGTTTATGGTTGGATGTTGAAGGTTCCTCACGGCTCACCGCATGGACATACCAAAGCTCACTGTCTGTGCCTGAGCCAGAGGTCACAACCCAACACAAAGCTTTGTATGAGTTGCTTACTGAAACGGGGGGTGTCTATTCTGGACCCAAATGCATCACACAGACAAGGTTTGGAAGGTTCAAAAAGAAGGCACAGCTTTATTTCTTGAGGGAAAGCGGCTGGTCAGTCGAAAAGAGGGGGAAAAAGGGGCCAAAAGAAGCAACTGCTCCAAAACGGGCCAAAAAGGGGCCAACGGCAAAAAAGGATCCTCCTCTTGGGAAAAAACAGGTCAAAACACAAAACTCACTCAGGTGTCGAAGTTCAGGGGAAAGGCTGGAGGCGAGAACCAGAACAGGCAAGGTCAGTAGCCGGTGAGTCAGTCTGGGGTTTCGTGGTGCAGCGTCGTGCATGGCAGAGAAAACAATCTGGCAGGAAGGAGCGGGAGCAGGGCGGCTAAATAGTCTGGCAAGGAGAGCAGGTGAAGAGAGTTATTGCTGAATGACCTGGGTGCAGAGAGGTGGTGATGCCTTCAGGGAAGAAACGAAAATTAAGCATGAACATGACAGAAAACCATGACAGCTTACATTCTGTACTTAACAATATATATATATATATCCGTAATCTGTATGTATATATATATATATATACACATATATGTGAGGGCTGTCAGTCGATGAAAAATTTTATTTGGAATTAATGAGTTAACTGGCGATTAATGACAAATAAGGTGCAAATTTTTTAACCTGCTCTAAATGTACCTTAAAAAGATATTTATTGTGTTTCTTATACCCGAGGAAAAATTGGAGAGGAAAATAATAATTCCTTTGTGCAAATATTCTATTTTTATTTTCATTGGAACATTCCAAAACGATTCTATACTTAAACTGTCCAGATACTCTCCAAAAAAAATGCTCCTAACTATTTAGGTTTACAAATAAAACAATTCCTTTTCACTTGCGTGCGAGATTGGCCATTTCACTGTGTGCCGCTTTATCGCTTGTGAGTGTATGTGTGTGTGTGTGTGTGTGTGTGTGTTTGTTTAATCTCTCTCGCACTTTCATACTAGATACTGGCAAATATAACATACACAAATATAATCGCATTTATCAATCACAGTATTTTATTATGATTAAAATTAACAGGATTCTCTCGTGTTTCTTTGAGTGACTTCCTGTCCAGCTTGACGCGGATCGCTCGCGGCTTGTGGCTCGCGACGGGGCGCCTAAAGGGAGTGGGCTTCGTTTTGTGGCTTTCCTGCGGCCGGGTTCCGGCCTAATGACCGCCCAACACGGAGAAGTAGAGGGAGTTGTCTGAACAGGATGGCTGCAGCTTGCACGCAATTTTTGTAGGCACCTCCAGTGTAGACCAGGCGTTATTCGCGTGTTAAAAAAATTTGTGCCGTGAAAAGGAGTTTGAGTTAACGCGTTATCGTTAGCGTTAACGTCGACAGCCCTAATATATACATACTGGAAATATTTTCGATTTTAATAAAGAAAAAAAAACGCTTTTAAATAAAAGTGCTAACATCTCCTCCTCCATTATTTTTAAAGTTGTAATATGAGAGCCTCAAAAACATCAAAAATTTAAAAAAAATCGGAAATTTGAGGGCATTTTTTGCACCGTCCTGGAAGGAGCCTGTGAAGCCGGTCCAGACGGATAAATTTTAAAGTTGGCGTCTCCCGCTGCACCATCCGGACCACTGCCTTTCTCCTTTGACGCTAATTGAACAGTACTCCCCCCCCACCGCTCCTCCCCCCCACGTCACGTGTGTTAGCTCATCCATCATTGTTTGTCGGGGAGCTGCTTGCGATAGTCCTTTCCGCCGACTTTGAGGGAGCACTTTATCTTATTTGTTTGTTCCCTGACACAGGGGGATGATGCACTCGACCAGGCCAGCCATTTAGAAGCCGGGGTAGCGTTCAAGAACGGCCTCCTTTATCATCTGACATTAGCCGTCGCGGCACAGAGGCAGAGGGTGTGGGGGGGTGGCGGGGGTGACGCTCGTTTGTCATTCCTAAAGTAAAACTATTTACCATCGACATCTAATTTTCTTAATAGATACGCTGGAGGGAAATGCTGGGACTCAGCCTGCAGCTGCAGCGTTTCTCAGAGATCTTTGTATTTTTATCGTTGCTGTATTTATGATGGCGACACGGTGGCGCAGTGGTTAGCGCTGCCGCCTCACAGCAAGAAGGTCGTGGGTTCGATTCCGGGGCCCGGACCTGTGACCTTTCTGTGTGGAGTTTGCATGTTCTCCCCGTGTCTGCGTGGGTTCTCTCCGGGTTCTCCGGCTTCCTCCCACACTCCAAAAACATGCATGTGAGGTCAATTGAATATTCTAAATTGTCCGTAGGTGTGCATGTGAGTGTGAATGGTTGTTTGTCTCTATGTGGCCCTGCGATGAACTGGCGTCTTGTCCAGGGTGTACCCTGCCTTCGCCCTAAGACAGCTGGGATAGGCTCCAGCAGACCCCCGTGACCCTGAATTGGAATAAGCGGGTATAGAAGATGAATGAATGAATGTATTTATGATTGTTAGGGATAATTGTGAATAAATTAAGCAAGGGCAGAAATCAAGAGAGGAGCAGGAGGAGGATGGAGAGCAAGTTTACCGGACAAGTAAAACAAATACTGTTTGAGATGTTTTTTTCATTCGATGAGTACCGTGGGGAGAGTGGGGGGAAGAAATTGTTTAATTTGTTTTTACACTTTGTACAAATTTAAATTAGCTGCATCTTATCAAGACACTGCAGGATAATAGTTGTGTGCTGTAAATGGAATAAGACGAAGGACTGGAGCCGTGGAGAAGCAGACGGAAGAAAGCAGTTGTTTCGGATGTGAAAGAGGACGGCAACGTGCAAGTAAGCTGTCTGATAAGTGCCATGGGAAATGAGTCCGAAAATATCTACCGATCATTTGCATTGCAGACACAGAAATGACTTTGATAAGTTGATTGAAAAAGGTGTGGTTCCCCTCCCTATGCTGCAAAAGGTAAAGGAGGAGCTCCAAAGAATGGAGCGAAAAGGCATCATTGAGAGGGTGAAACAGCCCACCGACTGGTGTGGCCCAAAGGTGCCGGTCCTGAAAAAAACCACAGGCAAAGCCTGCATCTGTGTTGACCTCAAAAGGCTGGATGATGCTATGAAAAGAGAGCACTACATTCTACCTACCACAAAGGAAATCACAGCAAAGCTGAGTGGGGTTAGAGTCTTTTCTTCACTCGATGCTGCCATCGGTTTCTTCCATATACCATTGCGCCCAGACAGCTGTAAACTTACCACCTTCATCACGCCATTTGGCAGGTTCATGGCTGCCATTTGGCATAACCAGCACACCTGAAATCTTCCAGAGGAAGATGATGGAGACACTGTAGGGGCTGGAGGGTGTCAAGGTTTTAATGGACAACATCTTGATCTATGGGGCTACAGAGGAGCAGCATGACAGCCGCCTGGAGAAAGTGATGCGGCGCATAGAGATAGCTGGCCTGAAGCTCAAATGCGAAAAGTGTTCCATCAGGCAGAGCCAGCTGCGGTGTCTTGGACACCTCATCGATTGGTCACCACGAGCAGACGTGCAGGAGCTGAAAAGGATACTGGGGATAGTGAATTATCTTGGAAGATACATCCCCAACATTTCAACAGTGGAGACAGCCGCTGTATGAGCTCCTGAAAAATAAAAATGCATGGACATGGACTCACACACAACAAGCAGCCTTTGAACACATTAAGGAGCTGTTAACAACTGCACTGGTTCTTGCCCACTACAACCTGAGCAAGCCGGCGGACGCAGGTAGTTATGGACTTGGGTGGGGGGGGTTAGTTAAAAATCACAAGAAACCCGTGGCCATTTATATATTTATTACAAAAAATGAAACACAGTTAAATAAAATGTGACTGATAGTGACGTAATTGTTAAAAAAAAAGAAAAAAGAAAGAAAGGCAAGCAGCTTGCGGTTGCCAGATTGGATGGTTTCCCGCTACATATTTAAGCCTGTTTACATGTGTTTTGGTTGGGGTTTCACCTGGAAGGCTCTAGACATCTGGCACACTTTGAACAGAGTTTAGAACGCTGCTCACAAGCACCACAATGAGCGCGTTCAACAACGTGTTCAAACACAAATAAAGAACGGTCCGTTCACGTTTGCCCAAAATATGAACAAATTCATGAACAAATTCAAGAACAATCGTTCATTGAACGCGTTCAGGCACAACACTGTAAATCACACAGTGCACTGTTTTTATCAGTTGTCGAAAAGCAGGACCAAAAACACTCAGTTTCTTTTTCTTCTCCGGCGAGTCTGACTCTGTAACTCTCTGTGTGCTGTGTGCGTCATGCACTCTTTGCCGACTGCCGAGCGTGCGCACTGCGCATCCGCAGTTGGCTTTGGTGCATTAACTTTGGTAAACGACTGAAAACTATGTAGTACCTATGCCAGGCCTGCTGTGGCGCTGCAAGTTTACTCCTTGAAGGCAGAAGAAGAAAAACACATGAAGCATGCCGTGTTTAAAGAAGCAGGAGCTCTCTAAAAACATCAGAGAACAGAATGAAAGATCGTTCGTGAAAAGACAGTGCGGATATACAACAGAGTGAAACTTATGCTTCGAGTTACTTTAGAACACAAAGCCTTAAAAGGTCCATATTAAGATTGACTGGAAGTCGCACCAGCAAAAGTTAGCCAACATTTTAGTAATTTAGATTTCCTGCCTCAATATCCCAGTCCGCCGACTCAAAAGAAAATAAATAAAGAGTAAATCGATTTTATTATGGTTATTTTCACTTTGCACTCAATCCATGGTTGAACCACGAGCACTGTGTGTTATTGTTCACTATTGTTTGCGGTTTGTTGTAGTGGATGTTACAACCCCAGCTCGCAGGGGAAAAGGGAAGTAACACAAAATCCAGGTGATAAGGTAAAGTAAATTTTTTGCGCCCTGTTTTGGAAAAACAAAGGGGCAACAAACACCAAACAAAAACTGAACTGAGGGAGAGGGCTGATGGGTGCTGGTTAAATCAAAAACTGAATATAACATAAAGAGGACTCTACGAGCTATAACTATTATTCTGAAAATAAGCAAGTTAAAGAACAGAAAGAGAAAGCAAAAAGGCTCTTCTATTACGGCAGTCTCAAAACCAAAACTACATCAACCAGCAGCCCTGCACCTCGTGTATCTATACATAAAATTAGGCTATCATGGAAAATAAACAAGTCTGTATATTGGAACTCAAATCCCTGGCCACAACCCGCAGTTCTAATGAAACAAAACTAAGCCAAACGGCTACAAAACAAAAGGGCCAGGTAATCGAAGTGCAACAAAGGCACAGAACTCTGCAAGAGCTACCACAAAGTCAAAAGTGCTACACAGGGCAAGCAGTCTTCACCAGCCGTTAGCCACCGGCAGAACAAGTGGCTTGGCTTTTTGTAGCCACTGTCAAGTGGAGGTCGGATAGAGCAGGTGCCGCACCAATGAGGAATCAGGCGCCGGGAAGGTGTTTGTTCATTGGAGAGCTGAACCTCCTCAGCGCTGCACCAATCGGAGGGGAGAAGAGGCGGAGCAGTGCCTACAGGGCCAGGGTGCAGATCTCTTGGAAAGAGAGGAAAGAGCAAACACACAAACAGACAAGCAATTATGGCCGTAACATGGAGGTTAATCGGAAAACTGCAGGCTGATCATTAGTAGCAGTAACAAGTCCGCTGCCCGACATGGTTGTTGTGGCGGTCCAGGTTGCCGGGTTGGGGAAGAGGGGTCTATAACTGTGACATCAGCATTTCCAAAAAAAGGTAAAAAGGCAATACAAATCATATAAAAGAGAAATACATGATTGAACGGTGGATAGGGCACTAACATATAACATATACATGACAAGCTGTTCAGAGAGCCAACAACACACAATAAAAAACGTTCACATTTAAACACCTACTACTTTTCTCTGCTGTCATTTATTTTCACCATTGTCTTGCTGGACCATTTAGGCATGAGGTTTTTCTCCAGGGTGCGGAGTGCGGTCCTGATCTTTCTCCCCATTAGAAGCTTGGCTGGGCTGTAGACTGTGGTGGAGCAGGGAGTGGATCTATAGTTCATGAGAGCCATCACAGGATACTTCCGCTTGAGAATTTTCTTTGCAGTTTGCAAACTGGAGTCCATGATCGCTCACCACCTCGTCTGGAATGCTAAATGTTGCGAAGACTGTTCTGAGCTCTGGATGATTTATGTAGTTGTTGTTGAAGGTAAGTGCAATATTTCAAGGAACCTGGAGTTAATAGTCCAAAATCACCAAGTAATTGTGGTGTTTGTGCTCACAGAGGTCCATTGCAATTCTTTTCTAGGGTTGCTGTGGAAGAAGTGTGGAAAGTAAAGGCTCCATTTGTTGTGTTTGTTTCTGTTCACAACACACTTGGCATGAAGACACAAACATGTTCAGCTCTGCAGAGTGTGTGCCACCACACTGATGAACAGGCTCTTTCCCTACATTTAACAAGACCCTGGTGACCCTCATGAATTTTCAGGAGTATCTCACCTCTCAATGACCTCAGCACCACAATCCTGCTTCCTCTTAGGATGAGGCCGCTGTGCTCTAATAGCTCTGATTTCACCTAGATGTGCTCCTTTGCATCTAAGGGCACACTGCTGAGGTGTTCAGACCATCCAGTCTTGATGAGCTTTACAATATACTGCAGCTGAGTGTCTGCTGCTGTCACCATCTTGATCTCATCCATTTTGCTTGCAGATGCAGGGATTACCTCCACTAGACTAGTCACATAGCACGCAACTTCACTGTGTGTGAGTCCATGTCCATGCATTTTTATTTTTCAGGAGCTCATACAGTGGCTGTCCCACTGTTGAAATGTTGGGGATGTATCTTCCAAGATAATTCACCATTCCCAGTATCCTTTTCAGGTCCTGCACGTCTGCTGGTGGTGACAGCTGCCGAATAGCCTGCACTTTATCAGGGTCCGGCCAGATCCCTGACCAGTCTTTTCGTGGTTGAGCTTCAGGCCGGCTATCTGCACCGCATCACTTTCTCCAGGCGGCTGTCATGCTGCTCCTCTGTGGCCCCATAGACCAGGATGTCGTCCATGTAAACCTCAACACCCTCCAGGCCCTCCAGTGTCTCCATCATCTTCCTCTGGAGGATTTCAGGTGTGCTGGTTATGCCAAATGGCAGCCGCTTGAACATGAACCTGCCAAATGGCGTGATGAAGGTGGTAAGTTTACAGCTGTCTGGGCGCAATGGTATATGGAAGAAACCGCTGGCAGCATCGAGTGAAGAAAAGACTCTGTCCCCACTCAGCTTTGCTGTGATTTGCACAGTGATAGGCAGAACATAGTGCTCTCTTTTCATAGCCTCATTCTGGCTTTTGAGGTCAACACATCCTTTGTTCCCCCCTTTTGGCTTACCATGGCATGCCCGCTGCCTCTCCTTGCATGTTGACCTGCGAAGCCACCTCCTCAGACTGACTGACTGTCACCACAGTCAGCGGTAGTGTCAGGTCCCTTGTTAGCTGCAATTTGGTCGCGGATGTTCTCATCCCTGCTGGTGCCAAATTCACAATGCTCCGAAAATTCATACAAAGCCCTGATGAAAGTCTCCGCTTTGTGTCCCTTTTCTCTGCACCCACTGAGGAAACATGCACATTCATGAATTATGTTCCTCCTCGGCACGAAGTACTTGTCAAACTTTTCAATCACTTTATCAGTCATTTCTGTGCCTATCTTCAGCGAATGCAAATGACTGATAGATGCTTTCAGACTCGTTTCCCATGACATGTATCAGGCAGCTCACTTGCATGCCGCCGTCCTCTTTATATTGAGCTTTGTTCCAGTCTTGTATCTCACGACGCACTGCTTTCAATCAGGCCATTCTTTCGGCTTGTTGAATGGAAAGTCAGTCGGTGGGTTAAATTTTGCCATAACTCCTTTACTTCTGACACCATGTAAATGATGGTGAGGGAGGCTTAGATATACTTTTTTTTTAATTGAATCCACTGCTGGGGATAATGAAAACTCAAAATGTGCGGCTAACAGCGCTTTTCGTCTTTCTGACTTACCCCCAATTAACACCAGAAGCATCAGCAGAGCATACGCGTCGACGCAGTAAAACACGGCCATTAAAGTCAATGAGCAGGTTCACACCAGGCACAGAGCGGCCACGTTTCAGAAACGTCCCAGACGCAGTAAAACGCGACACGTTGGAAAAGAACGCCGCTGTTTATTTTTTGACGCTTGACGCATCCCTACTGCGTCAGCAGGTAGGATCGTTCAGACAGGAAGTCAATGGTATAAAAACGCGGTGGATTGGGTTGATTTTCATCATAATATACAATGTGGTGGATTTTGTTTTTATATGTGCTGTATTCTGTGAAACATCAACGTGAGTTCAGGTCGGCCGTCAAACAACAGATTTCACTTTGAATCTCAAACTATGATGAACGAAATGCAGGCATACTTGACATACCTGCATTTTGTATGATGCCAGCAGTTTCTTTTTTACACACATCGATACTTCGAGACACTGTTGGGACAGACAAAAGAGTTTTGTTTCATTGTTGTTTTCTTTAAATACATGCAAAACTACATGGGTTGTCGCGTGATCTTGCAATCCTCGCGTGAACCGGTCGAGCCACTGCACGAGACGCTCTGCTTGTAAAACACATCCTGTGTGAGAGGGTGCTGGAGCGAAGCAGAGCATCTACGCATACGTTCTGCTGACCCTTCTGGTGTGAATTAGGGGTTACTTCTGTTTACAGTAAAATGTGCATTTTACTGCCGTATATGACAAGTTTATTTTGATCTGATCTGCGCTTTTTTTTTTTTTTTAAAAAAAAAAAAGAAAGTTTGTGGTTTCATTATATCTGTGATTTTAATGATACTGTACTTACAATACAATATTGCCTTTGCTTGTCAGAGTAGTTATATGTACATTCATTCATTCATTTTCTATACCCGCTTATTCCAATTCAGGGTCACGGGGGTCTGCTGGAGCCTATCCCAGCTGTCTTAGGGCGAAGGCAGGGTACACCCTGGACAAGTCGCCAGTTCATCGCAGTATATGTACAGTATGTATATATATATACGTATATATATATACATACATATACATATATATGTATACATATATATATATATATATATATATATATATATATACATATATGTATATATATGTATATATGTACTACCCATTATTGTACATCAGGAAGTAGAAGAAGGAAAGTGTTAAGTTGCAACAGTGCGCTGCCACCTAGGGACATGGTCTGCATAATACAGTGTTTACAATAACATTTCCAGGTGAAGAAGAAGGACAAGACGAAAGGAGAAGAAAAAGAAGGTCAGTGGGTTCATTTCAATTCTTGAATAATTTCCTTTAAACTTGCAGTAACTCTGCGTGCGGCTCGTCTGGCTGCTTGTGTGTATGTGTGTTTGTGTTGCTGGATGTGTTGTTGAAGGTCTGTTGGCACTGTTGGCACTGATTCATGAATGCAAACAAGAAAAATATCCAACGAAACGAGCGAGCAACGTCTCCACAGACTCCACGTCCCCCCGACGCTGCCTACCGTCCTTGACGTCCCCGCCCCCTCCCTCCCTTTCTCTCACTCTCCCACTGTTTCTCCATCTCATGCAAGCTGCCCCGTCTCCTGGAGAAACAGCGGGATTCCTACAAAACGACTGCCCAGTGTTTTTTTTTTTTTTAATTAGCGCTGGCTCCGCCCCACTGCCTATCACGTGGTGGACGGGGGGGAAAAATAAACGATGGACGATGGATGACCGTCTTTAGGAAAAAAAAATAAAATGCATTTTTGTTTTCCCTACGACCCCGGAACCAAATACATATATATATATGTATATATATATATATATATATATATATATATATATATATGTATATATATATATATGTGTGTACATCCATCTTTTCCATTAGGTAGAGCTTGTGACCTGAGAGTGTGAATCACACAGGTCGGTTCAGGAACTACCTGTTGAGTGGTTTTATTATATTTTATTGTATTAATGACATTCTGGCCACGAACGGACTGAGGGAGGGACCGGGAGTGAAAGACAGAATGGAAAGTGGACCTTGGTGAGGGGCAAGAGGGGAGAGAAGGACAGAGAGGGCAACTGACAACAAGACACTACTGTGTCATAAACAAAGCAAATATTAATTTGCATAGTCATTCATCAAATAATAAAAGAAAATGTGAATAATGAACAGATATATTAATAAAGAAAATGAAAAAAGGAGATGAAGATAAGAAGATGAGGAGAAGATAACCAGAAATAACTTAGAGAATTGTGTGTATGTGTGCACATAAAGATGGATGTACAAATGTGTGTGTGTGTGTGTGTGTGTGTGTGTGTGTCAGATCGATGAATTTTAAAGGTCCCACATTCCTTCCTTTTTCATATCTTTGCTTTTCAGTCATCCAGAAACCTCATTAAATCCACAGAAAGCTGCTGTGATTAGCCCTGTGTTTGCAGCCTCCTGCTGAAACTCTGTTGGACCTTTCACATGTTTGGACGGGAGGGTTGGGGGGGGGGGGGGCAAAAATGGAGGTTGTCTCAGTAGGAGGAGCAAATACCTGGGCTGGACGTGTGGAAAAGGTATCAGTGTCCCCTTTGTGACATCACAGAGGGACGTGTTTGTGTTTCAGCAGGCGGCAGTGCAGGATGGATTTAACTTCACGCCCCCCCAGTATCTCGCGTTGACTTTTCTATAAATAACCTTCAGCCGGAGGAAACTGGGCTCATTATCGAGGCGCTGCCTCGCTACTTCTTTTCAAGACCGCGTAGCCGTCGAGGAGGAAATGCGTCTCGGCGCTTTAAATTCAAGAGCCCGGAGACACAACGGAGCCGCCGCCGCCGTCTGTCACCCACAAGTGTACAATATCAATAGGACACGCTTCGCTAGCCGCCCGCCGTCTGAGAATGGCATTTTCTGAAAGGCCCCTCTCGTACTGCAACGCTGTTGTTGTCATGGCGAAACGCGATGTGAGACGGCATTTAATGTCGAGTGTCAACGTAGTGGCAGCTCCCCCGGCGAGTGGGGGACAGTGTGGGGGGCGGGGGTGCATATGTGGGGGGTCTCTCTGGGACTCAGTAGGATGTGATGACATTTTGCCAAATTGTTTATTCTTGAATCGCAGAAACAAAGGTATATATATATAAAAAAAAAAAAAAAAAGCACAAATGGAAAAAAAAAGCAAAATACGGTAGGTAGGTCAAGAGGAGTGAGTCGCCGGAGCACAAATGGAAAAAAAAAGCAAAATACGGTAGGTAGGTCAAGCAAAAAAAAGCAAACTGGGTGAGAGTGAAGCTGTCCTTGGTGCAGCGAAGCAGGTGAATAAGGTTCATCAGGAGGAGGTAGAGAGAAAAATAACGTGAGATGTCGAGTGAGACAGTGATAAGCAACTAGCAATAATGTCTGTAAATAATAATAAATAGAAGAAAGAGGAAAGAGGAAGAGCTTCAGATCTCAAAGATTTTCACAGTTTTAAAGGAGCAGCATGTAAAAAAATAAAAAACAAAACGTTGGCTGGCGAGTTGTTGAAGAGAGACACTGCTGTTTTTCTTTTTTTAATTTAACAGCGTTTCATCTGGCCGATTCATTAACTGGCAACAGTAATTAGGGAGGTTCGGCCAATCAGAGGGAGAGCAGCATGAGTCTTCTCAAGGTGCTGGTGTTCACATCAACTTCTCTAATCCCTCTAATTCATTCCGCACTTATTTTGGCACCGGCTCGGTGGCAGATGACCAGGTGTGCATGTTCCAATTAGCCAAGGGAACTCAGCAAGGAGTGGCGGACGGCAAACAAAGTTCACAAAAGGAAAAAAGAAGTGCAGAATGTGGATTTTCCACACTTTGCTCATCAGTTTATAGACTGAGAAAACAATGAAATTGCAAAAGAAGTCTATAAATACGTCCTAATTAAATGATGTGGGTGATGAGTCGGCAGCAGCAGTATAAAAAAAAACCTACTGAAAAAAACAGTTTTCAGGTAGAAAAACTACATGATGTTGCTTTAAAAGCTGCTAAACACACGTTCAACACCTTCCTGACGACCACAATGACGACAAAGACATCAATTACCGATAAACTTCGGCGGCGGGGAGGAGCTTTTTAAAGTGCATGTGAGGTGATTAATGTCTCCGCTCTGCGGCAGAAAATTAATTAAAGTGCAAATGACTCCCATCATCTTCCCTCCTCCTCGTCATCATAGCGTCAGGAGGAATATTGACTCTGCAGGCAGAGGTCAGATAATAAAGTTGAATTTTTTCCTCCGCAGGGAGATTCAGTTGCTAAAGTCAAAGCAGCGAGAGGTCGTCATGTCAGATGTGTGAGTGCAAACTTCCTGTCTCGGCTTTAAAACACACAGAGCAAACACTCCGGGAATTGCAGAAGACTCGATTTGACTCAAAGAATAAAAAAAAAAGCAGGATTTAAAGTTTGAAGCAGCATTTCTTCCTTCCAGGCAGCAGGTGTCATTGTCATTATTCCGTCTGACCTTTTTGTGGTTTGTGTTTTCAACAAATACGATCAACACAGAGAGAAAATTTGCACAGTAGAGACAGAGATAAAAAAAAAAAAAAAGAAAAAGAGGGGAAGCCACGAATCAGACGCAGACGGTGAAAGTCAGCAACACACTGTTTAAATCGCTGGAGGCCCAGAAAGAACAGACAGGAAGTGTGACAAGGAACAAGGCTTCAAAAAAAAAAAACAGACTGAAGATCAAAGCTAAAGACTTCATAATGCAAAACGTTGATGGAACAGTAAGAAATACACCCATTTTTTCAGCAAACGAGTCGCTTAAGTGCAATAAACAATCAAATATTAACATCGTCAGGGGAAGAATTTCCTCTCATTCTCTTCCATTGTGTTTGAGATTTGTCCCACGGCCTCAAAGTTATTTTTACCTTGTCCAAGTCCCGATAATAAAGTGTTTCATTGGTCACATTCGCGGTTCAAAAGGTAGCTGAAAAAAACTAGAAGACTACTTTTCACCTTTTCTCCTCCGAGAGACGCCGACAAGTCTTCATAGTCATGCATCATATAGCGAATATAGACGGAATTTACACCTGCACTGAACTGTTACTTTCCCCCAGTCAGTAGTGTGAAATGATGTTGCAGTGAGCAGCAACCACACACACACACACGCACATGTATATATATATATATATATATATATATATATATATATATATATATATATATATATATATATATATATATACACACATATATATATGTATATACACACATATATATATTTATATATATATATATATATACATATATATATATATATATATTTATTTGATTCAGATCCCCATTCTTCCTGTCTTACATAATATATGTGCACAACCAAAAAATTATATTTATATATATATATATATACACACACACACATATATATATATATGTTTATTTGATTCAGATCCCCATTCTTCCTGTCTTACATAATATATGTGCACAACCAAAAAATTATATTTTATATATATATATATATATATACATATATATATATATATATCATTCATTCTTTCATTCATCTTCTATGCCCGCTTATTCCAATTCAGGGTCACGGGGGTCTGCTGGAGCCTATCCCAGCTGTCTTAGGGCGAAGGCAGGGTGACACCCTGGACAAGTCGCCAGTTCATCGCAGGGCCACATAGAAACAGACAACCATTCACACTCACATGCAAACCTATGGACAATTTCGAGTGTTCAATTGACCTCACATGCATGTTTTTGGAGTGTGGGAGGAAGCCGGAGAACCCGGAGAGAACCCACGCAGACAAAGGGAGAACATGCAAACTCCAAACAGAAAGGTCCCAGGCACGGAACCCACGACCTTCTTGCTGTGAGGCGGCAGCGCTAACCACTGCGCCACCGTGTCGGCCATGTATATATATATATATATATATATATATATGAACAGGATAGAAATAAAAACAAAACAAAAACAAGCAAAAAGTGCTTCTCCAGGTTCAAAAGAAAACAATCACAAAAGAAAGAAAAAAAAGAAGAAAAAAGAACGTGCACTACTCATGTATCCTTAACTATTTCATGCAACAACAATAATAATAATAATAATAACAGTAATCCCATGTTGTCAATACACCTACATATTTATACAATAATCACACACTGTATAGATCAGGGCTCACCAACCTTTTTCAACCTGAGAGCTACCTCATTGGTCCTCTGTCATACGAATTGCTACCAGTTTGCTACACTCTCCTGAAATAACATGTTTTCTCAGCCTTTAGTTATATATTATTATTAATTATACTCATCTACATGAAGACAATAATCATGTTAAAAGACTTCATGTATAATAAAATATTTGTAATCATATGATTTTCAAGTTATTGACATTTTCTAATCTATATAAATGCAAGTGTGATTACAAAAGAATAGCAACAGAATAAAATAAAATTTTAGCTCACTCAAGGGCCGTTAACATGGAGACAGATTTTTTCGAAATAGCACATTTTTGAAAACGCTCTCGAAAATAAAAGTGCGTTTCAGAGAAGCCTTCTTCAAAGATTTTCCCGTTTAAATTTTCACGTAAATGCTGGAAACAACCAAAGCGAATGTAGTACCTATGCCAAGCCTAGTGTGGCGCCGCAAGTGTACTCCCTTAAGGCGAAAGAAGAAGAAGAACACCTGAAGCACGCCGTGTTTAAAGAAGCAGTAGCTTGTCTCGCTAACGTTAGCGCCACTGAGAACAGAAAGAAAGATCGCTCATGAAATATGCCGGTGTGGATAAACGATGAATTGAACTTCTACTTCGAGTTACTTTAGAACACAAAGCCTTAAAAGGTACACGTTAAGACTGACTGGGAGTTGTGTCAGTAAAAGTTTGCTTAAATTTTTGTCATTCAGGTTTCCTGCCTCAATATCCTGGTCCGCCTACCCAAAAAATAAAAAGGAAAACACACGGTTTGCAAATCGCTTTCGTTGTTTTAATTTTCACTTTGCACACAATCCACGATCGAACCACGAGCACCGTGTGTTATTGTTCACTATTGTTTGTGGTTTGTTTTATTGGATTTTAATGGGAAGACTGCAGGCTGGTCATTAGTAGCAGTAACAAGTCCATTGGCTGACATGGTTGGTGTGAGTGGTCGTCTGCACCTCACAGTCGTTCAGGTTGCAGGGCGGGGGAGGGGTTTAGAGCTGTGACATCAGTGTTTCCAAAAAATTTTGTTTCGGCATTTACACGAATCAGGGAGAGGCAGCATTTTTCAAACATATCTACCCTGAGCAACGTTTTCGTAAATGTGCGGTTTTGGCCTTTGCAGTTTCAGTGAAAACGCCGGCTTCGGGTAAATGCAAGGCCGAACTGACAAAATATTTGTACATTTTCAGAGAAACCCATGCTATTTTTGTGCTATTTTTAAAACAGGCCTGCAGGTGACTGATGGGGTCCTTGCGAGCTACCTGGTGCACGCGGGCACCATGTTGGTTACCCCTGGTATAGATCATACTCCTTTGTGTAAAAAAATTATATCTGTATATACATATTGATTGATTGATTTGGTTTATTGTACCCTAGGGAGATTTTGCTCCAGCTCATTGGTGACTCTGCTTGGTTGTGTTTGGCGCTGTGAGGTTATTGTTAGCCCTGGTGCTCGTACTAGCTGCTACGTGTTTTGCATTAAGGTGGTACTGCAAATGCCATGCAAACTCGTTGTGGCACCGTTTGCTCAAAGCAGCACTCTTGTCCAGGCTTCAATCCACTGTTTCTCTAAATGTAATTTTTCCATCCACCGAGTGTCATCACGTGACTTTATTAAAGTAAGTGAGTGCACTAGCCGTAGCCAACATTCAACTAACAACAAAGTTAACCTGCACCATTCATAGACTTGAAAAGAAAACTGTGTGACGGAGAGTGCCGTGAGGAGCAGGCCAAGGGGAACAGTTCCTTGTCCTAGCTACAGCAGATGTTAAAACCATGAAGTCATTTCACATGTTGCCCTCTTGTCCTGTTTTTGTTGCACATTTAACGAAGAAATGTCATATAGCGCAGTCGCAGTCTTCTCCTAAGACTCTTCATTAAACTAACATGCGGATCGTCAGCACGACACTAGAAAATGCGATCCAACGCCTGTTAAGAGTTTTTGTTTGTTTTTTTGTTTATTTGTTTTTTAGTAAACATTGGCTCACTATAGATTTTTACCTTACCTAGACAATGACCAAATCAATTTTTTCTGGTCTCAAGTCCACAAAAGACACAGGCTAGATTTGCTCATAACAGATGACATTTTGAGGAGCAATATGTATGTAATTCCCACTTTCGTGCAAGGAGAGCTTTGGTTGCCATCCCACTGATTTCTTTTTAATTATTATTAACTTCCAACCTTCCAATTGATCTGTGTGGCAACACTATCTGCAAAGATATTCCAGTGACATGCTTTATGTCATGTCCCCCCAAGAGAAGCCAGCACAGTGACCTGTAAAAATAAGGAATTGAATTAGCAGCAAAGAAAAAAAAACAGTTAGAAAGAAATCACGGAGGGTATATAATATATATGTGGTGTGATATATATGTGGTGTTTGCAAGATATATACCATTTGTTTCTTCTTCACAGCATTTGCTGGGTCACTGAGCCAGTCCTAAAAACAGTCCACCTCAGCCGGTGAACTCAAAGGAAAGGAGATGTCATCAGGCATCTCTGATGCTGATTCACCTGCAGTGTTTAGTCGTGACATGAAGAGATTCTTCACAGTACTCAACACTAATCTGGTGTTGTACGTTCTCGAAAGGATTGAGCATGTGGAGCTCGGCAGCTACAAAAAGATTAAAATTTAGAGAGGCCATAATGACGTGTCAACTGGCTCGAGCGGCAGAGGCAACCAATGAGGAAACCAGAAAGCAGAGATGAACTTTAACCATGCTCTTTATTCACAGCACACCATATGTCAGCTCCATTTTTTTCACAACTTCCCCAAACTGAGGGCTTTATACTGGGGCTCCCTGTAGTCACTAATTGGGCGCATACCATGGGGAAATTACCCCAGGAAACACTCCCGCAGAACATACATTAAATAGTTTACATAAAAAAAAACTCTACCAAAAATAAAGAAAAATAAATAAAGACATGACAAATAAATAACCACCCAACCCCAAAAGAATAAATATCCATTAACAAACTATGTGCATATTTACGTCGCTGCACCGACACCCCCCTCTATCCACTTCCCACTTGGTATCTCCCTCCCAGAACTCATAAAAGGTGTTCGAGCCCCCGAGGAATTCTTTTGCCCTAACACCCTGGGAGGAAGAGAACAGGCAGAGGTAAGTTTTGAAACACAGCACAAAAAGAACAATTAACATCTGCTAAATAGTGTGCTCACCCTTAATTTAAATTATACCGTGTCGCCATAACAAACGAGCCTCTTTATTTTTGTCCACAGGTGAACATTTAAGTGAGGCCGCTCTGTGTCCCTGCTGTGAACCATGTGCTCAACAACTCCAACCAGAACCAAATTACACAGTCAATAAACATTTAAAATACACAGTGTCTGTTTCCTCTATTGACAACCAGGTAACGGCGGTCCGACGTTGCATGAAGATACTAAGAGAAAAACACAACCAATTCTATGGAAAACAAGTCATTTTGAATTATAGACAAAAATCTCACTGATTTTAGATCTTAGTTTTGGGCTAGGTTGTTTTTTAAACCAGTTTTTTAAAAATATTTTCTTTATAGTCAGTTAATTTTTTTTCCGCATTTAAATCATCTGTGATATTTTTGTTGATAGGTTCGTTTAAATGGTCAGTTCAATATTACATCAGGTAAGGGATTAGTCAACACTTAGGTGTGCTGGAGGAGATGGTGATGGTGGAGGTGCAGCAATGGAAAGCAGCCTTGTAAGTGGTGGTGGAGGTGCAGCAATGGAAAACGGTCGTGGAGGTGCGGCAAAGAGGATGGCCTTCTAGAGGGACTAAAAGAACAAAAAAATAAATGGGGTTCATTCACATTTTCCTACCCATTATATTAGTGTCATATCATGCAGTGCAGATGTAGCACTTTTTATCCCCCTTCACAATAAAGGACAACGCTCCCAAGTTTTAATCAATGTTAGTTCTCACTAACTTATTTCTTATGTGTTATGAAAAGTGTTATGAATGTGCAAAAACCCCTTAAGGAAAGACCAACACACTTAGGTATAAAAAATAACACACACTGTATTATATAAAAATAACAAATAAAGACAATACAGCAAAATATGTTTGTACCCTTGAGAATAAAAATAAACAGTTGTGAAACAGTTGTTTTCAGTCACACAAATTTAAACAGAAATAAAACACTACAGTCAGTCGTTTACCTAAGCCGGCATAAGCTACAAATAAAAGTAAATAAATGAAATAACCCCCGTTTGCAGGCCTGTTTGGAAGGATACTGGTTGCTGAATGGAAACCTCTTCGCTCCCCCTCGCAGCGCGAATGGCACGTTTGGTGGCGTTGACGGTCAAAAAAAACGGCGTTCCTAGCCGGGCTAGCCTCTTCTCCGGAATCGTGTCTCTCGCTCACCCCAACAGCTGTTTGGCGACGGCGTCCTCCGTTGGGTGTCACTGGCACACACACGTGTACGGAGGCACGGAGCTCCTTGACACGGCAGACTTGCTAGTCCAGCAGTCACGTGGCCGTCCTCAGTCCAGGCACGTCGAGCTGCGTTAGCTCGATGTTCCGACCGGTGTTCAAGTTCAACTCGCTACCATGTTAACTGGCTACCTTTGTTTACGCGCATCTGTAGTTGTCCCAGCTACATCAGATGTTAGCGGAGGTCAAAACCAGGAAGTGATTTCGTCTTGCCGTCCTCGGCGCTGCCTGTTGGTAAATTATTTTGTCCGAAGCCGCGTACAAGTCGCTGATGTCGCAAGTGCTGATTTAGTATCGGAAATGATAAGATCACATCCCCTTTCCACGTTTGTCCTCAATAATAAGAACAGTAATTATTAAACAAATAAATGCATATTATTTAAATAAATAAATAAATAAATAACAAAAAAAACACAACAACAACAAAAAACTTTGCATGCGTCTTCCTTTTACTGACAGGTCGAACATTCATTCATTCATCTTCTATACCCGCTTATTCCAATTCAGGGTCACGGGGGTCTGCTGGAGCCTATCCCAGCTGTCTTAGGGCGAAGGCAGGGTACACCCTGGACAAGTCGCCAGTTCATCGCAGGGCCACATAGAGACAAACAACCATTCACACTCACATGCACACCTACGGACAATTTAGAATGTTCAATTGACCTCACATGCATGTTTTTGGAGTGTGGGAGGAAGCCGGAGAACCCGGAGAGAACCCACGCAGACACGGGGAGAACATGCAAACTCCACACAGAAAGGTCCCAGGTCCGGGCCCCGGAATCGAACCCATGACCTTCTTGCTGTGAGGCGGCAGCGCTAACCAATGCGCCACCTTGTCGCCCCCACAGGTCGAACAATGAATGTATAATGATGAACCCAACATATAATAATGGGGGTAAATGATACGGACAACGACGATAATAGACACAAAGTTAAGGACCCGACAAAGGCGGGGATTGAAGCCACGACCCAGGGAGGAGAAAAAAAAAGACACGAAGCGCACCTCGCTCCCCGCTATTCCACCAGCGCCCTTGTGAGCGGCGGCGTAGCAGCCCAAAACAGGACGACGTCGCCAGTCGCACGGGCAGTAATCGCCCAGATCAACTTGCTACCCTCTTATAAGTTGTTTCCTGAGCTTATTCAGAACTTATAATGAGCGATTTGACTTTCTTAACAAAGAGCGAAGCCTTAAGCTTCGCACCAACCCTAAAACACCAGTAAAACACATTGTGTACTTTGCCGTAGCTTCACGTTTTTGAGGCACGACTGTCAACAGTCGGCAGCAATAGAATTCGTCCTGTTTTTGTTTTGTTTTTTTGTTTTTTTAAATTGAGGTGTGTGTGTCTGTCTATTTAGTCTGGTCTTACATTTTCTGTCATTTGTGTAAAGTACTATGTTTCAGCTGTAGTGTTTTGGGTTTTGTTTTTTTTTTGTTTGAAAAGAGCCGTGTAAATAAAGAAGGTTCGAGCGCGCGCACACAAATTGTCCCATTTGAAAAGATGAAAGAAGCCAGTAACGTAATTTAAAATATATATAAAATAAATCCAGGAAAATACATTGTATGATTTTCAAATAATTTAATTGTGTCAAGGTGCAGAAAATAGGCATTTGATCAATAACAAACTTGCGCAGTCTCCCAACAGAGCTCAATGAAAAAGTGGTTACTCACAATGGGGGGGGCGGCGCCTACAACTGTAAGCAACCAGGTGCAGTGGCTATAATCATAAATAAAATCATAGTCTCCAATAGAGCTCAATTAAAAAGTGGGTACTGACAATGGGGGGGAAGCGCCTACACCTGTAAGCAACCAGGTGCAGTGGTTATCAAAATCAGTCTCCCAACAGAGCTCAATTAAAAAGTGGGTACTGACGATGGGGGGGAAGCGCCTACATCGTAAGCAACCAGGTGCAGTGGTTATCAAAATCATAGTCTCCCAACAGAGCTCAATTAAAAAGTGGGTACTGACAATGGGGAGGAAGCGCCTACACCTGTGATCAACTAGGCAAATTAATTAAAGCCTTTATATATAAGGATGAGAATCATTTCTGAATGAGAGGAGTCAGATACTGAAACAACAGAAGACGAGTCACAGAACACAAAACAAAAAAGGAACAATGGACCCCAAAATAGTTAGCGAAGTCTTGCTTTACCTAGAGCATAATTCCTTCCCAAAGGATTTGACGAAAACGCAGCGACACACAATCAAGCGGAGAGCTTCCAGTTTTGTTCTCAAAGGTAAGTATGAAACTAATGTAAGCCTAGATGTTTAAAGTGGAAAGATGTTTCTCTCTAAACTTGTTGTGATCAATTAGATGGAATTCTTCATTACATATGCCGAAGAAAACCTAGGGAGCACATTGCTCAAGTGGTGCTCTCTGCCTCTGAGGCAGATGAAATTTTCCAAGAATTTCACTGCAGCAGCATTGGGGCACATTGTGGGGTAGAGAAAACCCACAATGCAATAATAAGTCGCTACTACTGGCCTGGCATGCAAGCTGACATCAGGAAATGGGTATGTAAGATTGCTAATCTTTATTTCATTAATTATGTCATGAAAAATTTAAAATTTTTCAAGTAGTCACACCTAACTTGTGAATAAAACATGTTTTGTACAAAGTGAATTGAGATATTTACTTAGAAATCCTACATAGATTTAATCAATGCGCATCAATACTTTGCTTTTCTAGATTGCACAGTGTCCAGACTGCCAGGCCAAACGTGCGACTCTCAAAGAGAGAACAAAGTACACGCCTATTACTGTAAGCTTGACCGCACAACTGCACCAATAATGACATCAATCGAGAGTAACCCTTGTCTAACAATTTATTTCTTTAAGGTACAAGAACCATTTGAATTGGTTGGGATGGACCTGATGCGCCTGACCATGACAGAGGACGGTAATCAATACATTTGTGTAATGGTTGATTATTTTACCAAATGGGCAGTAGCCTACCCTCTGAAGAGTAAAACAGCAGAAGAGGTCACTAGTTGTATTCTTAAATTTATATACACATATGGTGTACCTCAGAGACTGCTAACAGATCAGGGGACAGAGTTTAAAAATAAAGTGAGAACCAAACTGTTCATTGCGATATTCCTGTTCTTTATATAATGCACCTGTTTCTGTTCATTTGATCAACAGCTAAATAGACTTCTATGTGAGAAAATGGCCATTAAGCGGAGCTTTTGCTCTCCGTACCATCCCCAAACAAATGGTTTGGTGAAAAAACTTAATGGCACCATTCAGAGGTGAGTTACTTACTTTTAACACATTTTCTATGTTGAAACAAGTGACTTCATGAAACATTCTTTTCAGATCTTTAAACATTCTCTGCAAAGCCAAACCAACATCTTGGGACAAATTTTTAGACTCAACAATGTTTGCACTTAGAACAAAAAAACAACTGACAACCAAGCACAGCCCCTTTTTTTTAATGTTTGGTCGAGAGGCCAAATACCCTTCACAGGTTCCCCATGATTATGAGGTAAGAACAAAATTTAACGTTCAAAAAATTGTGCTGACTACAGAACATTTGATATTTAATGTCTGTTCCACTGAAGGTCACTCACGAGAAGGTTGAAAGCCTTCTGAACAATGAGGACCCATTTGAGGGACTACTAAAACTTGAAGAAACCTACCTTGAAGTTAAACAAAATGTTGAAAAGTCCCAAAAAAAAATTCAACATAAAAAACTTGAAAAAGGTGAAGACGTGACCTTTTGTGTTGGCGACAAAGTTCTAAAAAGGAACATCAGGCAAGAACAACGAAAAGGCGGCAAAATGGCCCCAGACATGTTGGGGCCATTCATTGTGTCCAACATAGAAGATAAACTTGTTTATTTAAAAAGAGGGAGGGCAACAATGTCGGCAAACATTGACCAGTTGGAGCACTACATTGAACCGGAGGAGAGAATTCCCGCAAAACTGAAAAGGATCGCAAGCTCTCCTCCGGTTCAATGCAGTGCTCCAAATGTCCCTCAAAGTGCTGCGTGTCCAACTCCAGGTAAATCTCATGCTGCTCACGATTTGTCATTATATTAAAGTATATTTCTGCAGCATATCTGTACCTCATAAAATGTTGTCAATTTTCAGCTGTAAATGACATTTTAAAAGCCAAGGCGGAAGTCATTTGGGCAAGGTACGGCCCTTATAAACTTTTTACAGCTGACTTCAAAACCTTGGCTCCATCCAAAGAACTTGTCAGTGAGGTGAGGTCATCAACCTCTTGATGAGATTGTTGTTGTTGAATGTGGCACAAGTAATTTTTCCTCTTCCTCATGTCTAGGTTTTAAATTGTTTTTTACACTTTTTAGCCAACCAAGTTTCTGAGAAAATACTTGTCATTGATTCCTTTGCCATAACAGAAATTTGGAAAGGCACTGGAAAAAAAATGAAAAAGGTAAAAGTCTGGCTTCTTGACCACTAAAATCATTGTTGCTTGCAGCTCCACATCTTGGAATGGGACTGCTTGATTGGAGCAGTCTGTGAAAATAACCACTGGCTGCTAGTGGTAAGTGTACAATGTTTTGATATGAAGAATTGTATTGCATAAAGTATACTTTATAGTTTGCTTCCTGCAAAAGGTTATGTATCCAAGAGAGTCGCGAGCAATTTTCATTGACCCTTTTGGTGCCACAGAGAAACAGCTGACCAAGTGCAGAGACTCAACAAGGTTGGCCATTCTGTTTTTTTTTTTCACTTCACAAATGCCAAAAGAATACATTAATACACACACGCATATGTCTTTTGGTTTAGAGCCTTTTTAAGAATGCACTATTTAAATATATCCCGATGGAAGTGTGAAACTGTTCCACACCCCACCCAAAAGGACTCAACATCTTGTGGAGTTATCATTTGCAAAGTAAGTAATGTTTTGAAATCGAAATTGAACATTTTACAGGATGTGATCAGCTTATTTTTGTTTCCTGCAAGATTTTAGAGTTGCTCCTAAGAGGTGAGGCGTTACACTTTTCTACAGAGCCATCTGCAATTGCAGAAATGCGCTATGAAATAGCCAAGACCCTTTTGGACAACTCTGGTAAGTTGACTGTGTATGAGTTGTCTTTCGGCTTTTGGTATTTGCTGTGATTTTTTATTTTTTATGTTTTGTTTTTTTTTGGATGTACCTTACAGACAATTTGGCACAACTTTGCCGCATATGCGGCAATGAGGACAGTGGGCACATGGACTCCGCAGTTATCCAATGGGTAAGAATTTTGAAATTT
Source organism: Thamnaconus septentrionalis (assembly GCA_009823395.1). NCBI lineage: Eukaryota > Metazoa > Chordata > Actinopteri > Tetraodontiformes > Monacanthidae > Thamnaconus > Thamnaconus septentrionalis. The sequence continues at coordinate 22,253,348 of CM020511.1, forward strand.
TATTTGTCGTCCCAATAAATAATGTCTCACATACTTTTTTTATTGTTTCAGATCCAATGTGCTGCATGCACATTGTGGTTTCATTGGGAATGTGTCGACAAGCCGGAGATGGAGAGAGACTTTTTGTGCCCACTTTGTGATTAATTGACTTTTATTTGATTAGGTACCCACTTGTAGAGCTCTATTGGAGACTATGATTTTATTTATGATTATAGCCACTACACCTGGTTGCTTACAGGTGTAGGCGCCCCATTGTCAGTAGCCACTTCTTCATTGAGCTCTGTTGGGAGACTGCGCAAGTTTGTTATTGATCAAATGCCTATTTTCTGCACCTTGACACAATTAAATTATTTGAAAATCATACAATGTATTTTCCTGGATTTATTTTATATATTTTTTAAATTACGTTACTGGCTTCTTTCATCTTTTCAAATGGGACAATTTGTGTGCGCGCTTCGAACCTTCTTTATTTACACGGCTCTTTTTTCAAAAAAAAAAACAAAACCCAAAACACTACAGCTGAAACATAGTACTTTACACAAATGACAGAAAATGTAAGACCAGACTAAATAGACAGACACACACACCTCAATTTAAAAAAACAAAAAAACAAAACAAAAACAGGACGAATTCTATTGCTGCCGACTGTTGACAGTCGTGCCTTAAAAAACGTGAAGCTACGGCAAAGTACACAATGTGTTTTACTGGTGTTTTAGGGTTGGTGCGAAGCTTAAGGCTTCGCTCTTTGTTAAGAAAGTCAAATCGCTCATTATAAGTTCTGAATAAGCTCAGGAAACAACTTATAAGAGGGTAACAAGTTGATCTGGGCGATTACTGCCCGTGCGACTGGCGACGTCGTCCTGTTTTGGGCTGCTACGCCGCCGCTCACCAGGGCGCTGGTGGAATAGCGGGGAGCGAGGTGCGCTTCGTGTCTTTTTTTTTCTCCTCCCTGGGTCGTGGCTTCAATCCCCGCCTTTGTCGGGTCCTTAACTTTGTGTCTATTATCGTCGTTGTCCGTATCATTTACCCCCATTATTATATGTTGGGTTCATCATTATACATTCATTGTTCGACCTGTCAGTAAAAGGAAGACGCATGCAAAGTTTTTTTTGTTGTTGTTGTTGTTTTTTTTTTTTTTTTTTTTAAATAATATGCATTTATTTGTTTAATAATTACTGTTCTTATTATTGAGGACAAACGTGGAAAGGGGATGTGATCTTATCATTTCCGATACTAAATCAGCACTTGCGACATCAGCGACTTGTACGCGGCTTCGGAAAAAATAATTTACCAACAGGCAGCGCCGAGGACGGCAAGACAAAATCACTTCCTGGTTTTGACCTCCGCTAACATCTGCTGTAGCTGGGACAACTACAGATGCGCGTAAACAAAGGTAGCCAGTTAACATGGTAGCGAGTTGAACTTGAACACCGGCCAAGTAGCGCCGCACCGCTCGGGCAAAAAAAAAAAAACACTTACACTGGCCAGTTGCCAGTAATGGTCCTTGTGCCTAAAAACAGTACTAAATCTAAGGGTGTCGTGATGACACCTTATTAAATTGTTTTCAGCTTCGCTTCCACCTCTTTTCTTCTCTTTTCTTGCTTGCCCGTCCACTCACTCGCTTCCTCCTTCTGCGCACACCGCACTTCCTCGCACACCGCACTTCCTTCCGCCCGCCCCGCCTTCCTAGGTGTTCCCACTCTCTCGTCCAATCACACTACAGTATCCCACAACCACAATATAACCCCACAATCCAGATGAGCATTTTCCCCCACATTACACTTAGTTTTTTTCTTCACGTCCAAAACAATATTTCAAATTCAATCACAAACTAAACACAATAATAAGAACATAAACAAAGACCCTTTTAATAACACTTTTTAAACCATTTATGAAATATTACTATTTAACCACCGGGTTACACAGAGAAAAAGAAAACACTCAGGAGTTTAGAGTTTATGTTTTCTTATGCACACCAAAAATTGTTTTGCAGGATTAGAAACACCCTAATCTAATATGATAAATCAGACAATGGTTAAATTTACCATCGTGATGACAATTGGAATGCTGATGGGTGTGTTACTGGAGTTGAGTCTGTTTGGGATATAGCCTTTTTTACGATCTGGATAAACATAAACACAAAAAGACATTTTATTATGTTCAAATCACATGCATTTAAACATAAATACATCAAATCCCTCTTACATTGGTTTAGGTGTTGTTTTAACACCAATCGGTGAATTCTCATCATTTGAATCCAACTCAGATGTGTCATAGGTCAAAGACTTTTTCATACCATGCCAGGCTGACATTTAGTCATCTAAAACAAAATTGACATTAATAATTACAGGTCATAATGTTGATTTAAGAGACAAACACACAGTTAAATACTGGGATATATGAAGTTCTAACACCAACCAGATGTTTAAATTGTATAATATATATAGATTTTTTTTTTTTTCTTCTACCATATGTCTTCAAAACTCTGACAGGATGCCTTGTCCAGTTCTGTCCAGGTGCGTCTGCACACCGCACTGCTTTATTAATCCACTCATCACTTGGAATTTGGCCAGAGGGTGAAACCATCAATGTACCATGACTGAGGTACTACCGCCACAGAATCTGCTGCATCAAAGTACTGAACAACAGGAAACATCCTAGAAAAAAAGAGACATAAAGGAAAATAGTAATTCATATTGATATGTTTTCCACCAAGGTCTTGCATGTACTGAGTACACTGATGTTCGGTGTAGAATGATGATGATGATGTTTTAAGATGACTCACCTAACCACAACTTACTTCACTATAGCTAACCGGTTCATCTACTTCTTTAGGCTATGCAGAATTGTTATAGACATAAAACCTCTTCTGTGGGGGAGTGGGATACATTTTTGTAACTGTACAAACTTTGGCGTACATTCACTGTTTTGACAGTTGTGAGACACTATAAATATTTAGGAAGTCAGAGTTAAAGGGATATGTAAAAAAAAAAAGATGGACTTATCTGAAAAGGTTCTGTGTTAACTTCTGTCTTTAATAAGGACCACTGGACAACGTCTTGGCTGTTATAGTTAAAGTTATTAACTTCTGTGCAAGCATACAAGGCTGTAGGTTGGAAGGAGAACGGAAACAAGCCGACAGGAGGTGGAAAAGACCTCGTACATAAACACCTAGAAAAATAGTGGCTTTGCGTTATACCAACAGGGACACCTAGTGGGAACACGGAAAAATTGCCCTATCAGTATTAACTTAATTTCTCACATAAATGTTCACATTACAACACTTCTCCCGCTTTAAACTCCAACATCCACTTCAAATAAAATTAACTTGGAAAAATCCAGAAGAGTGGTGCTTTAGCATGCGTTCCCTACTTTTTTTTAAAAATGTAAACATTTGAAAACTTGGCAGAGTTAACATTCAGCAACTTATACTGTTCAAACACACATTCAGTATGTCTGGAGGTTTTACGAGTTCTCTAGAGTTGCTCTATGACCTCCACACTACACCTGGTGACCCAGCAGACATCGCTGGTGTGTGTGTTTTGGGTGAAAACAAAAATGGCGAGTAGCGGAAAAAAAGTGAGTGTGAGGTTTTTGTGAGGTTTTGTAGTTATATTGCCAACAAATCTTGAAGCGCCTGCAATACAAAGACAACTCTGCTGGCCGCTATCGTTGTTGCTTGTGCCGCTGCATGCCTTGTTTTTTCCGGTCACATGACAGTGACGTCATCGTTTTACAAGGAAAAGCCGTTTTCACTGTCCACACGGCAAAGATGTGACAACGGCGAAACGGCGTTGTCAGATTTTCCCACTCTGGGACCCGTTTTCAAAAAATACAGTTTCGGGGACCCAAAATGCCGTTGCCGTGTGGACGAAACGCCGTAACGGTTAAATACTTTACCGTTTCCACCAAAAAACGTTCCCGTGTGGACGGGCCCTAGGAGGGGTCTGAATGTCAGTGTGTATGTGTTCATCCTCGCGGAGGGACACAGAACCCTTTGCCTGTGTGTCTCCCTCTGGCAGACACACCCCCACAGGTGTTGGTCCCCCCACTGAACAGCACATTCTGCGAACCCATAGGAGGCTGGGTGGAAAGGAGCTGTCCGTATGTGATGAATGTCATCCTGTTGAATGAACTCACCAAACAGCTCACTGGTGAATGTCATACCATTATCAGTGACCAGTGTGTCAGGCAAGCCGTGAACTGCAAACACTTGCCTGAGTTTATCGATGCTTGTGGGGGCTGTAATGTTGCTCATGATGTGGGCTTCAATCCACTTAGAGTGTGCATCCACCATTAACAGGAACATCTGTCCCCTAAAAGGTCCAGCAAAGTCTAAATGTAGCCAAGACCGGGGGCGGTCTGGCCACTCCCATGGGTGCAATGGAGCCAGTGGAGGCATGTCCTGATTGGTCTGATACTGTGTACATACTTTTACCTTGCTCTCCAGACTCTGATCTAGTCTTGGCCACCAGACATAAGATCTTGCCAGGCTTTTCATCTGTGATGCACCTGGATGAGTCCCATGTATTTCCTCGACAATCTGTGAATGGCCTGGGGGGAGGCACGGTGACCCTCGCACCACAAAAGATGCAGCCATCGTGCAGACTCAGTTCTGTTTTGCGTTTAGTATGAGGCCTCAACTACTCTCCTGCCACCACAGTGGGGCAGCCTTGTCCACTGCTTAATCCTGGACACATTTACAAGTGTCTCTACAAGCCTTTCCAGTGAGAAAACAGTCTCTGTAGGTACATACGTAACAGATGGTGTTTCAGGTAAAGGCAGCCGAATCAGCGCGTCAGCGTTTGCATCATCTTCACCTGCTCTGTACACTATAGCATACTGGTAGGTTGAGAGTGTGAGGGCCCGGCGCTGTATCCTGGCTGAGGCTAGCATTGGGATGCATTTGGTCTCACTGAACAGGCGCATCAGTGGCTTATGGTCCATATATATTTTGAATGCGCGGCCATAGAGATATTGATGAAAACGCTCGACAGTGAACACAATGGCCAGACCCTCTTTGTCCAGCTGGGAATATCCCTTCTCTGCTGCCGTCAGGATACGTGAAGCACAGCCAAGTGGCTTCTCTGATCCATTCTCCATTACATGCGAAAGGACTGCCCCCACTTCGTAGGGCAAGAGTGTGTTATCCGAGTCATAGTGAACCAGGAGCGTTGCTGAGCTCCTTAACTTTCTTGAAAGCTGCCTCCTGCTCCTCACACCACTGCCACTTTGTGTCATTGTGCAGCAGCTTGTACAGTGGGGCCAAAACCTTTGAGAGATCTGGCAGAAATTTGCCATAATAGTTCACCATGCCTCAGAATGATCTGAGTTCAGTGACACATTTGGGGCTTAGGGCTGCCTTAATAGCTCTCACTTTGTCTTCTACTAGACAGAGTCCCTCTGCTGTGATCCTATGCCCCAGGTAAGTCAAACTTGATGCTAGGAACACACATTTGTTGCGTTTTAATCGTAGGCCTGCTTCTGAGAGCCTCCTCAGCACCTGTTCTAGGTTAGATAGATGCTCTACCTCTGTGGCTCCTGTGACCAGAATATCATCAAGGTAAACTGCTACGTGTGGAATCCCCTGCAGTAGTGTGTCCATGGTTCGCTGGAAAATGGCAGGACTGCACACCACTCCAAACACCCGGTGAATGTATTTAAACAACCCCTTGTGTGTGTTGATCATGATGTACTCTTTTGAGTCCTTGTCGAATAGCAGTTGCTGGTAAGCCTGGCTCGTGCCCAGCTTTGTGAATAGCTTACCCCCTGACAACAGGTCATCTATGCATGGCAACGGGTACTCCTCCAGCTTAGAGACCTGATTCACGGTGACTTTATAGTCCACACATATCTGTGCAGTTTGGTCCTCTTTTAAAACTGGATAAATGGGCGCTGCCCACCTTGAAAACTGGACAGGCTCGATGATGCCCAGCCTCTGCAAAAGTTCCAGTTCTTCAACCTTGCCTTTCATGGCATAGGGCATCGCTCTGGGCTTGAAAAATCGAGGTGTGGCCTCAGGGTCAACATGCAGCTTTACTGTCATGCCCTTCGGTGTGCCCAGCTCATCTCTGAAGACATCACTGTACCGCTGCAGAATGTCCTCTGTTGTGCTTGCAAACTTTATTTCATGCCAGTTGAGTCTGATTTTCCTAGACCAATCATGGCCCACTGCCTTTAGGTATCACCAGCCTGGCCCTCGCTTTTGGTTCCTCTTCCTCAATGAGGAATGGGCTATCCTGTATAGGTCCTGAGGTTGAGCTTTGATTGCCAGAGGGGAGGCAGGTTAGACCCCCATGTCCTCTTGTATGTGTGCTCACTGATGACAGATGCAGTTGCCCCTGAATCAATCTCAAAGGCCCTGTTTGCACTTGGTCACTTGTAACTGTTTTTGGGGATTGGATCACGAAGAACGCATCGCAAAGCATCTGTTCGCACTTAGCATTAACATGCGTCTCGAGCGTGCTACTTGTGATCACATTACACCCCGGATTCGAGGATAGATGGGGGTTTCCACAAAACGAGGGAGCAATAGATGGCTCCCATATTCTGATAACTGCACCCTCCAGCAGCGCAAAGGATTACTTCAACCGCAGTGGAAGTAATTCCATCATCCTTCAAGCTGTTGTGGATCACCTTTCTAGGTGAGTAAACACACGCACACACATAAATATAAATTTTTGAATTACATTGTGTTTTCAATTATATAATGAGTTGTATGAATATAATGTGTAGGTCAGCAAAGCTAATCTACATGCATGTTTTCAATCAACAGATTCACCAATTTCAATGTTGGATGGCCTGGCAGTGTACATGATACAAGAGTGCTAAGGAACTCCACATTGTTTGAACTTGCTTAGAGTGGCAACCTCTTCCCACCGGTAAGGCATACAATTGTGAATTTATTGTAGAATATCTCAAAATGGCAAAATTGTAGTTATAACAGCACTTTAGCGAAATGCACTCTATGTGCTTAATCTTACTGTTTCACCACACGTGACAAACATTACGTTAATGTGAAAAATGTTTTCTTTCTAATTCTTTTCCTTAAGGACACACGAGAAATTTGAGGCATACAGGTGCCACTGATGCTGTTGGGAGACCCTGCTTAACCTCTAATGAGCTGGCTGGTGAAGGGAAATGCGGACAACGGACATATTACAAGAGAGCAGAGACACTTCAACTACAGACTGCACCGTGCACGCATGATAGTTGAATGTGCTTTTGGGAGACTGAAAGGTAGATTTTGTTGTCTACTGAAAAAGATGGACATCAGCGTCACAAAGGTCCCTACAGTAGTCAGCAGCTGTGTTGTCTTGCACAACTTGTGCGAGTCACAGGGTGATGCATTTCTCAACAAATGGAGGAACAAAATGGATGAGGCAGCCAAATTGCGAGAACAAGAGTTTCTAATGCATCCAGAGGAAAATGAAAAAAAAAAAGAGCCACATAATACTAGACGTGCTCTCTCCGCATATTTCACTGAGAACTGATTGTGAGTAATAACATAGGAAGTTCCGTTTGTGTTTCAATAAAAAATTACTGAACTTGTACTTGTGCAGAAATTATTACAGTTATTACAGTTATTACACTACACCTTGGACACTTTTCAGCTCAGTGGTAAAGGTTGTGAGTTACAATAGTAAAGACCAAATAACTATTGGGGGAACACCCATATTCATTGTAATTTAAACAACTGTTGATATGCTGTTGTTATGAACAATGCAGATGCAGACCTAACCAGTGCAGATGATTGAGTTGGATATAGTATCCAATTTATAGATCGTTTGGGAGACGCCCATGCACATTCAAATGGAAACAATACATGAGTATGTTTTTTCAAATCGTTGCTGCCGCCCCCCTTTTTCAAATAAAAAAAATGCAGACGTCTTGGTTTGTGTAGACGACTTTCCTATTCAAATGTGGTGAATGCAACGCCAATTTATAGATCGTTTGCGTGACGCCCATTTCCATTTAAATGGAAACAATACCTGTTATAATGGCATTGTAACAGGTATGTGAGCAGATACTGGACAACACATTAAGTTTTTGAGAGGTAATAAAATGTTGCTACAAAATAAAAGAGATTAAAAAAACTTTGTTACAAAAGGTGCAAACACGCAAAAAATCACTCCACAACATGCAATGTGTATAAAAAAAAATTAAAGCATTTTTTTTTTTAAGATTGACAAATAAGAGGACACACGACAGAGTTTTTCTCCCATTACAAGTGGGTCCACGTTGGAGGAAGAGTTTCCTCATCCATTTGGGGGATTGTGGGTTTGACGTTGGGTGCTGACGTGGGTGGGCATATTGGGGCATTTTGCTCATGCCTAATGTTGGCTCTCTGTGGCACATCATACCAAGGCATCGGGGGGCTCAGCGCAGCAGAATGTGAATGTGGTGCAAATTGCTGGACGATACAGCCTACGGACTGAGCATCCTCTCCTCATGAGCATGCTGCTCTTTCTGCATCCCAGAGCCAATGGATTACACCAATTTCTCAATCATCCTCTCCTCGTGAGCATGCTGCTCGCGCTGCATGTCACGCAGCAACTCATCGTCCCGGTTAGTGTCCATAACTTTAGTGAAAGCCTCCAAAGTTGTTTCAAAACGGGTTTTCTTCCTCTTTGTTTGTCCATTTCTCGAGGAGGATTTCCACTTCAGTGTGGATGAGGATGAGGAGGCCAAAGCTTCAGCACATGATTCCATGGTGTCTACAAGCAAAAAAAAAAAGAACAAAATAAGAAAACGCAGCATAGTTGTTGTTTTTTTTAGCTTCAATAACTTATTATTTTAACTCTCGCTCGGTCTGAAACTTGGTACATAGTGTCGCAAACGCTGTTGTCGCCCTCGGCTTCAGTCAACAGGCTGCTGTTCACCGGCTCATCCCGGTTGAAGCCCACCTCTGATTTGATTAGGATGGTACAGTCAACAACAAACCAAGAAGAGCTGTGACAGCCACAAGGGAAACCCCAAATGTTAATGCTCTGTTATGAAGACTCGCCCCTAGATTACATGACTGAATAAACTGTCTCATCAGTATCCTGGTCTGAGTCACTGTCCTCCTCAGGATCATTCATTGAAAAGGACTGCTGGTCAAAATGCGATGTGTCCATCTCTACTAGGTCCTCCTTCCACAACCTTCCACCCTCCTCTCTGTCACTCCCATTATTTTCTATGACTGCCTCAGCTGCTGTTTCTCTACATTCAGTCTGTCTTTCCTCTTTGCTTTCCTGACCTCAACACTGGGAAGCAAATCTTTCGGTGTGCATGGTCCTTTTGTTGTCCTCAATACAGTGTAACAACTGCAGCTATACAAGTACCTAAACTCTTCCTTGCAGAAGGCACATGAGTTCCGCCGAGATAGACACCTCTATATTGCCTTTTTCGATCTCAAGGCAGCTTTTGACACAGTTGACCATGCATCTCTTTGGAAGATCCTAACTATCCTTGGAGCCCCAAGAAAGATCATCAGTCTCTTTCAAAGGCTTTACAGCAATGCCGGAAGTTGTGTGCGGGTTAACGGCAAGAACTCCACCTGGTTCTCTATCAACAGCGGTATGAGACAGGGATGCGTAGCTGCAGCAGGCCTGTTTTAATTGCATCATTGACCATCTGATGGAACGGATCTGTGCGCGTACTTCCGGGGTTGAACTAGGCAGGTACTCCCTCACAGATCTGGAGATGCAGATGACACCACACTATTCTGCTCCACGCTAGATCAGCTAAGAGAAGCCTTAGAGATCTACCAAGAGGAAGCCAATAAATTGGGTCTAAAGGTCAGCTGGGCGAAGACCAAACTCATGTGCATCGGAGGCGAAGCTCCCTCTCCGCTGCACATCAGTGGGGAAGAAGTTGAGTTTGTGACCTCTTTTAACTACCTCGGGTCCATTGTCACCAACAACGGCAACATAGCAGCTGAGATAAATTGGAGACGTGCTCTTGCGGGCCAGTGCGATGAAAACTCTCCGGAAACCGTTGCATCTCGAGAGAGACCAAATTACGGATCTAAAACACCTCCGTTCTCTCCATCCTTCTCTATGGAGCAGAAACTTGGCCTCTCAACAAGACCCTGGCTGACAGAATTGACGGCTTTGACAATAGAGGGAATAAAATGGCAAGATCAAGTCTCCAACATCACACTGCGGGATCGTACCAAACAGCCTCCCGCATCCCATCTGGCAGCACAGCGCTGGTTGCGCTGGTATGGCCACGTCAAACGACTCCCCCCTGAACACCCTACATTCACTATCCTCCACTTTGATCCAAAAGCCGCCGGTTGGAAACGCCCCCCGCACACGCTGGATGGATGCCATTACCAGGGACCTACACCATATTGGATTGTTGCTAGCTGAAGCCGAGCTCCTCGCACTGGACCAACCCAAATGGAGAAAATTGGTGAAGCTGATTGGCTCTAAGCATGGCGGCGTCCCCACCGCCGAGCAATAGATCTGATGATGATGATGGTTGTCAATATTTAAAAGATGTATGTAGGGACTGAGGTAACAGTCACTTAAATTTAACGTGAAAAACTGGTGATGGTAATAATAGCGATTATGACAAAGCATGTAACATTGATTTGAGGCAAACCGATGTGTAAAGTTTATTCAACTTTTAATCGATCACTTAGGAAACATTTTCGTAACCCCCCCTTAGGGGACACTCTTGCTCCACCTGAAGCTTGAAAGTCTCCAGGCTTCCTTTAGGAGGAAATCCTAAATCTGTTAATTTTGAGGTTAGAAGAGTGATTCAAAGTCCATTAATACTTTATTTCTGATGGTGGTCACAGATATTTGACTTCCAGGTGTCTGTGTGGAAGGTAAAATAGTTTTGAACATTGTCTGATATTGAGTTGTTCCGGAACATCTGGTGTTGATCAGTGCTGAGGAACGTTCTGTGGCAAATAACAGTCATAAAAATAGCGCTGGCCGCCAGTGGTACCAGTCTCTGCCTGAAACAAGGTCTTCTGAGAAAGCTTTGGAGTTGACTCCCAACTGTGATTTGTGGGTGAACGTGTTCTTCCTAGAGCAGGTGTTTTTACGGCTTTAAGATTTTAAATAAAAGATAGTTGCAGAGAGAGTAGCATCACAGCCAATCAGGTACCACCTTTAGTTCCTCCAAATGTAGTTCACCGGAAGGCCGTGCCGCATTAAATTCCAATTGTCCTGGAGAACAACATTAGGTCCAGATATGGCACTACATACCGCTCTGCACAGCCTTGTCCAATCAGAGAAATATGAAAGAAGATGATCTTTGGGGATTTCGGTGTTTATTTTAGTTTTTCTTTAGCTCTGGATCATCTTGCAATAGCAAATGGGTGTCTAATAATTTCTCAGTTGGCCAACTTTCCTCCGGTTTCCACAGGAACTCAGCGGCATCAATCCATCTTTTTTGCTGCATGAATTTGACTGCACTCAGTCCTCTGGATGGGTCGTCTGTAGGATTATCCTTGCTGTTTACATACTTCCTGTTATGGCCCTGCTCGCAGGGGAAATAACACAAAAGCCTGGCGTTAAAAGGCAAAGTAAGATTTATTGCACCTTGAGGTCTTGATAAAAGGGGGTAACAAAACACAAAACAAACTGAGGAGGAGGGCCGATGGATGCTGGTCAACTCAAAAACAGAATAAAACTTAAAGAGCACTCAAAAAGGGCTATTTCACTTTTACAAATCTTAACAAAAGAGAGGGCGAGAAAGTGTCTCTGGTTTCAATGTTGAACTAAAAAAAAAAGAAAAACAAAATTACAAATAACCAGCACCCCTGCACCTAGTGTATTTAAAAAGCTCAATTCTAGTAGGAAACAAAACAATCAGTTATTGAAACTGTATCCCTGGCCGCTCTCCACAGGTAAAGAGATAAAACAAAACACGGCTTTCTGAAAGAAAAATACCACACGGCTACCAAACAAAAGGCTCTAAATACTAAAGGCTACAATAGCTACAAATGCCAGGAGAACAGGTGCTACACCAATCGGGAAGCAGCAGCAGAAGAGCTCCTCTTGGGTTGGAGGATCGAGTGCCCAGTCGCTGCACCAATCAGAGCAGAGGAGGAACAAACCATACAGGTTGCCAGGCTGTTGACACCTTGGGAAAGAAAAGAAGTGAGGAGTCCGAGGAGACCACTATTTAGCTACAGCTGTAACACTTCCACTGAGTTTGGTCAGTATCGTCACAAATTAATGACACTCTGTTGGCAACATAGGTCTTAAATCAAAAAACTTGAGTACTGTTTGACTGTAACTTTGATCTGTCCAGAAGACTGAGGGTATTAAATCAAGGTGCAGCTCCTTCCTCAGCAATTTGTCCAACTGTTGCAGTGCAACAGCTGCCAACTCCAGCCATGGTACTGTTATGTGCTTTAAAGGAAGGACCCGGGACTTTCCGAGGAGGTAACATGCACAACCTCCTTGATGTTAACTTGCTTGAAATAACTCACTGAGCCATAGCCAATCTCACTGGCATCTGCAAAATGGTGCAGTTGTGCATATTTTTATGTCCCGAAGTTCAAGCCTAGGTTCTGCAAACTGCCTATCCGATTCAACCACCGCTCAGAGACAAAAGGGGGCAAAGGTTCATCCCATCCAAAACCTTTCTGGCAGAGCTCTTGTAGCAACTGCTTGGCCGTTAGAATGAGTGGAACCTAAAACCCAAGTGGATCAAAAATTGAGCTCACAACAGAGATAATTCCTCTTCGGGTATGTGGCTTTAAGCTTAGCTGGATGTTAAATTGAAAGTGGTGTGAGTTCACACACCATTGTAACCTCAGCATTCTCTCAATGGGGAGACTGTCTTTCTCGAGATCCACTGTCCTAACTTACTTTGCTCTTTGCTCTGGGGGAATGGAGGCTAGAACTGCTTGGCTGTTACTAACCCAATGAGTGAGTTGAAATCCCCCTTTGCGGCACAATGCAGTGAGACCTTTTATCAGCTGGATAGCTTCAGTTTCCTCAAGGACTGACTTTACACAGTCATCAACATAACAATTGTGTTGAACTGTTTCAGTTACTCAAGGAGAAAACCAAGCTTCATTGTCAGCAGCCGTTTTTTGTAAGCCTGGAGATGATACTGCACCAAAAATATGCACCAGCCTGCAGTATTCTTTGGGGGACTTACTGGTGTCACCTTGTGGCCACCAAAGGAGGCAAAAGTAGTTCACATCTGCTTTGTCTACTCTAACCTGATGAAACATGGACTTCACATCAGCCATAAATCCAATGGGCTCTGTGCGAAATCTTAGTATGTCTCCTAAAAGAGAATTTAGTCTCTTCTGCAATAAAATTAGGGTGTTGACACCATGTTTTTTGAACGTGGGACGACGCGCAATCGATCGGCATTTAGTCCCTTCTCCACTGACCAAAGCCAGCGGGTCTCACCCCCGCCGGTAAGCTGCACCCCCTCCGCTTTCACCGCTGCATGTCTACTAATGTCATCATGCAGAGATGCGATGACATTAGCAGTGTCATCGCCAGAATTCAGGAATCCGGCGGTGGCCAGTGTTCTTTGTTGTTGGGCAAATTTGGCTGTAGAACCATTCCGCAGCCACGGAACGATGGTGTCGTTCACGCCACACTTGAAGCGGCACGCACCGTTGCGGCCGGCTCGCACTGCGCAGCGATCGTTTTCGGTGTCTGGTCTATTTTCGATTTTGTGTGCGTCCCGCGAGAGAAAAAGCCATTGGACGATGAACAGTTTTCGAGCGCTGATTGAACATAATCCTTTGCATCAGTACGTGATATACGCCGCGACTGGCGCGATATTATAAGCGCACGTAATGCTCAATGTCATCCCGTGCGGCAGGTAAAAAATTTGATGTTGTCGTGGGTGTCGCAATTTCACAGCTAGCCGATTGGAACCATGCTGATCGGAGCCGTTTGACACATCAGGTCGCGTTTCAGCGTGGCTCGGTGAGCCTGCTCCACTGCCACCAAATGCTGATTAATAGCGGGACTACACAACGTTTTTTGGACAGTGGAGAAGGGGCTTTAGTTAGGTCAGGTCCCTGTAACAGCTCTGTGTTGAGAGAAACACCTTGGTAAGATGCTGCACAGTCAAAAACCACTATGGGCTTTTTTTTTGGGGGGTGGTAAACCCCATGGTGAGGTACATACCAAATCTTCACTGGTGGCTGTGTCAGTTCATCCTGTGGGACCTCTGGGCATAGTTGTTTTCGAAGATGTCATCGAGGAATGCGATATGCTCCTGTTTGTAGTGCTCATCGCGTTTCATTTTTCTTTTCAGGCTCTGAGGCCGTTGTTCAGCTTTTTGGCGGTTGTTTGTCATGCTGACATTGGTTCTTCTAAAAGGTAACTTCAAATGATAATGTCTATTCTGTAGAACAGCTTCACTGGCTATTTTTAAAATCCTTTTGTCTTCAACTGACATTTCTGTCTTTTCCTCCGATGACAATTCGCTGAACTCCTGGTTATATTGTGAGATCAGAAGGTCCTCCAAACTTGCTACGGAAATTCTGTTCACCGTCACACTCACTGCGTCATCATCATGGCTGTTTCTGAGTGGTCCACTTACCACCCATCCCAATAGGCTTCGACTATTGATTATTTCCCAAGGCTCCAGTAGCTTTGGGGTGTTTGTTCCAATTAACAGCTCCACTTTAGCGCGAATGCTTGGAAGTCTGACTTTGCTCAGGTATGTCTACTGTGTTCTGTCATCCTGTTTGGGAATGTTGTTTGGGGTGACTGGCATTTCCCTCTGAGTGAACATGTCAGGAAGAGGTAGGAAGTTGTCGATGTCAAGTGCTGAAACTTGAATTCCAGATACAACATGAGACGAGACAAGTTTTTTTTCTGGTTCATAGTTCTTAACAGGATGAGAGTTTTGGTTGCAGTGGACCCAGGATCCATGTGGGCCTACACTTTGACTACTTGGCTGCCTTTTGCTGCTTTCACTCTGTCATGAACCAGGGTTACGTTCAGACAAAAGATGGGAGACCACACAGAATTGAATTAATTAAACAAAAGATTTGAGTAAAGTAAAACTATGAATTAATCATCACACACCCCCGCATTAGAGCGAAGACCCACCAGGTACTTCGCTAACCCATTATCCCAGGAAGACATATTACAAATCAAAAATGCCAAACAAAACAATACCCTTCAGTTCTTTGGGTGGAAATAATCTTACATGTACTGGTTGCCCATTGTGAGATTGACATACTCCTACCAAACCTGCAAAATTGCTCATCTCAACTCCTCAGCAACTTGGTACCTGTAGAAGCCTTTAAGAGAGGACGACAAACAACCAGGACAGGCATAGGAAGGTTATAGGCAGGTACTGTAAGGTAATCAGAACTTGAACGCATGAGATAAGGCGTCAGCCATTACGTTTTCAGAGCCCTTTACATGCCGAATATCCAGGCTGTATGGCTGCAAAAACAACGCCCACCTCATCAACCGCTGGTTGGGATTTTGCAGGGAGCGCAAATAGGTAAGGGGATTGTGATCGTGTATACTACGAGGGGGGCACCAGAACCAACGTAGACATCGAAGTGTTGCAACCCCCAAACTAAAGACAGGGCCTCCTTCTCGATCACTGAATAGTTCAACTGGTAAGAGTTAAACTTTTTGGAGTAGAAACCCACTGGCCTCTCCACACCCTTTTTGTCAGCCTGCAACAGTACTGCTCCGGCCCCCACATAGCATCGCATCAACTTGGAGAACAAATGGCTGGTCAAACTGCGGTGCTGCCAAGACAGGAGAACAACAGAGGAGAGATTTAACATTCTCAAATGCACACTGGGCCTTATCAGACCAAACAAACTTCACTTTATCTTTTAACAGGTCTGTGAGGGGTGCCACCACTGATGAAAAGTTTTTACAGAAGCTTCTATAATACCCCACCATGCCCAGAAAACGCATCAACTCCTTTTTAGTGGCAGGCGGTGGAAAGTTCTGAACGGCTACCACTTTGGCCTCAACTGGGCGGACTTCCCCTTGCCCCACCACTTTACCTAAATAGGTAATGGTGGCTCTAGCAAACTCACATTTTGAAAGATTCACTGTTAAGTTTGCCCACACCAACCTGTCAAAAAGTGCACGTACCCTCTGCAAATGTTCCTCCCAGTTGTTACTAAAGATGACTACATCATCTAAATAAACTGCGCACCCAGTCAAACCAGCCACCACTCGGTTCATTAGCCGCTGGAAAGTGCCTGGGGCATTGCCTAAACCAAAAGGCATGACTTTATAGGAATATAAGCCAGTAGGTGTAATAAGTGCACTTATCTCCTGGGCCCGTGGGGATAACGGAACCTGCCAATATCCCTTCAGTAAATCAAATTTGCTGGTATACTTAGCTGAGCCTACTTGGTATACACAGTCCTCCATTCGAGGCAACGGAAACAGATCGGGTTTAGTGACACTGTTTAGCTTTCTGTAGTCCGTGCAAGCCCGTAAGGTGGAATCAGGTTTTTTCACAAGTAAACAGGGTGATGCCAAGCTAGAATTAGAAGGTTCAGCTATTTTATTTTTCAGCATATAGTCGACCTCTTTAACCAACTGGGCATTTTTTTCTGGTGAAACACGATAAAAACGCTGCCTGATAGGTTGTATGTCACCAACGTCTATATCGTGTTCAATCAAATGAGTTTGTGACAGGGTATCTGAAAACAGTGTAGGATAGGCATATATCAAGGACACCAACTCACTGCGCTTATCCTCATCCAAATGGCCACGGGTAAAAGGAAACGCCTGCAATGCCTCAGAGTTGTTTAAGTGTGCTTACAACACACCTGCATCAGTTGGCCATTCCTCCCCCCCAAGCATCTGTTGGAGAAGAGACTCCTGTATTTGCACACAAAGCAGATTTCACACCAGAGATCTCATTGGAATCAGGGCTTGCTTTCTTACGGGCATAACATGGTTTTAGCAAATTAATGTGGCATATCCTTTTCCCCTTTTGGCATTGAAATCAAATAGTCCTGTTCAGAAACTCTCCGTTTCACCGTACAAGGACCAGAAAAATGTGCCTGAAATGGAGAACCTACCACTGGCAAAAGAAACATAACCTGATCCCCAGGACTAAATTGTCGCTGACGTGCTTTTCGATCAAACACAGATTTCATTTCATTTCAGATGGTTGACAACCATTATGTAAAACAGCCAGAGGTCCACGCACCAAATGACCAAAAACTAATTTGTTAGGACTGAACCCAGTGCTCACCTGGACTACCTCTCTTGCAGCCAACAGCAACCAAGGCAGGCCCTCCTCCCAGTCACGACCAAGCTCTGTACAGTATGCGCGCAGCATTGATTTCAGGGTCTGATGAAAGCGCTCTAAAGCACCTTGGCTCTGAGGATGGTAAGCAGACGCCTGGATGTGTTTTATTTGAAGCTGCTGCAACACCTGTGAAAACAAAATTTGGAACCTTGGTCAGTTTGTATGACTTTAGGTATACCAAAAACAGAAATAAACTGGGACAGTGCCTTCAACACAGCCTTAGTTGTAGTTGAACATAAAGGGAAAGCAGCTGGATAGCGGGTAGCCTGGCACATCAACGTCAGCAAATATTGGTTACCAGATTTTGCTGGCGGCAACGGACCTACACAGTCCAAAATTAAATAGTCAAATGGCTGATCCAAAACTGGAATCGGACACAATGGTGCGGGACTTATTTTCTGGTTAGGTTTACCAGTCAATTGGCAGGTATGACATGTCCGTATGAAAGCAGATACATCCCTTTTTAACCGGGGCCAGAAAAAATGACACAGAATTTGATTATATGTCTTTTTAACCCCCGTGTGACCAGCTAGATTGTCATGGGAAGCTTTCACAGCCTCTCGGAACTTGAGGGGCACCACTACTTGTACAACTGGTTTCCCCACAAAATCCTCCCCCTGTGCACACCATTTACGCAATAAGATATCACCTTGCACAAACAACCCTGCGCTGCCGATTCCATGTCGGCAGTAGGAAACACAGACTCAAATAGGATTTTTAAAGATGGGTCAGACTTTTGCGCCTGAATCAACTCAGTTTTTGAGATAGTCTGAAGGGGTATGGGTAAATTGACTGTGGTTTCACTTTTAGGTTGCTGAGCAGCTTCCTTTTTTTCACGACTCATGGATCGAGTCACTGCGCAGACTGGAAACAAAATAATCAGGCTCACCCTTTGTTTTTTTATTTACTTCATCCTTTTGAGGCAGCAGTACAGGTGCCTGAGTGACCACCAAAGGTGGTGCACTATTAGTCCAAACCTTATTCCCAGCCAGATCATTGCCCAAAATTAAATCAACACCCTCGACAGGCAGTGCTGGACGTACTCCAACCTTCACTTCCCCACTGACTAAACCACAGGTGAGTTTCAACCTATGCACTGGGACCGGAATAATTGTCATCCCCATCCTCCGCATCAAAATATACTCCCCTGAGTTGGATTTTGATGAAAAGGGAAGAATTGATTCACTCACAAAAGAATGTAACGCGCCAGTGTCTCTCAAGATTTTAACTGAAATATTTTTCTGACCAGGCAGGGACACGACACCATCTGAAATAAATGCAGTGTAACCATCTTTCCCTTCCAATTTACCCAAAACTGGACCAAAACTGCTATTGTGACACTCCACTTTATCCAACTGTGTCAACAAAGCCACTGGGGCCGCCAGTGCAGCAGGTTTTACTACAATACTTGAAAATTTAGCTTTGGCTTTAAGTGCAGAACACTAATTTTTCCAGTGACCAGGCTGCTGGCAGTAGTTGCACCTACTATTAGAATCCCTCTTTTTCCAAGCAGTAAACTCGGGTCTGGACGAAGTGGATTCACAATGCACCCCAAGAATTCCCTTTGTTCGTTCATGGAAGGAAGACTGCCGCCGAAGATCAGAGCTGTCAAATGTGGTTTTATGTGTAAGAATGTATTCATCAGCCAACACTGCAGCAGCCTGAGGAGTTGTAACCTTACGCTCATTTATATAAGTTGCAATGTAATCTGGAACACAGTTTTTGAATTGTTCCAGAGCTATCAAGTCACACAATCCCTCAAAAGTTTTTACTTCAGATGAAATACACCAACTGTTAAATTGAACCACTAGATCTCGCACAAATTCAGCATGGGTCTGATCCTCTCGCTTTCTTAAGTTCCTAAAGCGCTGACTATAAGCTTCCAGAACCAACTCGTATGCCTGCAGCACTGCAGATTTGACAGTCTTGTACTTCTTACTTTCAGCAATGGTCAAAGAAGCATAGGCCTCTAGTGCCTTACCTGTTAGCCCCCACTGCAATAACAAGGTGCACTCTTCATCAGACCACTCCCGAGCACATGCCACTCTCTCGAACAGTGAAAAAAACAGGTCTGGATCATGCTCTGTGAACTTAGGAAGTAATGTCAGGTTATTTGTAACATTCAACAAAGGTTTTTCCTGAACACCACCTTCACCCAACAACATCCCTGCTTTTATTAGGTCTAATTTATAGTGCTCAAGTTCTAATTGTTCATGCTGCACTCTGGTTTCATGATCAAATTTTAACAGTAGGAGTTGCTTTTGTTGTTCAAATGTTAAACCTGTAGGGGTCTCCACTGGAAAAATCAGACTGTGTTTAACCAGGTCATCAGCCTTTTTCCACCATTTTACTTTTCAAAATAACTTTAATATTTTCTTTCAAAAGTTTGTCAGTCAATTAAATTTTAAAATATTCAGCAAGTTGTATCAACTGGTCCTTCGTGCATCGCTCCAATAACTCCAATGAAGGAGCCTCAACAAATTCCTCTACCAAAGTCATTTTATTTACTCACCCAAAGTAAAGGTCACTCAACAGTGCAAGGTCCAACTTCTCAAATGGCACAAAGAGAGAAAAAAAAATAGTTCAAAAAGTTCAATTCCCCACTACCTCAACCCAAAAACTAACTAACTCCACCCTAGTCTTCGAGTGGCTAATTGCAAGTGGTTATTATACACACTAAATCAGTGGGTAGGAAAAGTAGCGACCCTCCAGAAGCCACTGAGGTGTTCCTGAGCTGAAACAACCGAATCAGCTCTGCCCACGCTCACCACCACACTATTGATGAGCTCAACGGATTCCCTAAACAGAACCCGCCGTCTAGACCTAACAGGGGAAAGAAACTCCAAAACCACAATGCCAAAACAAGTGACCTGCACGGTTACAAAACAAAATGTTTGAAGGACAAAAGACTGACCCAACCTCTCTCCCACAGCACAAATCTCTGTGTGAATCTCCCACAAAACTGATTTGGATTTGACGAGCCCCCACTTTGTCATGAACCAGGGTTACGTTCAGACAAAAGATGGGAGACCACACAGAATTGAATTAATGAAACAAAAGATTTATTGAGTAAAGTAATACTATGAATTAAATAAAGGTTGTAGATCCGTGGTGTCAGCAGTGTATCCAAATTAGCCTTACCCCAAACAAAACCGAACCAGCATCCTGCTTGTTGTGTAGAGAGAGAGAGATGGCTGCGGTGGCAGCCATTTTATAAAGGAGGAGGAGCCTGGATTGAAAAGAGATTCAGGTGTGACCAATCCCTCCTGACACACCTCCTCACACCAGCGCACAGAGGGATAACAGGCACAACAGTCTGAGAGGGTCATCACACTCTCAAACTGGGACAATAGGGAGCACATTTTCTAGTTCTCCACATGACTCCACTGGTGCTCCCTGGGCTGCACCGGATGACTTTTCTTGCTCTTTAACCTTTCTGTCTTGACTGTTAATGTGTAGGACACTTGGGTGGGACAGTTTGCACACTGTACAGGGTAGGCATTTCTTGCAATCTCTACTTATGTGGCCTGAGGAGAGACAGCCAAAACATATACCTTTGGTACTTAAAAAGTTTAACTTGTCTCTGTGTGTTGTCTCCATGAACTGTTTGCACAACGCCAATGTGTGCTTGCAACTGCAGAAAGTACAGAAGGGGTCCAGGTTCTTTTCTTTTGGGGCAACAGTGACATCTGTGGCAAAACTGCTGCTAGTCGACTTTGACATCTGTGATTTGATAACAGATCGAGGTTTTGCAGACATCCTCCCTTTAACAGTTAACGGGTCCTGAAGATCACCAAAAACTAGGTCAGCCAAAACTCTGACTTGTTTTTCAATAAAAGAGACAATATCCAGGATTTGAACTCTACAATTGAGCTCCTCTTGCAGCTCATGAGCTCTGAGTTTGTAGGGCAACTTAAACACAATGCTTCTCATATTGGACACTGTGTCAAACTCCTCCATGTATTCCATTTCCTCCATTGCATTGCAGCAGCTCCTGAGAAACCTGGCATAATACTGCAGTGATTTCGAATCCTCAGATTTAATTTGGGGCCAGGATAAGGCTTTTTCCAGGTAAACACAGGAGATTTTCTATTAATTTCCAAAATTTTCCTTTAGTAACTGTTTTTCTTTCTGGTCGCACCTCTCTTGAATCATGTACTCACAGCTATTGACTAGCTTTTGAGCTTGTCCTTTTGTAAATTGTATAAGGAACTGTAATCTGTCTGTTGTTTTCTGTTTTACTTTCAATCATGTTTTCAAAACGATGAATGACTTGTATTCCATGATTTGTCCATCAAAAGGTGGAATGCTTCCTTGAGGTAATGTGGACAGAAGCTGATGTTTTACAAGAACCTGTGTTAAATTGTTTTGATTTTCCAGTATCTTGATCATGTGGCTATCAAGTATGGAGCTGACTGGAGGAGGGATTTGCTCAGGTGACCGAATTAATTGTGTGTTTTGAACGGGGATATGATAGAGTGAGTTCTGTGCACTGCGGTTGGGGGTGATGGTTGTGGAGCATAATCACTGGCATTGGGTTGAGCAAATGTCTGTCTTCGCCGAATATCTGCTCCCAAATCAGTAAAGGGAAATTGGACCTGGACTCCTGCTTTGCTTTTAACGGCTTGAACGCCACCCCCACAAATATCCAGTTGCGCAGTTGCTGATGCACCGGCTTCCTCCGCCTCTCCACCTGCCTGAACTGGGGCTGGTGCTGCGTCACATTGTGCAGGGTTGAGCATGGATGTTTCAGCCTCCTTTAAATAATTAATTTTGGCTGTAGTGGCTGCTATTTCTATCAGTAATTCCAATGTTTCTCTCTTTTTTAACATTTGCTCCTGTTCTTCAATTGCATGTTTTTCTTGCAGCTTCAATGCTTTGGCCACTAACGCTGCTCTCTCCACCTCCGCACTGATGCGTAACGAGGAGGAGGAAGAGGTGCTAGATCTGACTGACTTTACCAAGCGTGTATCCACGTCGCCAAATATTGCACTCTCACTCTCCCCTCGTGTGACAGAACAGGGGGCTTCCGTTAAGCCGAATAAAGTGCGGGTTTCCACAGCTGAAATCCATTTTGTTACGTTGTGAAGGAAGGATATTATCTGTGCACGTCTCAGTTGACACCACTTTTCATCATCTTCCCTCTTTGCATCCTAATCCAACATTCCAACGCAAGATGCATGCAGAGCCTTAAAATCGTCTAGAAGCTTATTAAACTTCGCTATGTTTCCTTTCACTTCATTAAGACATGAACCATCATCATTGTCCATTAGACTATTTACAATATTCATTCTTCTCGTTAAATGCGAAGCCTTTCCAGCTCTGCACGAGCGCAGCCTCCTCATTCATGTTTTTAACGGGAGATGTTTCCGCCTCTTTGGCTTCCATTTTGTGCACAGATAAACTTCAAAAACGTAATCAACAAACAGTTGTCGTAATTTACAAACAGTTCTGGCTCTTTTTCAACCAGTTACTCTGTTATCCAAGTCAAATCCATATGTTCATTCATTTGCGTGAGTCATACGTCGCCGCTTCTCATTTGGTTGGGCAAAAAGTTGACAAACAAAAATTCACAGTCCTTTGGCAGAAAAATCAGCGGTAGTATTTGTTTCAGGATGCTTCAGGCAAATGAATAATCCTTCAAAAAATTGATTTAAGAGCGCATACCTTCTCCAACGTATTTGTTTGTTTGCTCCACCTGGTGCCCGTCGGCGCTTTGTTTGTCCTTTATCAGGTTTTAAATCCTCCAATACTCCTCCAGCTTGGAATCAGAGCTCGTCCTTGACAAAATGTAGTAGCAGAAAACCTTTCTATATGCGTTGTCCCTTTAACAGATTTTGTCCACTTTCATATATTTTTACCATGTGTTGGGGAAGACTGGCATTCAGCTTTCCTTTGAAGTATTCCAGGAGCTTGATTGTGGTTAACTGATATGTTTATTGAAACTGAACTAAATCATTTTAATAAAAAAGGTCAAAGTAAGAGAGCAGATCCAACTTTCTGCTGAGATGGAAAACTGCGTGAAAAAATTGCGATCAATGATGGTATCGCCGTTTCCTTTCTTCCCCCCATTACTTCCGCCACACCTGGCTTTATAGACTGACGTACACTCCCCTCACCTGAGGAGGGACAACACATCATTATAATCACAAGCAAAAACATTGTATAAATAAACTGAAATGGGGCTCCTACAGAAAACGAGGTTCTGGGGATGCTGACAATGTATTTTTTTAAGCTGTCAGAACCACAATGTTTTCATAAGCGGCAAGGAAAGAAAGGCACAGTAGTCCCACTTCTGTCATTGTTCTTCTCACATTGAATGTTCAAAAATTGGAAATAGCTCACTTCCTGTTTGTCAAAATTAAAAAATGAGTGTGTATGAGATGCAGTGGTGGACGACACGAATGCGTGGGTTCTTGACTTATGACTGTGTGATGTTCCTAGAGGGCGCTTTTGCAGTCTTAGTGAAGAAACCGTTGAAAAAATGTGTTGATTTTTTTTTTTGTCACATACATGCAAACAAGCTCAGTTTGTGTGATAGGGATAGGGATTATAGATAGGGATTTTGCCTGAGAAAATGAAATGTAGGTACACCACAAGCACACGTGGGTTTTCGTCAACAGTCCTGTCCTGCTTGCCGAATTTCATTAAAATTGATCAAGACTAAAGGGGTCAAATGTGAGCATAAATTTGTTTGACATTTTTGGATCATCTATTTATAGAAATTGGACACTTTCTTTCTTTTGGAGGGGAAAACCTACAGGACTGAATTGTCGATCTTCGTAAGAAGTACATGTCAGTATTTTCTTTTGTGACACTAGCCCCTTCCTTTTTGAAACAAGGGTGGTTTAAGTTGCATTTTGTCACGTGTGCGTGTACCCTGTACGGAAATTTTCACTAAAAATAAACTACCAGGATCTTAAGGATTTCCAATAGAGTTTTTGATCTTCACAGCCTTGGCTATGTTATACAATGTATGGCACGCCAAAAACATTTATGGTTTTGCAGGAGTACTTCTTTAAAAATTGTTTAATTTTTGGCACATACCTGCAAACAAGCTCAAACTGTGCATTTTCTGTCGAAGATGGAAACTCAGACAGAGTGTCTGAAATGTAGCCGAGGATCACATGCACATGAAAAAAAGAATTTTCACCGGTCCTGACATGCGTGCCGAATTTCATCAAAATTGAACGGGGTAAAAGGGGTCAAAATTGGGGCAAAAGACGCGTACGAAAAATAGTAATAGGGAAACATTCCAAAAGCAATGGGTCTTTCACCCTTGCGAAAGACCAGTTCGTTTTGGACTGGTGTTCTCCGGGCTTAGTCCCTAAAAAAAACAGTCGGCAGAAACCTAGAGCAGACCTTGCCCACTGCTTTGACCTGGTTGGGGTGAACAGGAAGTAGAAAAAAAAAAGAGAAGAGAATAGAAGTAGTCAGAGTGACAGACAGGCCATACAACAATGCTAATCACGCGGATCTGAGCCGAGCCGAGTGCTCTCTCACTCTTTCTCTCCTGGCCCTCTAATTACATCCTGTTTGAAGAATAAGGTCCAATTGTAAGGAGAGTGAGGCGGGGAAAAGGTCCTAACGGGCCGCCCAGTGACAGGTGAACAATGTGAGGCTATTATGTGCCAGGGCAGTACAAAGATAGCAGATGGACGTTTGAGAATCCTCGCCAGTCTTTCAGCGCTCCCACCCCATTACCCACCCTACCCCTCATTTGTTCCCTTTTATTATCCCCCAATTTGTCGTCCGCCCGGCGCCTGATGATGAGTCTCACTCGGCTTGTTCTATTAACTTTATTGCTAATAATATACTTCATGATGGCCTCTTATTATTATTATTTTTATAGAATATCACAATCAGCAATGACGACGATAGCAGCGGTCTCATCAAATTCCGAAACTTTATAATTAAGCAAATGAACGAACATCGAGGCCCCCGATAAATGAATAAAAAGACGGAATTAGCATAGTGTAATGGAATGTAACTCTGGGTTATTCTGCTCTCTGAACTGATGGATGGCTGCCGCCGACAAACACAGGTTATCACGGCGGTAACTACGGCGTGGAACGTTGCAGCATCCATTCGACCAGAAACATCGGAACACCTGACTGGGTTTGTGCAGGCAGCTCAGCCTGCAGTGTCTGAAGTTTGGAGAAGCCTGCATACAGAGCATAATCGTCCTTTAAAGACTCATATCTAGGTATTGTGATGATCCTTTCTACATTGTAGATACGTACATATTGAAGACATCAAATATATGAGCAATATATATGAAATTATGTATCAAAGAAAACATTGTTAAATATCTTTAAGGCCCGGTTTCACAGACAGGACTTAAACCTAGTCCCAGACTAAAATGCAGTTTGAGCTGGCTTAACTTTAAGTCACTTGCACAGACGTATCTTAAAATAGTAATAGATTTTCTCCATTCTGGAATAAACAAAGACAATTGCAAGCAGGTGGATTAGAGCTACTCAAGGACTAAATTGAAGTTTATATTAATCCTGCAAAGAGGCAGGTTTAACTTCAGTTTAATACTGTTGAAAAGGTGAAAGGGAATGCACAGATCAGCTGTGTGTGTGTGTGTGTGTGTGTGTGTATATATATATATATAAATATATATATATATATATATATATATATATATATATATAGTTATGCTTCTATATTTTATGTATATTAGAAGAAAAGAATTTCTGTCAGTCGATTCTGAAATAATAATCCGATTTAATAATCCGCTTAATCGCATGGTTTTCCATAGTTAACTCACGATTAATCGCAAATTAATTGCATATTTTGTTATCTGCTCTAAATCTACCGCAAACTGATATTTTTCTATTTTTTAATAATCATATCAACATGGGAGTAGGCAAATACTTGCGTTCTGCAAATAGGTAAAAAAATAATTATAACTCAAGCCCAACAAAGATAACAGATGGGCATAACTGTAACATTACATAGTAATGATTACTAGTACTAACAAAATTTGTATATTTTACTTTTCAAATTGAACTTGAACTACTCATCCCCTTTTTTCATCAGCCATTCACACAAAAGGATGACCCTTATGCATTGCATCAAACTGTGATGCACAAAATAAATTAAATTAAATCAAAACAATAAATAAAGCGTGCATAACAGGGAGCAGTGCAATACAATAATGACGTATAGTCACCGGAGGCGATACGAATGATATCGCGCAAACCCTCGTCCTTCACGACATTAATTGGCCTACAAGCCGTAGCCACCCATTTAGCTACCGCTTGTGAAAGTTGGCGTGTGGTGGACGCGGCCAGTGGTCTCCGTGCCACACCATCCAACGTGGTTTGCTTTACCTTAGAAGGGGGCGGAGGGCTCTCCGCGTCAGCTGTATGCTTCGCAGACAATTGATACGTAAGACTGCTCGTACTCCGGTGGAAACTAAATACAGCTTTACAGTGAATGCATATCACTTTTGTCCTGTCAAGACTGCCATCTGGCAGGATTTTGAAGAGGAACTTTCCATTTACAATTGTCGTCTTATCCATCATGTTAGTCCTTCCTAATGCTCATCTACGCTCATTGTCTTTTTCTTTTTTTTGTTGTGTTTACAAGCCGGCTGCAACCGTGTGACTCTGTGCTGTGAGTCAATTCATTTCCGGTTTCCTCAATCTACGGAGTGGCCAATGGTTCAAAAAGCACCGTGTGCGTTAATCGCGCGATAAAAAAATTGTCGCCGATAAAGCGGCGTTGAGTTAACGCGTTAATAACGCGTTAACTTTGACACCCTTTATATATATATATATATATGTATTAGGGCTGTCAGTCAATTCATTTTCTTTTTCGCAGAGTTAACTTGCGATTAATCGCAAATTGTAAATTTTTTACCCTGCTCTATATAACTAAACAAGATATTTAAAAAAGAATTGGAGAGGACAGGAATAATTCCTTTGTGGAAATGTTCTATTTTTATTTTCATTGGAACATTCCAAAACTATTACAAACTGTGTGTGTGTGTGTGTGTTTCATCTCTCTCTCACTCTAGGTACTGACAAACATAACATACACAAATATGATGTATTTTGAAAACTAATCAGATTTTCCCGTGTTTCTTCGAATGACTTACTGTCCAGCTTGACGCAATCGCTCGCAGCTCGCCCTCAAAATAGACCAGACACTGAAATGATCACTGCATGGCGCGAGCTGACCGCGCCGCTTCGAGTCTGGTCTGAATGACACCGTCGGTTAAAGGTGACCTATTATATTAACCCTTTAGGCGCCATGGTCGCAAAACTGCGACAAGCGTCATTGCTGAATTAAACAGGCCATAGCGGCAAATATGATGCTAAAAGTAGTTTCCACTTTACACCAGGAGATGGCAGACACCTGTGGCTTCAATCTGACCAGCATTTGTGGGGGTGTTTATATTCAGATTTCGGAGTATAAAGAGAGAAAGCCCGCCTCAGTCGAGGAGACGAGGAAGTGGCTGTAGTGGGAGCGGAGAGAAAAAGACAGCGAATTTTGCCGAGAATACATTGCCGAGAGGTTTGTTTGTTGACGAAGTACTTCGCCAAGTAATGTCTGACTCAGATAACGAGGAGGAATATTCGCACTCTGACGATGATGTTCAGTCGTCCCGTTAGAGCGAAGTCTGCCAGTGCGTCTTTACGCAGCGGCAGCGAGCTGATGCGCCACGACAGTCACCAAGCAGCACATGCTTCGCCTCAGCGTGGCCGGGGTGTAGTGGGAGTAATCGGCGAGTGAGGATGAGGGGACGTGGTGGGGGAAGCAGGAGTGCTCAAAACACCGCTACGGAGCACGGATGGCGTGTGAGTTAGTGATCAACGTGGGAAAAGCTATAGGAGGAAACGCCCAGCCAGTGCTGGTGGAGGCAGCAGGGATGTTCGTGGTCACCCTGTAAATTACAGTGATGATGGCTGGGTCTGTATGAGATATGTGGAAAATGATCAAAAGTGGATAAAACATTTTGATGAGCCTGTGGGGTATTGTGGAGACAGGGATCTGACATACAGACCCCTGACATCTGACATAATACAAAAACAAGCAAACAAAAAGTTTGGGTTTACTGAAGATTTTTCTCAATTACAGTATTGCGGAGGTGTGCAGAGTGAGACGCAGAAGCGAAGGCAGAAGGTTGAAGCGTTTATTCTCCGCACTTCCAACACATTCAAAAACACCACGCTACGTGGAACCCGGAACATCAAACGTCTAACCCCGCCCCCATCACGCCCACTTAAGTACTCCACCAACCAGGTGAATGTCTCTCCCCTTCCCACCTTTGTAGGTCACTACACAGGCCCCCCCAGAATTCACCCTAATCCATTTTGCATCTTGAAATCGCCTCTCCGGCACCAGGAATGGCGCCAACGGAGCCTTAACATGCCGCTGTATCTTGGCAGGCTGGCATGCCACGCAGGAGCCAGCCCACATCCTGATGTCCCTTTTGAGCCCCGGCCAGACGAACTTGGCCCCCACCAGCCTCGTGGAGGCTTTCACGCCCGGGTGGGAAAGGCCGTGGAGGGCGTTGAAAACGCGGCGCCGCCAGTTCACAGGCACCATGGGGCGCGGCTGCCCAGTAGAGACGTCGCAAACTAGCATGGCTTTAGCGTCATCAACCACCACCTCCTCTAGCCGCAGCCCACGAAAGCGGTGAACCGGCGGCCCTCCAACAGGAACCGGAAATGCCTGGTGGCGAGAAAGAGGCCCAGGAGCTCCCTGTCGAAGGTGCTGTACTTTCTCTCGTTATCCCCGAGCTGCCTGCTGAAAAAAGCCAAGGGCTGCCAGGCACCCCCCACCCACTGCTCACACACCGCCCCCACCGCGTAATCTGAAGCGTCCGTTGTGAGAGCGACCTGGGCAGTGGGGTACGGGTGCACCAGCAGCGCCGCGGCGGCCAGTGCAGTCTTGGCCGCCTTGAAAGCTGTGTCTCGCTCCGTGTACCATTCCACTTCGTCGTTGGGCCCTTTCCCCCGCAGGGCCCCATACAAGGGCCGCATGTGGAATGAAGCGGTTATAAAAGTTCACCATTCCCAGGAACTCCTGCAAGGCCTTCACTGTGCGGGGGCGCGGGAACTTGGCGACAGCCTCCACCCTCGCGGGAAGGTGAATTGCCCCCTGTGGAGTGACGTGGGGACCGAGGAAGTCCAGGGACGACCGGCCGAACTGGCACTTGGCCGGATTGACGACAGCAGCCGGAGGTGGATCAAGTGCTCCTTGGCTCCTGCGCTGGCCACCAGTATGTCATCCAGGTAGACAAACAAGAAGGGCATGTCCCACAGCACCGAGTCCATCAGGCGCTGAAACGTCTGTGCCGCCCCCTTGAGGCCGAAAGGCATCCGCAGGAACTCGAACAGGCTAAAGGGTGTGATGACCGCCGTTTTGGGGACATCCTGTGGGTGGACTGGAACCTGATGGTATCCGCGCACAAGGTCCACCTTGGAGAAGATGGTAGCCCCCGCCAGGTGGGCAGAAAAGTCCTGTATGTGTGGAACCGGGTACCGTTCCACGGCCGTGGCGTTGTTCAGTCTCCACATGGGCGCCACCCCCCATCAGCCTTCGTCACCATGTGAAGGGGTGAGGCCCATGGGCTATTCGATCGTCGTACAATGCCCAGGCATTCCATGGTGGCAAACTCTTCCCTGGCCATCGCCAGCTTTGCCGCTTCCAGGCGCCGAGCCCGCACGTAGACTGGGGGGCCGACGGTGGGGATGTGGTGCTCCACCCCGTGCTTTGCCACCGCTGAAGAGAACGTGGGTGTAGTGATAACGGGGAACTCAGCGAGCAACCGTTGATACTGATCCCCAGTGGTCAATGCGTTGGACAGGCAGAGTGCGCCATGTCCTCCCCTCGCGCAGGGGTATGTGGCGAAAGACACAGCATCAATAAGGCGGCTGTTGGTCACATCCACCAGCTGCCTGAAGGCACAGAGGAAGTTGGCTCCCAGGATTGGCGTAGACACAGCAGCCATCACAAAGTCCCAACCAAAACGCCGCCTGCCGAAACCAACCTCCACATACCAGGTGCCGTAGGTACGTATAGGCGTGCTGTTGGCGGCGTCCATCCGCGGGCCATGCTGGTCAGCCAGGGTGTCCAGCGGCTGAGCTGCCAGGATGCTGCGCTGGGCGCCCGAGTTCACCAGAAGACGCTGGCCGGAGATGGAGTCGGTAACAAACAACAGCCTTCAGTCACGGCCAGCACTCATAGCTGCCACTGAGTGCCGGCCCGGGCGTTTCCCTGCCGCCCGAAACTGCATGGCTGACGACACTGCTTCGCCTTAGATCCAAACCGGGCGTGGTAATAACATAACCCGTTAACCCCGCGGTGCCCATGCCGCCCTCCGAAGATGGAAGCGGGGCTGAAGCGCCAACCTCAGGGAGCAGCGCATGCACAAACTGCCGGTTGGCCAGGAAAATCTTGTCCGCCTCCGCGGCCAGCTCTCGGTAGTCCTTTGAGGCAGCGAGGCAGGAGCTGGCTAACGCCGTGCGCACTGGCGCCAGTAACTGCCGCAGAAAAATGTGGGCGAAAAGAAACGAAGGATCCGCCGAGCCCAGCACCGCCAGCATCCGCTCCATTAAATCCGAAGGTTTGCTGTCCCCCAAGCCGTTCAGGGACAGCAGTCGGTCCGCCTTCTCCAGCTCCGACAGCTCAAAAAGTCTCAACAGGAGCGCCTTGAGCGCGTCGTACTTGCCGGCAGCCGGTGGAGCTGCCAGCAGTGCCATCGCTCGAGTTGTAGTCGCAGCGTCCAACGCCGTTACCACATGGAAATATTTCGTCACGTCCTGAGATATTCCTCTTATTTGGAATTGAGCCTCGACGTGCTGAAACCACGATCGCGGGTAATGCTGCCAAAAGTCGGGCAATTTAATGGTCGCGGAGTAGATGCTTGTGTGGGGCGCCTCGATAGCCCCGCTCGGTCCAGGCGCCGCTGGATCACCGTAGCCATCGTCAAACTTTGACATGATTCAACTCACGTCGGGGTCACCAATGTGGAGGTGCGGAGAGTGAGACCAAGAAGCGAAGGCAGAATGTTGAAGCGTTTATTCTCTGCACTTCCAACACATTCAAAAACAACGCGCGCTACGTGGAACCCGGAACATCAAACCTCTAACCCGCCCCTATCACGCCCACTTAAGTACCCCACCAACCAGGTGAATGTCTCTCCCCTTCCCACCTTTGTAGGTCACTACAGTATGGCTTTATCTCTAACCAATTTTAAGTCACAGCCATTTGAAATCTTGATATCAAAATTGAATATTTTCTTGAAAAAATTATGGCGCTTAAGGGTTAATTTGATTTCTGGCCCCTCCAGAGCAGCAACACACAATTACCCGCACTAAAAGCTTTGTAGGTCATGTCTCTGGCTGCATCACTTCTTTGTATTTCCTGCACCCTGAAAAAACGGTCTGTTTTACTTCACTCCACCCCCCGCACGTCTGGGTGACGCGCGATTTCCACCTCTGGTGTGAACCAAGCATTAATCGAGTCGCTCATTAAAAAAAATTGCGCCGTTTGATTGATTGATAGATTGATTGATTGATTGATGTACTTTATTAATCCTTTACAGGAAATTAAATTGTCACAGTTTTTTGAGTCTGCTTCTGTCAGAAAAGCAAGCCCCCACGCCCCAGCACACAACACCAAAAAACAGTGCACTGGCCACAACAATCTTGTAAAAAGAGCACAACAGTGGTTTGCGTTACCACATTACTTCGACAGCCCAAATATATATCTACATACATATATATACATACATAGGTGTGTGTCTGTGTACATGTGTGTGTGTGTGTGTGTGTGTGTGTGTGTGTGTGTGTGTGTATTGAAAGGCAAATAGCAATAGCTTTTTGCCTTTCAAAGCTAAACTGAGATACAAAGAAAAATTAGAACTGGAACTCAACACCAAACAAGCCTTCCAGAAAGTGAGAACGCTCACAGGCCAGGATACAAAAACCACATCACCTGCAATAATTGATCCCATCACCTTCACTGACACCAAGGACTTTTCAGAGGACTGTAAAACATTGTTGGGGACCATACCCATCCCTGATCCGGAACACCCCATCCCCTTCTCCATGGATGACGTGCACCGGCAGATGATCCAGTGCAGACCAGGGAAGGCTCCAGGGCTGGATGGGATACAAGCGCGGGTCATCAAGGAGTGTGCAACAGAACTTGCCCCCATCTTGCACTCCCGTTACATTGACTCCTACAGGACAGTTACCATGCACACCCTCTAGAAAACATCCAACATCATACCTATACCCAAAAAACCCAGACCATTGGAGCCAAACCACTACCATCCAGTTGTACTAACATCAATAATCATGGAATGCCTGGAGAAACTCATTCTAAAACATCATACTTCTATCTGTCAAACCTGGAACCTAACCAGTTTGCATACAAGAGGGACGGAAGACGCAGTGTCATGCCTCCTTCAGCACCTTGAAACCCTAGGTAACTGTGGGGGAACTCCTCCTCATCGATCCTTCAGCTCCACCTTGAACACCACCCAGTGCCACCAGATGATCAGGAAACTCCATCACCACAATGTCCCACCTCTTCTCATCCACTGGGTACACAGTTTCCTCAGCAACAGACCACAATCTACCAGAGTGGGCAGCACCATCTCCTCACCCTCCATCACCAACATGGGAGCCCCACAAGGTTGTGTCCTGAGCCCTTTTCTGTTGACCCTCTTCACAAACGACTGTACTAGCCCCTCCCCCATCACCATCTATTACAAATACTCAGGTGACACTGCAATACAGGGCAATAATATGTATACTGTGTGTCTTTCTGTTTTCGAGGCTGTATGGAATCAATCAATCAACTTTTATTTGTACAGCGCTAAATCACATTCAAAAACATCTCAAAGCGCTTTGTACAATCAGAGAAGAGAACCAACTGGGCCCACAGAGCAAGCAAAGTGCAACAGTGGCCAGAAAAACTCCCCTGTGGGAAGAAACCTAGAGCAGATCCAGAATCCAGAGGGCCGTCATCTGCCTATGACCAGTTGGGGTGAGAAGGAAATACAAAAAATGTGATAGGCCCAAATGTTGAGTGGTGGGGTGGTTGGTACAGCCGCCGTCCATGTAGACTGTGTTAGTCTGTGTTTGCTGTCCATGTAGAATGTGCTTGTCTGTGTTTGAGTCCATAGTGGCCCATGCTCCGCCGTTAAATCAGGTCCTGGTCCTGGTCCTGATCCTGGTGGCAAAGTTGAAGCGATGGCACCAAGACTCCCAGGACTGCACTCTCCAGCTCCAGGCATTGTGGTCATCACCTGCCGGAGACACACAGGCCCTGTTTGCACTTGGTCATTTCAAGCGTTTTTCGTATTCCGATCGGCAAAAATCACACGAAGTAACCAAGTGGAAACAGTCCAAATCCGTATTGTCATCCGATCACACCTCAGGGAGGTGGTTTCGACGCTTCGCATAGCATTCCTCACGGACGTGTCAACAGAATGCGATCTCAGTCCACATTAATGACCGCCTACTCCACTCACCTCTCCCGTGTTCTTGGTCGGCGCCCCACCTCCCGGCG
Source organism: Thamnaconus septentrionalis (assembly GCA_009823395.1). Lineage (NCBI taxonomy): Eukaryota > Metazoa > Chordata > Actinopteri > Tetraodontiformes > Monacanthidae > Thamnaconus > Thamnaconus septentrionalis. Next base: position 22,287,131 of record CM020511.1, read on the forward strand.
TCGTCATTATAAAGTTACAAACAAGAAGCGAAAACAAATTATTTTTGTTAGACTCTTTTATGAGGATGCTCATAAATTTTATTCCGCATTGGCGTATTTTGTCAGTGGAGCAGCGGTCGCAGTTTCCCACATATGAGATTAAATGTGCGAAAATTTGCCAGCCACTGTTGATCCAAAAATGAAGTCATCATCACTCTGTCCCACCAGTCGTTACTCCTCGTTCGGATCCATACGAGCTGCAGTAGAATTAAAACGAGTGACTTGATATAGTCCACAAACAGGAAGTGCGCTTTACTGCCCCTAGTGGCTAAAAATGCACTAATGCGATCACAAGTGGCACGCTCGAGACGCATGTTAATGCTATGTGCGAACAGATGCTTCAAGATGCGTACTTGTGATACAATCCCCAAAAACAGTTACAAATGACCAAGTTCAAACAGGGCCACATAGACTGCGGCAGTATTATGAAAATAATCGGTAGTTCAGATGGAGAGGGAAAAGTGACAGGAAAAAGTGATAGAAGTTTCACCTGCACAGAGCGACAAACCCTTTAACGGGAGAGAAAGATCTCCCTCGGCGGCCAAGGCCTAAAGCAGCATAACTGACAGTGGGTTTATTCTAACTGTAAGCTCTATGGAAGAAGAAGGTCTTAAGTCTACTCTAAAATAAACAGACCGTGTCCGCCACCCGCACCGAGGCTGGGAGATGGCTCCAATGTAAAGGAGACAAAAAGCTATAACTCCTACGCCCTGATTTAATTTTAGAGACTTCACGAGCTACCAGAAGTCCTGAATCCTCAGAGCGAAGGGTTCTGGGAGGATGATAAAGTTCAATAAGTTCTTCAATGTAGGAAGGAGCCTGAGAGTGAAGAACTTTGTAAGTTATTAGCAAGATCTTAAATTCAATTCTAGATCTAACTGGAAGCCAATGTAAGGATGCTAAGACTGGTGTAATGGAACTGGTACTGGTATAATATGCTGCCTCCTCCTTGTTCCACTGAGTAGACGTGCAGCAGCATTTTGTGTCAATTGTAAGGTCTGAAAAGAGAAGATTTTTGGCACCCTGATTGTTTCATTCTTGCCCTCCACATACAGAATGGCCAATAAAGTACTTTTAGCTGCTTACACTTTTAATTAACAACTTCACTTATAAGACGTAGCATGTTACAAGTCAATCTCAGCTCGGCTGCACCGCACACTTGCATAACACTTTAAACGATCCGAGTGGAACCACATGCCAAACATAACAATCTTATTGTTACATCCCTTTCCTTTTGTTTTGAAGTGTAAACTCTAATTCCTAGAGAAAGTGCAATAATGTCACAGAAACATTTGAAATGTAAACTTATACTCCAAAATATAGTACCCTCAAACTGAGAATAAATTCTTCTGAACAATAATATGAAAAATAATAAATAGAAAGTCATCTCACCACAATATAACTTAAAGGCAAAAAAGAATCACACAAATATAACTGAAATAGTTCTCCAAGGCAAATATTACTTCAATACTATTCCTCAGGTACCCAATCACTTATATGTTTTCGAAATACAAAATTAAATGAACCTGTCAAGTGCAATATCACTTCTTTTTTTTTCAAATCACTCTCAAAGTCTTGTCATAACATCCAATTTTTTTTTTTTTTTTTTACTTCCGAGTTATTTCGGCTGCCACCATGTTTCATTCTTGCACTCCACACACAGAATGGACGATTAAAGCACTTTTAGCTGCTTACACCTTTAATTAACAACTTCACTTATAAGACGTAGCATGTTACAAGTCACTCAGCTCGGCTGCACCGCACACTCGCGTAACACTAAAAACGGTCCGAGTGAAACCACATGCCAAACATAACAAACCTATTGTTACACTGATAATATGGAATTACAGTAATCTAGTCTCGAAGTAACAAAAGCATGAATGATTTTTTTTTTCTGCATCTTTGAAAGACAAGAAATTTCTAATTTTAACAATATATCTTAAATCGAAAAAAGCTGTCCTTGCCATGTTAAAACAAATTTGTGAACGTGAAAACAAATTTTCTAGGACAATAAACCTATCTAATATAATCTCGTCAAAAATAAATAAATAAAATGATGTTTCAGGCTTTACATTTTACATTTGCTTTGTTCTTCTGACTGAAACAAAATTCACCAACAAACTAATGAGCAGAGATTAACCAAGTTTTACGTTTAAAACAACACAGTGAAACTGAGCTAAATGACAACAAGCATGTAACTTCAAACTGCCAAAAGACAACAAAACAAAAAGCAAAAAACAAAGCAGAGTAACAGCCTCCAACAGCATATTTAAAGCCTGAGGAGGCCAGTGAGTCACTAAACCAACACTGCGGTGGCTCCTTCTGCCTCCATCTGTGATAAACCCGCAGTGTTTTAGCAGGGGGAAAAAAGCTTCCAAAAACAGCAACGACAAAAAAAACATGTAACACTGCTGGGGATGAAAACAAATGAACAAAAAACAACAAAAAAACAACAAAAAAAATGTAAACACTGCCTCAGGTCTTCAAGTGACACCTCCCCACAAGGGGGCTTGTGAGAAGTTGTGAGTTTTAAAAAAGTAATAAATTGTTCTTCTCCAAAAGTATGGAGGACTAAAAGTGCCAAAATTAAATAAATAAATACATCATTAAATAATTATTTAAATTTGTCAATAATTAATTAAAATATCAATTCATTTTATGTAAAATATATACACAGCGGGCGGAGGTCGATACCAGTGACAGGGTCCAGACGGAGCAGACGAGGAACGTAGTCAGAGCCGAGCAGGGTCGTTACCGGGGCATCGGTCCGAGGACGAGTCAGGGGCAGGGTCTGAGACGGGCTGTTGTCAACCGGGGAACGAAGGATCCAGACGGGGCAGACGAGGAACGTAGTCAGAGTCGGGCAGGGTCGTTACCGTGGGATCGGTCCGAGGACGAGGCAGGGGCAAGGTCGGAGGCGGGCTGTTGTCAACCGAGGAACGAAGGATCCAGACGGGGCAGACGAGGAACGTAGTCAGAGTCGGGCAGGGTCGTTACCGTGGGATTGGTCCGAGGACGAGGCGGGGGCAAGGTCGGAGGCGGGCTGTTGTCAACCGGGGAACGAAGGAGTACAACAAGGAGACAGGCGCTGGAGAGCCGAGCAGGGTCGTTACCGGGGAATCGGTCCGAGGACGAGGCGGAGACAGGGTCGGAGACGGGCGGTGGTCAACCGGGGAACGAAGGAGTACAACGAGGAGACTGCCGCTGGATCACTGGTGTATTGCAAAACAGATAATCTGGCAACTGGGAAACGTGGGAGACTGGTTAATATAGACAGTGCAGATCAAAGGCGAAGATTGTTGGCTATCAAGATAATAGGGGCAGAATGTTGGCTATGAAGATCATAGGGGCAGAGTGTTCGCTTGGGGACCTTGGAGACCGTGACAGTTGCAGCGCTTCATGAATTTATTTTATCTGTGAAACTCGCCCATCAAAGTCGATGGGGGGGGCTAACTCGAATGTAGTCTAATCCACTGTTTTAGTCTGAAGTCTTTCTAAACATGGTGGCTTTGTTGGTGGAGGATCTTCATGAAGATTTGAGAGGGTTAGTGAGATATATTTTACAACTTGCAGACGATGTGGAATCTGGACCTGCTGACCCCGAGCATGTAGCATCTAAAGCAGAGGAAATAATTGAAATTATCTGAGTTATTTCTGCACTCTCCGACCAAGACATTGACCTTAGAGTGACTGCAAATATAGAAGAAGTACTCCACCGCTTTTCTAGTACCAGGGCGCAACAGCCGCAACACACGCAAGGGCGTTTGGCGTTTGACATTCCGACTGCAGTTCTGGAACATCAAGTCCTTTGTGGGTTACCAGCCTGTCAAATTGCAGCGATGCTCAGAGTGTCAAAGAGGACCATCAGAAGGCGTATGAAACAAAATGGTTTAAGGTTTATATTTAGTGTTTATTTACACTAAATTCATGAGTTTTCAGTTTATGAATTGCCAGTCTCATGCACTGAGAAAGGATATTACTTTGAGTGTAAAATTGATGCTAATGTTTTTGTTTCTGCAGAAAGACGGACCTCTTTTCAGTAGTGACTGATGAGGAGTTAGACCGTATTGTAAGTGAAGTTCACAGAAGACATCCAAACACCGGCTACAAGCTAATGCAAGGTCATCTGAATGCAAGAGGTGTGCGTGTTCCAAGTGAGCAGAAAATGGGCAGTATTTATCTAAGTATGGTTTAGAAACTTGTTTATTATCTTACAGAAAATCAAGTTAACTTATTTTTAGGCTGTGGTGGTGTAGTAGTTTTACACACATATATATATATATATATATATATATATATATATATATATATATATATATATATATATATATATATATATATATATACATACATATATATATACATATATATATACATATATGTATATATATATATACATTGTCTTATTATGACGCCACCATTTCCTCAATAAGTGACACTTCAAGTATTTTTGTTACAGTAGTGGTCAAGAATATTGAACAGGTGTTTATAATGAATTTGCCATTGAGTTTATGGTTATTTTTTTTGTCTGCCTAACGCCCGGTTCACACTGGCCGCGGGAGCGCCGCGAAGCGCCCAGCGCTTCCATTCGGTGCCCACGTTAATCAATGTGGTGGTTCACACCAGACGCGAACAGGCGCGGCTCGCGCCATGCATTTGTCGTTTCGGCGTCTGCTCTATTTTGTGCGCCAGCCGCGAGCGATCCTCGTCAATACAGGAAGTCGCTCAAAAACAAAATGAGAAAATCCGGTGAATTTTCAAAATAAACTAATTTCAAAATAAAAACCGAATGACAAATTCGATCATATTTGTATGTTATATTTGTCAGTACATTGTATCAGAGTGCGAGAGAGATTAAACAAATACAAGCGCGCGCGCGCAAACACACACACACACACAGAGGAAGACTTGATCAAAATACGTCTGTGTTTGATCCTAGAGATGCCGGTCATTATGAAAGAGGTCTTGAGATGGACACCTGAGTGCGTGTTTCTATTTACACACACACACACACCTCCGAAAGTGAGCACCGTGCGGGCTGGCTACGGGGCGGGGGGAACGATGATGAAAATGATAAAAAAAAAAAAAAACCTTGAGTGGGAGTGAAAAAAAGAGAGCAGCTGAGCAGAAGCGCTTGTCGACCGTCGCGGAGCTGTTCGCGTCTGGTGTGAACCAACTCGAGCCTCGCTCGCGAATTTCGTCAGCGCTCCGCTTCGCGGCACTTCCGCTTCCATTGAAATGCATGGCACAAGCCACGCGCCTTTTCGCGTCTGGTGTGAACTACTACATTGATTAACATGGGCGCCGAATGGAAGCGCTCGGCGCTTCCGCGGCCAGTGTGAACCGGGCGTAAGGCTGCGTGTATTAAGGCGACGGCAGTATTCTGTTCCTGGCCCAAACTCTTTATGGCATATTGATGGCAATCATAAGCTCATCAGGTCAGTGATACGAGCAGATAAACAATGCATCTTTAAATACATGTGATTTCAACTGTTTTACAATAAAGTTGTGTCTTTTTGTGTGTTCACAATTGACTGACAGGTGGAGATTTGTTGTCCATGGTGGGGTGGATGGATTCAGTCGTTTAGTGGTCTACCTGACTGTAGCTGGCAATAACAGAGCTAGTACGGTCTTACAGAGCTTTATTGCTGCTGTTGAGGAGTATGGGCTGCCATCAAGGGTACGGTCTGATAAAGGGGGTGAGAATGCAGATGTGGCAGAATTCATGATCAGGAGCAGAGGTACCTGCAGGAATTCACACATCACAGGCAGAAGTGTTCACAATCAACGGTAAATAAATGTTTCGCAACTAGGCTCACGCAGCAAACATACCAGTTGAATGTACTTCTTTAGCATATGTCACACATAAATTAACACCATGTCAATTTTACCCTAAACACAGAATAGAAAGTATGTGGAGAGATGTTTTTGAACATGTCCTAGACCTCTTCTATCAGATCTTCACTTCGTTGGAAGATCAGGGAATGCTGAATCCAGACAATGAAGTCCATCTTTTCGCACTGCACCGGAGCTTTCTTCCACTAATCCAGCAAAGCCTCGACTCTTTCAGAGATGCATGGAACTTTTATGGTCTTAGAACTGAAATGAATAAGTCACCACAGCAACTCTGGACAAGATACAGAGAGCAAGGCCCTATAGAGGATCCTACTGAGGTTAAAGAAAGATCAACTTCTGACACCTTTCTCTCTTTTGTCTGTTTCTCCATAGGGATTATGGGAGAAAATATTTTACTTGATACATAGGTTATAGCATCTTCAAAGTCTCTTGAGCTTTCAAAGGTCAACCTCTGAGCTGTAGTTTTTATAGTTAAATGTACTATTTTACAAATATGAATCAGCAAAATTTAACTTCTCAGTGACTTGGTGACCAAAAATAACCATCTTAAATACTTAGTGTAATGACATGTTAGACTAGTCATAAGTACAAGATTGTTCTCCATTCAGGTTTATGAAGACTATGGGATCGACTGGAATGGACTTCACAGTCTTCATGGAGGCACTGTGTTCCTCCCCGAGGTTCAGCTGGCCCGTGAGCTCTCAGTGGAAGAGGTTGCCATTTTGCCAGCTCCAGCAGTTTCTGTAACTGATGCACTCAGATCTAATGTAGAGACTGTGCAAGTTTTATCAAGAATCATAGTAGACTGATGCCCAACCCATGCTTTCATTTAGCATCTTACAAGCAAGCAAGTGCAAACTAAATGGTATGCTTTCCTGAAAGCAAAAAAAAAAACACCAAAGTTTTACTTTGAAGCTCTAACATGATCATTGTTATGATCTTGTAAATAAACTAACTGTATAGCTCCACTCCTTTCCTTTCTGTCTCATTATTGCCCACAGATTTAGTAACATGAATACTGTTCTGTTAACACTGAAAACTGAAGATGCAGAACTGTTTCACTATGTGGAAAAAACAAAAAAAAATTAATAAAACCATTTTCAAATACTGAACAGTATGTTAAATGTTTCTAAAGACAATGAACTTGTATCAGTTGACCTGAGCTACCGATCAGTGCATTCAATAACATCTGTCTGAATACTTAAATAAGTCCAAATCCAGTCTGGGCACTATTTATGGCACAGACAAGTGCTTTGTCGAAGTCCTCGTAGGTTTTGAAATGAGCTGGCTGGTAGTGTTTCAAAGCATGTGGAGGATGTAGGAAGTGTTCCCCCAGAAATCTCAACTTTCAGTTCAGGAGGAAGTATCTCCCAGCCAACCCAGAACGTCAGCAGCTGGGCCAGTGTACCTGATGAAGCTAAAAGTCATAAAATCGATTTAAGACATGTAGTTAAACTTTAATTGATCATATCTATCCTTGAGACATAGATTTGTAAAGAGATCAATACATATGCAAAATAAGGTGTTAATACCTGTTTCATTGAAAATCCTTAGAAAGCCAGTGATGTGGCATGTGGACTCGAAGTCTTCATCATCGCTGTCCTCAACTGGCCATGTGATTTTTTTCTAGGAGCATCTCAAAGAACACGTCAATGTAATCATTTTAAAAGGGAGACTTATTTTGGTGAAGGAATGTGTGGATCACATTCTTGGTAAATAGAAAAACAACCAGCTCAGTCGTTGAAAACATGTAAATTCATTAAATAAAACTCACAAATGTAACTAAACTACGGGCTTACCTGGGTGTAAACTGCAATTCAGCCATTTTAGGGAAACGAAGTGAGACAACATCTGGCCTAGATGTCAGCAGGGGCCATACCATCACATCTTTCTGTCCCTTTCTCAACTGTTTAATTTAGCTCATGGTCCTCCCAATGACCTAAGAGACAGACCCACCCCATAGTACAGACCAAATCCTCAACCCACATTTTACAAAAGTTGGCACAGTAGGGAAAATGTCCATAAAAGCACAATGAAGTGCTTTATAAAATCCATTCAAACTAGTACAGAATATATCAACCCTTAAGACATTTATACATTTTAGAGTCATGGATGCCACTATTCAGATCTTTCTTTTCCTGGGATGTCCCTTCATTTTACAGTAAATCACATCCTACCTGCAATACAAGTTAAAGAGTGCTAGTTGTCCTGCCTACAGTCCCACTTTGCCTGTGACTGGCGAAGTGTTTGTTTGTTTTTTTTTTTTAAATCATAATTCCTACTGTGTCAACATTTGTAAAATTGTTTTTATCTTCTTTTTTTTTAATATGTCACTGGATTGAGAAATATTGCAGTAGTTAAACTGTAAATTAATTGAATGCTGGTTTAAGAACTTTAACATGAGTATGGGTAAAGACTAAAGATTATGTTTATTATTCATCTCTGCCAGTGTTGATATAACATAATAAGCCAAGATTCACAACACTTTCTATCATTTCAACAATTACAGCAATGAAATCTGTCACTTAACCAGCAGGAACTCACTGCATGCAGTAGAAGTTTGTTATGTAGCCATCTTCGATTTGTTCTGGTGACTGCCGGGAGATCTCAGGACAAGGCAAGATCTGAAACTGTGTTCTTCTGTTCTGGTGTAAGTTCTTCATGTTCAAGCTAAAAATCAAGACATACCAGTTACTAAATTTACCTCCCCCCTCAAAAAAAAAAAAAAAAAAAAAAAGATTGCAAGGACAGGGTTTTTTTCTGATACATACAAGTTTTATGATATCCCTGATGTGCAGATCAGGACAGTATTCTTTAACAACAGTTGCCGTTTCAGCGTCCCCATTGAACAGTACATGAACTACAGCAGGACTTAATCTTGCGACATGGGGGCCGTTATGCAGAAAGCTGTGGGCCAACATCCTTCTTGCAACCCGGAAGAGGTCGCTTTCAATAAGCACCTCTGATGCTGCTGGAACAAGATGGTCAGGTTCACTCTCAAATAGCTGTGTTCGGTCTATTCCTCCTGGAAATAGGCAAGAGAGCAGGGGATAAAGTCACAATAATTAACCACTGCATACATATAGATACATGTTTTAAAAATGCATCATATTAACCTTCAAAATAGTAATAGGGGCGACACGGTGGCGCAGTGGTTAGCGCTGCTGCCTCACAGCAAGAAGGTCGTGGGTTCGATTCCGGGGCCCGGGCCTGTGACCTTTCTGTGTGGAGTTTGCATGTTCTCCCCGTGTCTGCGTGGGTTCTCTCCGGGTTCTCCGGCTTCCTCCCACAGTCCAAAAACATGCATGTGAGGTCAATTGAATATTCTAAATTGTCCGTAGGTGTGCATGAAAGTGTGAATGGTTGTTTGTTTCTATGTGGCCCTGCGATGAACTGGCGACTTGTCCAGGGTGTACCCTGCCTTCGCCCTAAGACAGCTGGGATAGGCTCCAGCAGACCCCTGTGACCCTGAATTGGAATAAGCGGGCATAGAAGATGAATGAATGAATGAATAGTAATAGACTTACCAAGATCTAGACTGAATCCAAACTGCAGTTTGGATATTATTGTTGTCATAAAGTACCGCATCACTCCCTCTCCGACAGCAACATCACCTGAAATAAAATACTGATAACACAGTGGCTGACAATACCATAAAAGATACTCCAGCGGTATAGACTTTACATTTTTACTAACCAAGAAGAGTACAGCGAAGTGGACATGCCCATTCGTGCGGCTGCTTATAGAATGAGAGAAGTTCCCGTTCCCTGTCCTCTTCTGAGTCCTTTACACCCATCTTCATTCTCAGTGGTTTCCCTGATGCATGTTCCCTTAGCAGACTCTCTTGGAAAACTTTGGCAGCTTGAGCTGGTTCATTAATAAGCTTCCATTCTAAACAACAATAATAAAAGTTATCTATTCCAGAGAGACATGATGTGACTTGGCATGTCACCTGCATATGCAGGTCTCCTCTTAGTCTACAGAAAAGTTGTATTCATGTCACTGACAAACATGTGACACCCAACATCTTCATAATCTGTTCCAAAGCTGAGTTGACATAAAAACGGCATTCTGAACAAAAAACAAATATTTTAACAGTTAGAATATACATAACCAAATTGAGTGTTATAAATTTTGTGTAATTGTATTATTTATCCAATTATAACTTGCAGGTGTAATTTTTCTACTGGCTGACTTTAAGTTACACACGTTATCGCAACCCTATTGTGATGACAAACCATTGTCTGTTTCTTTGTGTTCCATATCCTTGTTGTCAAATACCAGCATCAAATGCTGGTACTACTGCACTTTCAGCTGATGTTTCAGGCCTCACTGGAACACTGTCACTGACTTGGTTTGTCTCTCCATCACTTTCTACACGTCTGCCTCCCTCTTGTTCTCTCTCCGATTCCTTAAACTAAGTCTAAATCTATGTACACAATCTGTGGGTAGATCCTGTTGTCGTGGACGTATGTAGATCGTAGCCTGTCCAATCGTCTTTGGATCTTTCAGATAGGCAAGGGTGTATCCAGTGCTGGGACATGGAAGCACCACAAGATTTAGATCCCATGATTTTTGGAAGTTCAAAGCATCCCCCTTCTTGGAGCTTCGGAAACACTGCCATCAATTTATTTGTTAGAACCATGGGTTCATTGTCATTCCCTGTTCAAAAAAAGACATTACTCATTTTGACTCACTTAAACTAAGCAATTAAACCCGTGAGAACTATTATTCACACAATGAAAATCAATCAAGCTTGAGTCCAACATGAACATACATGAAATACTTATGACTAAAAAGAAATAGAGTAGAGCTGAAAATAATTTCAACGAACCACAGACACAAACTTGTTTTTTGTTTTAGTTTTTTTTGTGGTAAATATCTAGTTTCATACTGACCTGAAATTTCACTTTTTGCTCTCCAAGTCCTGAAGTAAGGAGGTCTGCTTTAAGCAGCACGCTCGGAACTTTATCCGCCTTGTGCTCAGCCAAACAACAGACAGTGTGTGTGTAGCTTCTTCGACCAACTTGGACTTGTGCTGGTCGTCTCGTCATACTCCTTCTGGCTCCACAGTTATACGGCGCAAAGAGCCTTGATACCTCGGCTGCAACACAGAAAAATGTCACAGCTCAATGTTCACCAGTTAGCTAAAACTGCCTCAACGTCTACAGTACAATACATTTTCGATCCAAGTCCAAATAGCGTTCTAATTTAGCCCACACTTGTGCCCCGAGTCACTGATTAGTAGCACACCTGGCTAACATTAAATTATTTACTTGATGGAGCAGCGGGTATCTGCTGTGACTGAGCCACCGGAGCTGGAGGAGTTTTGCTCAGAGCTTCCTTGATTAAATTTGCTGCTTCTCTTAGGCAAGTTTTGGACATTTTGTCCAGCATGTGGCACACTGTTGCTGTGTCTGAATTCAGGGTCTGCATCCTTGAAGTACGCATTGTGAAAGGAAGTTGCGCCAGAGAACTGCGCAAAGGCTTGTCCCAATTCCCAAAAGTCCGAAGGACGCTCCAAATGTGTACTCGGAATGCGCCCTACTTTTAGCCGATTCCAAGGATGCACCGCTACTATCCTTCGCGTACTTGTGTATCCCATGATGCTTTGCGTGCTGCTGCAAATCATTGTGGGATCCTGGGAAGTCAGCTGAAATTAGCGTCATCTACTGGCGAAGACACTTCGTATAAATTTAAGTATTGATGTTTCACATAAAATATTCAGTTTTCGACATAGGGTTTTTACTTATTTGATTATCCAACTTCATCGTTAGATGGCGAACCAATGGTTAGCTTGATGCTATGAAAACGTCACTTCCGGGGTTGGCCAGCAGGAGGGAACGGCGGTGACGCAACCAGGAAATACGCCGAAGACTAGACCGTCCCATGTGGTTACCGGGGAGACGGGGTATGGTCCGTCCTTCTTGGCTGGGTCCTTGGGAGGATGCTTCCTTTAGACGGAGGATGCTTCCTTCCAATGATGCAGACCCTGAATTGAGACACAGCCCGTGTCAACCTTTGGCCTAGAGGAGTCTAGAAGTTAAGCGGTTGCCAATAAAGTTTTGTTGAATTGAGTATCCAAACCAACGTAGAGGTGAATAGCGCCACCCAGCGTATCAGCATATTTCTACTAGCTCTGCAGCAATCCATTATCTCGAATCGATTTGCCTTGACTTGATGTGCAGGGTAACCAATCAGGTGTTAGGATCCGTCCACCAACTTTGATGGGCGAGTTTGACAGATAAAATAAATTCATGAAGCGCTGCAACACAGGACCATGAAATAATTAATTAAATAGTAAAATGATGAAATAATTAATTAAATAGGAAATAATTAATATGTGTATATATATATATATATATATATATATATATATATATATATATATATATATATACATGTGTGTATATATATATATATATATATATATAGGCCCTGGCGACTTGTCCAGGGTGAACCCTGCCTTCGACAGCTGGGATAGGCTCCAGCAGACCCCCGTGACCCTGAATTGGAATAAGCGGGCATAGAAGATGAATGAATGAATGAATGAATGAATATATATATATATATATATATCCCTGGGCCTGTGACCTTTCTGTGTGGAGTTTGCATGTTCTCCCCGTGTCTGCGTGGGTTCTCTCCGGGTTCTCCGGCTTCCTCCCACAGTCCAAAAACATGCACGTGAGGTCAATTGAATATTCTAAATTGTCCGTAGGTGTGCATGAAAGTGTGAATGGTTGTTTGTTTCTATGTGGCCCTGCGATGAACTGGCGACTTGTCCAGGGGGTCTGCTGGAGCCTATCCCAGCTGTCTTAGGGCGAAGGCAGGGTACACCCTGGACAAGTCGCCAGTTCATCGCAGGGCCACATAGAAACAAACAACCATTCACACTTTCATGCACACCTATGGACAATTTAGAATGTTCAATTGACCTCACGTGCATGTTTTTGGAGAGTGGGAGGAAGCCGGAGAACCCGGAGAGAACCCACGCAGACATGGGGAGAACATGCAAACTCCACACAGAAAGGTCCCAGGCCCGGGCCCCGGAATCGAACCCACGACCTTCTTGCTGTGAGGCGGCAGCGCTAACCACTGCGCCACCGTGTCACCTGATGAATATATATATATATATATATATATATATATATATATATATATATATATATATATATATATATATATATATATATATATATATATATATATATATATATATATATATATATATATATATATATATATATATATATATATGTATATTATTATTTTTATTGTTTTACATAAAATGAATTGGTATTTTAATTAATTAATGACACATTTAATGACACACTTTTTTTTATTTAATTCCAATTTTAATTAACTATTGACACATTTAAATAATTATTTAATGATGTATTTATTTATTTAATTTTGGAGAGGCCTCGTTCACTTCAACATTGCATTCCAAAAAAAACAAACAATACAAAATAAATGCTCTTAACACAAAATATTCAATATCAGCTGGTGTAAAGAGCATTGGTTAAGGAAAAAAACATTTTGCTGTTTAATGAACCTTTTTAGGAATGTCAAACTGAGACACTCATTGTCGCTCCGGCCGAATTTAAAGCGGCCAAGATGAGGCGTCAAGGTGCGAAACGAGTCTTGGGTTTCCTGATTTGTAGCCATTCAGGCCTGCAGGGGGGATATTTCCTCTCAGGATCTTTTCTGCTGAAGCAGCAGTCAGTGGGTATCGGCGCTAAAGATCAGAGTGATGGCAGTTCCATCATGGGAGCTGACGGGCAGATTTAAAAGACAAAGGCAGGGGGGATGGCGCTGGGAAGACAGAGAGGGCGCTCAGTGGACAAAAATGAGGTCTTTTCTTTTGCCGGCTTCACGCCTTGAGATCCCTGGACAGCGGTGATAAAGATGAGGAGGAGAACATATGAGAGTTGAACCGCAACTTCAGCGGAAAGAGCCAAGAAAGAAATGAAGCTTCGGATTGTGTGACGGAGGAGCATTTCAAAAGAGCCATTTTCACATCTGTCTTTTAAAGTCACAATGAGAAAATTATATACATTGATGTGACAATCGGACTGTACAGATAAGAGCTTCAAAGCATCCCCGATTTACGATGAACTCCCAGTCCAGCTGGAATTCCAGCAGCGCCACCTGGAAAAGCTCCAAACCAGCAGGAGTGTGCTCTGACCAATCAGGGTAAAAGAAGGGGGGCCCTCAGAGGGATCACAGAAAGGAAACTGCTGCCAGTAAACGATTGCAGTTAGTGCATTTTCCATAATGTGTCAATCAAATTTGACTAAAAGTATCAACATCTTTAAAATTTGAAAATAAGTGAATTTTTAGTCTAACTGGACCATTTTTAACATGACAAGTATGACAAGTTAATTCAATCACATCCCGTATTTTATAACACCCTCGCTCCCTTTTTATAAATGTTTTCTTTGAGTTCCAGATTAGTGAGACAACACATCTCATGGATGAATGTTGGATTTGTGAGTACGTTTTCGTAAATAAGTCACACAGCTCCGGAAAGTTAGCTAGCTGGATGATTGTGGTCGAAAAAATGAAGATCTGCGAGAGGAATCCAGAGTCTTCTGAGAGTTTTATTACGGAGCTCTGGACACGCACCCAAGACAGGCTCAGTGTGTGTGTGTGCAGAAGAAGGGAACAGTCAGGTTTTATGCATGTGGGTAAAAGGGGGAAGGACAAGAGGTTCAAAGGTGGTTTGATCCTGGAAGGGCAACTGGTTAAACAAATGGTTCAAAGGTGGTTTGGCAGTCATGCCACGGGAAATGGGCAAGTGCACAGCAGGAGAGTACTGTGGGAAACTAGAAGTGAGAATTAAAGAGGTGTGATGTTAACACAGGCAGGGACAAAGTAGAAATAGCTATCACAATGATCCCGCAGTTTTATTAGCTTGAATTTAAATGCAGTCCAGCTGTACCAATTCAGCTGCAACAGTCACAAACATTCGAAACAGTCAGAATGGTGCATCTTTGCTCTTACTCAGATCTGCTGCGGCTGCTAGCTGCAGGTAAAAACACTGCGGCCGGATAGCTGCAGCTGCAGATGCGGGTGCCTGTCTGTCGCTTCCAATTAGCCGCTGGCTGGCCCTCTGAACAGCTCCGCTAAGCAAGTGTCAGGACGTCATTAGCGACGGGTCAAACTGCATCATGCTCACATCGAGCCGCCTGCCGCGCGAGACGTAAACATGACCTTCAGAATTGAGAGATTCCTCCTGCAAATCGGGAGGTCCGAGTCAGGAGCAACACGGCAGATTGTCCTGAAGGTCCCGGAAGGAACATACAAAGGTTTTCACTGGAAGATCCCTGTTCTGGTTGACCAATTCCCTCAGATAAGCCAGTGGGAAATGATTCCAGAGTTCTGAACTGGTGAGTTTAGATCGGAAACAAAGAAAGTCACTGTGGGATAAACAGGATAAAAAAACATGAAATGAATGAACAAATGAAAACCAAAACAACGTGAAAATGAAATGAATCATCCGGGAACAATTGTGACAGACATTGTTTCACAGAGCCAATTGCTGATTAACAACCTTCTTATTTAAACAGAACTAAGTTCAGGGCTTTGAATCCACTTGTGGGGTTGTCGCGAAGGCTGAAGGGAACAGCTCACCCCATCCAGCCTACATGGTTCACATGGTGCCGGTGCTGATGCATTTGAGAGAAAAGTGCTGTGAACCCAACTGAAGGTTGAAAAGGTTCTGCAGCCCTGGAGAACCTTCGCTCTGTCCACTGTCTGCAACAACAAAAGAGGCCAGAGTCATTTTTTTTTTCCAGCCGGCTGGTCAGCGGAGGTCCCGCCATCTATTTTAAGAGGCGACCATTAGTCCGTTATATCATCTCCAGTTGAAGGCGCCCTGGAGGATACTTTGTCTCGTTTCATCAACCATGGCCTGGGCTTATTGTATTTTTTTTTCCAGGACACGGCAGCTGAGTCACCTGACAGGTGGCCGTTAGATCACAAGGCCTGATGGGAACGTCTTGGCAGTGACGCCCATGATTTTATATTTGTTTATTTTTTGCTCCATCTTTTGTGTTCGGAGCCAAAAGCCGGTCGCTCAGTTTGTCCTTGTTCGCTGAAACATTTATCTACATCGCTGAGAGAGCAGCAACAACAGCTTCATCCACTGGCAGCCGAGCGGGTTGAATCCAATAAATCATCCAATGAATCACTGTAAATGTTTTACTGGAAATATGAACCAGTCTCTTGTGAGGAATGATTCATCTGCCTGAATCGACGCTACAGTGTGTGAACTCACAAAATCAGGTTAAAAACACCGTTAGCGTGTCTTTAACCGGACGAAGTTCCACGGTTGTGGACAAAGAGGTGAGGTCATGTGACCCACAAGGAAAGAAAAAAAAAACAATCCAAACCACGAGAACAAACTGTATTTACTTCTAAAGGAAAAAAATATGTGAAATCTCATGGCTCATATGCCAGTAAATCCCAGCGTCTTCCACCCTCGACTGTCAGACTGTCAACGTTTTATAGACTTCAGCGTCAAAAGAAACACCTTTTATATTTAACAGCGGTGACTGAAACACAGAATCCAGTCAGAGGAACCGTCTTTCAGCCGGCCATCCTGGGACAGGAGGCAACGGGAGGCAACAGAAGACAAGTTTTTATGTTTTAGCTCGGAGGCTCTTTCCCTTAACCTTCAGGAAAAAAAAAAAATAAAAAGCCCAAACCAATGCAACCGTTAATGATAAAACTCCCCCAGCGCCACTTCTCACGACGGAGCAGTTAGCAGGTAATTCTGCCGCTACCTTTGGGCACGCCTCCAGCCAGCGCTCATTACAGCATGAAGTAAACATCAGAGGGAGTACAACCACCTGCTTTTTGCACTATGGACTTAACGGACTAAAAAAAGAAAAAAGAAAAAAAAGAACTCTATCTCTGATAGCTGTGAAAAAAAAAAGCTTGCAAGATGAATACAAAACAGCTAGCATTTCCTAACAAATCAAAAGAGAGGTTCCAATTGTTTTGTTTTTTTTGAAAGGTTGATAAAAATGCAGGTTTGAGGTTCACGTGAAACTCTGCATCAAAAGGAAAATAAATAATCTGAGTGTTGGAACAGTTTTGGTCTCCTGGTGGCGGGGGCATGGGGGAGGAGGCTGAGGGATGTTTGGGAATGGATTAATACCCTCACCATCAAAGGTTAACAGCCTGTCGCCGGGCAGTTTTATCAGATGGCCAAGATCAATGGCACAAACACATCTGCTGCCCCCCAACCCTCTCCCTCCTTACCTTCCTCCCTCCCTCCCTCCCCCCCTCCCCCCATCCCTCCCCCGCCAAACAATCAGGACAGCATGAATCTTGTCAGGGGACCTGGCAGTTTGAAGAGTTTAGGATGATGAAAACCTTGAGAAGGCAGCAGAGGGAATCGTGTCGAAGACGTTTCACAGTCTCGACACAATTTGTTGTAGGTCAACCGAAAAAAACAGACAAAAAAAAACAACCTGTGATTCCACAAACAACTGTACTTTTTTTTTACATTCTCATGCGGTTGCAAAATAATCTACACTACACATTTTTTTTTTAAAGACTTCTAACTTTACAGCTATGCATTTTCTGTGTTGATCACATTCCTTCACTGTTGCTCCGCTGCGGGCTGAAGACCTACGATAATCAGCTTTGTGTGCATCAGCGTCACTTTTTTATGGAGTTGTATTTTGTATTTTTTAATATATATATATTTTTTAATCACTGTCTTCCTGCTGCTCTGCCCCGGGATGGCGACAACGGAAATGTCACTGTCCTGCTTGTCGCAGGTGTCGTGTCTGCTCCATGTTCTAATAGAGGAGCTGTCCACCGTCACATGAAGAGAAAATAACCAGCAACCTTTCAGTGGCAGAGTCCTGCCACTGAAAGGTCACTCAGTCTCCAGACATAATTTCTCATTTTTTTGGCCCAGCGGCTTCAGTCTGCTGCTGCTGCTCAGCTTCCACTGAATCCACTTTTTTTTCTTTTTTTTTCTTTTTTTTTGGGGGGGGGTTAGTTCTACCAGTCGTCAGTTTCTTCTTCTTCTTTTTCTTCTTGTCTTTTTAGACAGATGTATATCTGGATAGATAGATAGATAGATAGATAGATAGGTCTTGGATGATAATAAAAAATGAATATGTATACATTCATTCATTCATCTTCTATACCCGCTTATTCCAATTCAGGGTCACGGGGGTCTGCTGGAGCCTATCCCAGCTGTCTTAGGGCGAAGGCAGGGTACACCCTGGACAAGTCGCCAGTTCATCGCAGGGCCACATAGAGACAAACAACCATTCACACTCACATGCACACCTACGGACAATTTAGAGTGTTCAATTGACCTCACATGCATGTTTTTGGACTGTGGGAGGAAGCCGGAGAACCCGGAGAGAACCCACGCAGACACGGGGAGAACATGCAAACTCCACACAGAAAGGTCACAGATCCGGGCCCCGGAATCGAACCCACGACCTTCTTGCTGTGAGGCGGCAGCGCTAACCACTGCGCCACCGTGTTGCCCTCAATATGTATACAGTTCATCTAATTAATAAATATAGATAATAGAAGCAGAGCTAATAAAAAAAAATCCAAAAAGACTGGGAGAAAGTGGATAAAGTGGGCATAAACAATATAATAATAAACAAACATGAAAAGACATTGGAAGTTGATAAACAGAAGAAAAAAACAATTACAGAAGAAATCCATCAGAGATAATTTATTTTTACTGACTTTATTTTATTATATTAATACAAAGTTTTACTTAAAACATTTTACTTAATTATGTACAAAAGCAATTTTTTTCATCCCCTACCAGATGACATTATAATATTTTCAGATGATGATTTTTTTAGCATTCAGCTGACGTGGATTGAGCACAGGAGAAAAATAAAAACAAATCAGACTGGAAAGAAAGACAGACAGAGGATACCGCAGTGGGAGGCTGTAAAGGTCACCTCCTCCATCAGATGCCATCAAATGTTAATGACACGGCAGCAGGGGTGGCGACAGGCCGGACCAGTCTGAGGTTCAGGAGGTCCTGGTGGTCCAGGAGGTTTAGGAAGTCCAGGAGGTTCGAGGAGCCCAGGAGGTCTAAGAGGTGCAGGAGGTCCAGGATGTCTGTTTGTTTTCCAGGACAGTACCTCCCACTACGAGGCAACGTCCTCATCATTCTTCTTCACCTTCATCCTCCGGCTCCTCACCACAAGAGTGACCTTCCACCATCTTCTCATTTCCAAACAGGTGACCAGTGAAATTTGACCCTGAGACCTCCTGCAGGAATTGTGTTTGAACTCACTGATCTGATTCACGAGCGGAAGCAGCGTAAAGGTTGCTGCTGCTGCTGCGGCGGTGGCAGCGGTGTGAGCTCTAGTATCTCCAGACCACAGCCGCCATATCAGACGTGCAGCTGCTGTCGACTCGTTGTTCTCAGCAGCAGCAGCAGCCAAAACTAATATTTAACCAGAGTAGAAAACACGGCTGTCACTAAACTATAGCGCCGTCCTCCTATTATGGAGCACTGGCAGCTCCCAGCGGAGAAGCAGCAGCCGAGTCCTTCCAAAAAAAAATTGTGTATTTTACAGAGAGGCAGCGGGAAGATGTTGTGGTATTTTTTTCTCCCCTCTTTCTCACCTGGCAGGTTTCACGGAGGGTATTTCAGACTTGCTGCACTGCCGGGGGGGAGATTTAAGGCTCATTTATGGCCCCTGCCAAGTGTGATGACCTGGCAAAGAGAAGAAGAGGAAATGCAGGGGGTTTTTTTTCTATCTCAGTGTGTCGAGACGTAGCCAACTCTTATTTTGTATAAAATTTCCCACATATGCTGAAAATTAAAGGCTTCCCGTCTGGTGACTGTTTCAAAAAAGGCAGGCAGACCTTTCGGTTTCAAGAAAGGGGGATAAAAGACATCTGCATTTTATCGCTTTGGGCCGCCAAAGTTGATTGCAAAAAGACTGAAATTGACTGGTTGTTAATAAGGGGGAGGATCCCTGAATTCACACTGTTTCAAACTGGTTACAATGTTTATGTTGGTAAAGAAACTCTGCCAATTGACTCTAATGCCCATCGTGACTGATTTGGTCTGATTTTGAGAAAAATGGCCATGAAATTGTGGCCGTGGCTACAGTTTAATAGCCAATTGTATAGTTGGCTTGTGGGCGAGGGGGGGTTCAAACGCTGCACTCACACTCCAATCACTGCTCACCTCCTTGTTCCGCCCACATGTCCAAAAATAGAATCTCCTGGTTCTAAAAGGACCCATGGAACCTTCAGTTGGTGCGGCAGAGTGTGAAAACCAACCTCTAGGCTTGAGAAGGCCAACCAGTGGGTGTTGTCACGGTGACTCCGCCCATCTTCAATGGTTCCATCCACATGCATCAGAGACTCTGGGGGCAGTGTTGAGCAGGACACTGGAGAACATCTGTCATCTTTTTTTTTAAGGTTTTGCTTCACGTTGAGGGTTTGCATCAGACACGTGTCACGTGTGTGACACGTTGCTCTAGGATGAATTCAGCTGCACGTTTCTCATCCTCACACAGCATTGTTTTGTTTTGTTTCTTTGTTTGGATTGTTTTTTTTTCTGAGGACTCACTTGGAAACAAACAGAAGTCACCCACAGCAGTATTTACGCTCGTGTTTGTTTTGCTCCGTAAACTGTGATAAACTCCTCAAATCTGTCTGCTGATGCTGCTTCCATCTCTTCCAGTGAGGGATAAAAAAAATCAACAAAAAAAAAATCCATGAACTGCTGGAGCTGAATGCAAATCTGCGGATGCTCACTTGTTATTTTCTCACCGCCGGAGGCTCTTCATTCCTGTTCTCACATTACTGCTGAAGCTGCCGCGCATCTTATTTGATTTTTTTTTTTTTTTTGCAATTCCATAAGGGAAAAAAAACAGACAGAGTTTAGCTGGTACAGTGAACCTGCCACCAGGGCCTCGTCCTCACCCTGACACCATCCGTATTCATGAGGAGGGATAAAAAAAAATATATATATATGCTGCTGCTCTGGTCCAGAATATCAATGCGGCAACTCTGAGGTTCCAAGGTGGATTTGCAAGAATCTTCTTTTTCTGTTTTTTTTTTTTTTTTTTTCAAGTCATGTCAAGTAGGTCCATGTTCTCTTGCAATGACAATACACACACACACACACACACACACACACACACTGTGTTTGGATTACTGCTGCCGAGAACAGTATAGACCCACCAAACCCTCCCGATCGTCGGCCTCCTTCCTCCTTTGGCTTTGATCTGCTGTTTTAATAATAAATGCTGCTTGAACTTCTCCACTCGTGGTGTCTCCTCTTCTCTCGCCACCAAAATTAAGTGGGAGGAGAGGAGACACCTTCAGGCGGCCGGGGCTGCAGTTAAAAACCTGCTTCCCACCCCCTGTCTGTGGGGGGTCTTGGCGGTGACTCCCGCCACATGGGGGCGGAGTTTGGAAGTTAGGAAAAAAAGCAGGAGGCGGAGGACCCGCTTTGTATCAACTTTTAGTCGTCCTGCCGATGGAGCCGAAAACAGGGTGCACTTATCTCCTCCCGGAGTGTGTGTGTGTGTGTGTGCGTGCGGTTAGTCTGGTGGCAGGGCTGTTATTGCGGCGCATTATTACAAACGTGAATAATGCATACAATCTACATTTCCTGCGTGAAATAAGGCTGTTAGAAAATAGCTTCAAACGAAAATGGATGATAAGCATCAAAATTGCCTGATAATTTCCCAGCAGCAGCAGCAGCACTGTGTGTGTGTGTGTGTGTGTGTGTGTGTGTGTGTGTGTGTGTGTGTCAGCAGTGTAATTAAGCTGTTTGAATTCAGCTGAGCAACTCAAATAAGTTTTTCAATGTTATATTTTTGTGCATTTAGATAAAAAAAAAAGTCAAAGACACAAGAAAAAAATGAGAGGGAAAAAGAAAAATGTTTCTTGACCTTTAAGCAAAAAAGGATGATGAGCATCCCCCCCAACATTATATGCTTTACTTGAAGAATTTGAAGAAACTCAAACTGACAAAAATGAAACGGGAAGTTCATATTTCAGGGTCTTTAAAAAAAAACCTGAAAAAAAGAAAAAAAGAAACGGAACTCAAAAGCAGCAGATGACAGAGGCTTTACTGTGGTTGTGAACTGTCAGTTTCTTACCAATCGTCCTGTTTATCACAACCAGAATCTCAAACAAACTGAAACTCTCAAAATTTGTCAACAAAAAAAACTTGCTTTAAAATTTGATCCCAAAGTGATAACATCCATGTTTAAAGCCTCTCAGTCAAAAGCAAGATCCTGGCGGCAGATCCCAGTTTCTCTCTGGACTTGTTCCAAAGCCCACAGCAATCTTGCTCCGAGGACATAAACATTATTGTCTTGAATAAACTTTAACTCATGCGACATAAAATAACTTTTTAAAGACATAAAATAATGCTGAGCCCTGAGCGGAAGAGGAAGAGACAGCTGGGACATATTAATTTTTGGAGGGACAGTTTTATGGGAGGAACAACAACCGCAGCAAAACTGTTTTCATCAGCGAAACTCAGAGGCCGCGACTGAATAAATGACTCTGCTGCACAAAACATCCACAGAAACCTCTGCTGCTTCATTTTCATCCTCCACATGTCTTTCATGCCATGTCTAAAAGCTAAAAATCACACAAACAACTTCAGCCGGCACAGCACAGAGTAACGCCAAGTCTCCACTTACTGCTGCTGCTGCTGTTTGCATCCGTCAGAATCACAACTGACTCCGAGTGTCATTAAAACCCAGACAAACTCAGCTGGCAGCCACTACTGCTCCTTTCCAGACCACCAGAGGAAAGTTGAACCAAACAGATGCAGCGTTCAGCATCAAAACATGCTTGTGTCCCGTGTTAGGTTTGTTTTTTTCTAGATTTGGTCGAAAACGCATTTAACATCAGCGTGTTATGATGAAAATTGTGATTTTGAACCACTACAGACACACACACACACACCACCTTCACCACGTCCCAAGGTCAAGGTCTTCTCTGAAGGCCTAACCATACTTGGAAAAAGTACATTTTCCCGTAAATATGTTAATAAAGTTATTGTCCATCTGTTATTTTCAAATCATATAATATCCACTTGAATGCGTTTCCCCTGTTGTCGAATATTACAGTAAAATTTTTATCCTATCATATTTCAACTACCTTATGTTGCCAGCAGGTGCCAAGAAATCGGCCTAAGGCCTTCAGAATCGAAATTGAAGGCTTCTGTCCGCTGTAAGTGAAGGGAACTCAGTCAGTTGCGATAGCCAATCAGATCTTGAGTCTGCAATGCTAAGGCCTTCTATAACGCCTTACACTGAACGTGAACATCACAAGTATGTGTCCTGTGATTGGATAAGAACCTGGGAACCTTGCACACTGTTCTCAACTCAGAGATCCAGTTGCCACCACCATTGTATGGCCACCACGGCGAACCCACGACGGCTGAAGAAGAATATGAAGTTTTAGTTGCTGAATTATCAGCAAATTAAAATGTAATTATCGTGGCGCATTGGTGCAGCAGCTACGCCAACATGTTCAATTGTTTAATACCTTAACTGTTCAAAAGTTTGACAGCGTCACACAGGAGGCGACAGCGTCACACAGGAGGCGACAGCACAGCCGGCCAACCAGCCACGCCGCTCTTGAGCTCTGACTGAGCGAACCACTCCACTGTTTTCTCTTAAAAGGTGATCGTTCTCCAAATTATTTAATCTCTTCTCAATACACCTATCTCTATCTGTTTGCAAAAGCACAGTCGAAGCCATGGCTTCTCCCTCTCACCTCTCCCCTGTCCCTCCTCTCTCCCCTCCCGTCTTTTCTTGCTTGCACTGCCAGATGCTTAGCTTTAGCTCGTCCTCAATTACCGAGTCAGGGATGTGTATTAAATGTAGTGCTATGTTAGCGCTTGAGGCGAGACTTAGCCAGCTTGAGGAACGTCTTCGCTCCTTCGAGCATAGTAGTCCCGTAGCTAGTAGGGTTAGCCTAGCTGGAGCGGAGCGTTCATTCACTAGCGTAGCGTTGGAGTCTCTAGGTCCCACTAGTTCCCCTCCCTTCGCGGCTCCCGAGCAGCCGGGAAAGGTCGGTTGGGTGACTGTCAGGAGGAAGCGTAGCCTTAACAAGTCTGCCGGGCACCACCACCATTCTCAACACCAGGCCCCCTCCGTCCATGTCTCGAATAAGTTTGCCCCACTCAGCAGCACGCCGACTGAGATTGACACTCTGGTGATCGGCTCGTCTATAGTGAGGCATGTTAACGTAGGACAGCCATCGGCCACAGTGAAGTGCATCCCCGGGGCCAGGGCGGGCGATATTGAAGGGCTTTTAAAGTTAATGGCTAAGAATAAGCGGAGATTTAGGCGGATTGTAATTCACTGTGGTATCAATGATGCACGCCTGAAATCGTCCGAGGTTGACCGTAGCTTCGGTGTGCGCATTTGCTCAGACCATGTCGGACGAAGTAGTTTTATCTGGCCCCTTGCCAAATGTTAGGAACGATGAGATGTTTAGCCGCATGTCATCTTTTCACCGTTGGCTGTCAGGGTGGTGTCCCAATAACTCGGTGGGCTTTGTAGATAACTGGAAGCCTTTCTGGGGCAAGCCTGGTCTTGTTAGGAGTGATGGCATTCATCCCACCCGGGAAGGTGCAGCTCTCTTATCTAGCAATATAGTTAAAATTTTAGCTTCCACTCACTGATGCTCCAGGGTGGAGACCAGGCAACAGAGTTGTAGTCCTACACGCTACTCTGGGCTTCTCTCACTGCCGTCCCCAGCCGTTAGTAAGTCCTCGAAGCCCTGCCAGTCTTTTCCAATAGAAGTTGTGTCGGTCCTTCGCACCTCCAAACCTCTTATGCTGTGCAAATCTCCAATCGATTATAGTAACCTAATTCAAATAGATTGTAGAAATAAGGGGGCCCGGTCGGAGGTGGCTCCAGGGTCTCCCACAAACAAAATGGTGAAATGTGGCCTCCTTAACATTAGGTCTCTACATTCCAAGGCAGTTTTAGTTCATGATTTGATTAGTGAACATAATGTTGATATTTTTGGCCTCACAGAGACATGGTTACGTCAAGATGAATGTTTTAGTCTTAATGAAGCCACTCCTCCTAGTCATATTAATACTCATCAGGCTTGTGATAGTGGTGGAGGAGGTGGCGTTGCAGCTATTTATAATTCCAATTTGTTAGTCAATCTCAAGGCTCAATCTATTTATAGTTCATTTGAGAGTTTAGCGATGTCTATTTTGCTGTCACCTGGTAGACAGGCAGATTCCGTTGAATTCATTGTTGTCTACCGTCCCCCCGGTCCATATTCTTCTTTCTTAGATGAATTTTTAGAGTTTTTGTCTACTTTAGCATTGACTAAGGATAAGATCATAGTGATTGGAGATTTTAATATCCATGTTGACATTGAGAGTGACAGTCTGAGTTCTCATTTCAAATCTATCCTTGACTCCTTAGGCTTTCTTCAAGTTGTGAATGTACCCACTCATAAGCATAGTCATCCTTTGGATCTTGTGCTCACTTTTGGACTTGGTGTGGAGCAGTTGACAATCTTTCCCCGAAATGACGTTTTGTCTGACCACTTTCTGATCACTTTCGGCTTTATTGTGGCGGATCACATTCCCCAAGCAAGGTCTATAATGAGTAGAAACATTTCGGACTCTGTTGTTGCTGAATTTAAAGAGAGGCTTCCTGATCTGCTTGATGCTCTTGTACCTCTGGACATGCTTCCGGCCTCTCCCCCCACCCACTTGACTGATCTTGATCTTGACTCCTTGACAGATCGTTTTTCTGGTATTCTGAAATCAACATTGGATGATCTTGCCCCTTATAAGGTAAGAATGAAAAGGCAGGATCGATCAGCCCCTTGGTTTACTTCCTCTACTCACAAATTAAAACAAAATTTGCGAAGGCTTGAGAGAACTTGGCGTTCGTCAAAAACAGCTTCATCCTTGAAAACTTGGCAGGATTGCTTTAGGTCCTATAAAAAGGCCCTGCGTATCAGTAGAACTTCCTACTATTCTGCTCTTATTGACTCCAACAAGAACAATCCAAAGTTTTTATTTAGTACAGTTGCTAAGCTGACGAGGAGCCATCATTGTGTTGAGCCATGCATCCCTATTGGCCTGTCAAGCAACGATTTCTTGAATTTCTTCCAGCAAAAAGTAGAAGATATTAGAACTGACATTGGGAATTCTTTGTCTTCTTTGTCTTCCACGGTCACATGGCAGATCTTTCTCAACATGGCAACCCCAGTGTTTATTTCGGGAGTTTTCGGCAAGTTGGACTCGCTGAACTTGATTCTCTTGTCTCCTGTGCTAAGCCGACCACGAGTCTTTTGGACCCAATTCCAACCAGGCTTCTCAAGGAGGTTTCCCCATTGCTTCATTGTGTCATTCTTAGAATTATCAATCATTCTCTATCAACAGGTTTTGTCCCTCATGCCTTCAAAGTGGCTGTAATCAAGCCTCTGATCAAGAAACCCAATTTGGACTCGAGTGTGCTTTCAAATTATAGGCCAATCTCGAACCTTCCGTTTCTCTCTAAGATCTTAGAAAAAGTTGTTGCTAGGCAGCTTGTGGACTTCTTGAACGACAGCAATCTATTTGAGGTTTTTCAGTCAGGCTTCAGAGTTGGACATAGCACTGAAACTGCATTGCTTAAGGTAAGTAATGATCTCTTGTGTGCATCTGACCGAGGTCTTCTCTCTGTTCTGGTCCTCCTAGATCTCAGTGCAGCATTTGATACGGTTGACCACAGCATTCTTCTTAGGAGATTAGAAAATGCTATTGGTATCAAGGATCGCGCCTTGGACTGGTTTGGATCTTACTTGTCTGACCGCTTTCAGTTTGTTCATGTTCATAATCATTCATCGGAACGTAGGAGGGTTAGTCATGGTGTCCCGCAAGGATCTGTACTTGGACCACTCCTCCTCAACATCTACATGTCACCTCTTGGTGACATCATCAGAAAGCATAACATCAGTTTCCATTCCTATGCAGATGACACACAGCTGTACTTGTCTTTTAAGGCAAATGAGGCTCATCAGTTGGCCAAATTGGAATCTTGTCTTCGTGATGTCAGAACTTGGATGACACAGAATTTCTTGTTGCTTAATACCGATAAAACTGAGGTCATTATATTTGGTTCGCGAGAGAGTAGGGACAGAGCCTTTGATGGACAGGGTGGTCTATTTGGTACTATACCCCGTTCTACTGTGAGGAATCTTGGAGTCACTTTTGATCAGGACCTGACCTTTAATTCTCATATTCAGAATGTGGGGAGGTCAGCTTTTTTCCACTTAAGAAACATTGCCAAAATTCGAGGTTCTTTGTCCTTCAAAGACGCTGAAAAAATAATCCATGCTTTTGTTACATCTAGGCTAGATTACTGTAACTCGATACTAGCAGGATGCCCAAATTCATCCCTTAGGACATTACAGTTAATCCAAAACTCTGCGGCACCATTGTTAACCGGAACTAGAAGGAGGCAGCATATTACTCCAATCTTAGCTTCCTTGCATTGGCTGCCTGTCAAATTTAGAATTGAATTTAAGATTCTAGTTTTAACTTACAAAGCTCTTCATTCTCAGGCTCCTTCTTATATTAGGGAACTAATTAAACTTTATCATCCTCCAAGAGCCCTTCGCTCTGAGGATTCAGGTCTTTTAGTTATCCCAAAAATTTCTAGAGTTAGGTCAGGAGGTAGGTGTTTCAGTTTCCTGGCACCTTTATTTTGGAATCATCTTCCAGCCTCGGTGAGGGGGGCAGACACAGTTAGTTTATTTAGGAGTAGACTTAAGACTTTCCTTTTTCTTAAAGCTTATAGTTAGATTCCATCCACTGTCAGTTAAGCTGCTATAGGCTTATGCCGTGGAGGGAGATCTTTCGCTCCCATTACAGGGATCGTTGCTCTGTGCAGGCGGAGCGTCTATCACTCTCCTCACCCAATCAATCAATCTCTGACTCTTTTGACTCTATCTACTCTTTCCAAACTAGCTGTCATTATGCTTTGTACAGTATGCTCGATATGCATGATACTGCCGCAGTCTCTGTGTCCCCGGCAGGTGATGACCACTGCGCCAGGAGCTGGATTGTGCTGTCCTGGGGGTCTTGGTGTCATCGCTTGTCCCACCACCACGCCTAGGACCTGGACTTGTCCTATCGGCAGATTGTCCATCGGGATAGGCTCTTGCCTTCCAAAGCATGGACACTTACAGCCCACACGGACAGCAGCCTTGAATTATTTCCTATTCTTTGTATTTATATCCGTTTTGTGAATGCCTGGTTGGTGTATCTGTTTTTCACTCTGTCCTGTCTGCCACCCTGGCTCACTCTACTCCTTTCTCTCTTTCTCTGTCTCTCCTCTATTTTTGTATTTCACCCCAACTACTCATAGGCAGATGATGGCCCTCTGGAGTCTGGTTCTGCCCTAGGTTTCTTCCCACAGGGGAGTTTTTCCCAGCCACTGTCGCATCTTGCTTGCTCCGGGGGCCCAGTTGGTTCTCTCTGATTGTATAAAGCGCTTTGAGACGCCATTGGTTGTGATTTAGTGGTGTACAATTAAAAAAAATAAATAAATAAATTAAAAAAAAGTTTGTTTTGTTATCGTCTTGTTGGTCTCTCATACGAATCGGCAACAATGCGCAGTTTACTGGACAAGTGTTTGGTGAGTAAAATGCTGCTATTTTCCAAAATAATATTGCAAGTTTATGAAGTTGTTATTGATGTTTTTTACGCGTGTCGCAGCTGTAGCTGCAGTAGAAGGAGACTTGTTCACCGCGCTTGATGGAATCCACGTTGTTTGCATCCACAAACAGGTGACGAGACTTGCATGTGTTACAAAAGTAATTCATTGCAGCTCACCGTGGCCCAATGTGCTCAAAACAACTCGTTTGGCATCAATCGATAAGGCAGACGCAACACAATGCGGACAGAAACTGTGCGCCCCTCCCATCAGGTAACCTCTAACCAACTACGTAGGAATGCCACCTAGTGGACAAACGCACTTTGGCAGAAAACGGCTCTTAGATTAGTTTGTTGAGGTGTGGATTGATTCAGACAAAACACTACTGACGGCCTAGGTGTGAAATGCACCGCCCACCACTGATATGTACATATATGTACATATACACACATATTTGCAACTATGAACACACAGAAACATATGTGTAAACACACACATATATACAGATATATTTATACAGAAAATTAACTTCCGTTTGCAGATGGAAGATTTGCAAAGATCTGCTCCCGTATCCGTTCCTATGCAGAAAGTGATTCTTTTGCTCTATTTTTTAACTGTGACTTTGTTCAGTTCAGGGTGGCTTTTTTTGTGTGCCTTTTTTTTTGTTTGTTTGTTTGTTTCAGGGGGTGTGGGGGGCATCTATTTCAGTTCTTCTTCTTCTTCTTCTTCTTCTTCTTCTTCTAGCTCTGAGGGCTGAGTCAGTCGGATCGCTGGAGAATTCAGCCGTGCTGTGTTTGTTATTTTGGCCCGAGGTCACCCTGAAGTTAACATTCCACACTGTAATTACTGCATTTGCTGGATTTTGTATAATAAAGTCTCCGTTCACTCTCTTGCTTCCCCCACCACCACCACCAGCTCTATAACCATCCCCCAACCAGCTCCTTTTTTTTTTCCTTTCCCCTGTCCTATCTGGCCATAATGACAAGCAGAACTGTGTCTGAATGTCTTATGATAACTGACAGATTTTAGTCTCAAAGGTAGAGCTTGTGACCTGAGGGAACTACCTGTTGAGTGGTTTTATTATATTTTTCTGGATGAGTGGTATTCTGGCCATGACCTGACTGAGGAAGGGATTGGGAGTGAAAAAGAGAGTAGAAAGGGAATGACGGTGAGGGACAAGCGGGGGAGAGAGGGAGGAAAGAGGGATAAAGAGAGCAACTGGCAACAATATACAAGTAACGTGTAAAAAATATATATATATACATATATTAATTTGCATAGTTAATTATACATTAATGAACTAATTCAAATAATAAACAGAGTAACTCATCACAAAAAGATAAATACACATATAAAAAATAATAAGATACCCATAAATAAGTAAAGCAATAAACTATGCAAATGTGTATGTGCGCATGAGTGTACAGAAGTACGTGTATGGGTGTGCGAGTGTACCTGTGTGTATATGCCTTTGTGCGTATACGTATGTGTGTGTGAATGCATGTACATGTGAAGGTGTGTGGGTGTGCAGGTGTGCGCCACTGGAAGTAAGCTGCACCGCTCCACGCCAGGCAACGGCTTGGGGTGGGGGCCCTGAGCATGGCACACCCCCCGTAAAGCCGGTCGGGAAGAGGCCCGGAGCAGGACCAGGACCCGAACCCAGCCCCCCCCTACCCTAACTATAAATTTCCTCCCTCTTACTGGAATCATTGCAGTCGGCCTCGCTGTTCCAACTGAATGTGACTCTCGTTCACGCCGCTATCGGCTGCGATTAGCACCTCCCATCAAGCGCTGCATCACAGAGCCGGGACGCCGCCGCAGCATCAATTAGTCAGGCAGATGTCAGCGTCGATATGCTGACGGAGGTTTTGATGCCTCTATTTTCCCAGTGAGGAGGAATTGGAGAGGAATCGGAGGCGGGGCAATGGAGGGGTCTGATGCTATCCGCTGCAGATAAAGCAGTTAGCGCAGACCTCCAGGGCACGGTGGATATCTGATTGGCACAGAAGAAAAAGAAAGGGGAGGAGAAAAGAAGCTCTA
Organism: Thamnaconus septentrionalis; assembly: GCA_009823395.1. NCBI lineage: Eukaryota > Metazoa > Chordata > Actinopteri > Tetraodontiformes > Monacanthidae > Thamnaconus > Thamnaconus septentrionalis. The sequence goes on from CM020511.1 coordinate 22,317,742, forward strand.
ATAATCTGAATCGGAGCTAATTGGGAGGAGAAAGACAAAGAGGGCTGGCAGATGGTGGCGGCGAGACAGCGAGGAAATTAAGAGAGGAGGTGATCAGCGGCTTTGTATGTCGTAGCTTTCATTGGCTCTCATATCAGCTCACGAGAGTGAAAAAACACACAGCAGAGCAGGTCTGGACCTCGTCGCTGCTGCTGATATTGTCCAACGGAACCTCAATTTCTGCAGAAATGAAAAGATGAAATGAACAAAGAGGCTTTTTCTCTTCTTTTTTTTCTCTTTTAGCCCAACACAGATATAAAGCATTTTCTCCCACAGAGCCGAGTGGAACCAGTCAATCCGGGCAGGGAGGGCGCACAAAAAAAATTGCAGTCACACAAAAAGAAAGCAACTGCGGCCCCCCGAGGGCGATGTGGAGGAAGACTGAAGGTTGACAGAGAGACCAACACCATCCGCAGCGGCGCCGCCAGCGCTGGGGGAGAAATGCTCCCTTTAATGTGATTTGGTGGCGTGAACTCTGACCCCCAGACCGGGCGAGGGATGGGGAGGTGGGGGGAGTGCAACTGAAAGAGGCACGCCTCCTCGTTGAGACATTAGGTATCAGGCCTTTGGAAATGCTTCTAATACATACAAATGGAAAATGGGAAGGGACGTGGTGTGTGTGTGTGTGTGTGTCTATGTGTGTGTGCGTGTGTGGGCAAGGGGGAGGGGCACCGGGGAAAGGGGTGGGGATTTGAATTCGGGCTTTAACAGGAACAAATTTGCTGGGCCATCGGCGGGAAGGCGTTGTGCTGAGGCTTTTCCCTGGACACCATTACATCTTCCTAGAGCGACTGGGAGAGGGTGGGGATGGCAGGTTTTGAGGGCATGGCTGAGATGGACTGGAACATTAAATAAATAAATAAATAAATGAAACGGTGCAGCTGCAAGTGGAAGCTGCCAAGCAAACACGCAGATGTTTGTGTCAGGCTGGCACTGGACAGCGTCCACAGAGAGGGGAGGGGTGGCAGAAGTGGTGGGGCGGGGGGTGGGGGGGGGCAGCTGGTGCACTTGGTCGTCTTTAGCACGGCAAAGGCATCTGGGACCTCCGCTGCCGCCACCCTCATTTAGCGACAACACGTCCTCCCTGGCCTCTATATTTGGTTTATCTCGCCGGCCAGCAGCACCCAGTCAGACAATGGGTGCTGTGGAGAATCAGCCGTGTGTGTGTGTGTGTGTGTGTGTGTCTTTGTGAGTCCTGCTTGGCCCCGCCTCTTCGCCACCGAGACCACTGTGTTTGTGCACAAACTGAATGTTTTGCTTTTTTCCTCCCTAATCTGCTCCCTGGTGATGTTGCTACTGCTGCTGCTGGGTGCTGAGTGAGAGCTCCACCTCCACCCGGCCCTGCTGGTGATGAAGTCGTTGGCCGCCGGGCCCTCGGTTGTGACTGCTTACGCACATAACGGCTCATCTCACTCTTGCAGGCCTTGTTGGCTGTTACGGCAGAAACGCTCGCTGTGAGCACGCCTGGCCTCTGAAAGCAGACTCTCAGCCTCCGAAGGCACAGTTTAAAGAAGACACAAAGAAAAACACACACACACACACACACATACACACACTATTTTATTTTTTTTGTCCCGTTGCAAGCATTTTAAAAATGGATCAGCAACACTCTGAACAAGTGGCTGATCCACTGAGGAAAACACGGTGAAGGCGCCCCGGATTAAAGAGCTTTGTTACTGAAGTGCTGCTCTCTAATTTTGGGTGAGAGGAGGCTTTCCGACACTCAACTGCATTTCAATGAATGCGACCGATCATTGAAACATTACACTAAGAAAAAATGAAAAAACCCACAGAAGTGAAGTTTGTTGACATCTATCTCTATCTCAGTCTCTGTTTCTGGTGACTAGATGGATTTATTTTACATATCACGGTTGGCAAAAGCGGCCATGGACAAAGTTTTAGGAGGCCAATCCAAAACATCAAAAATAAAAAAAACTCTGACAAACCATCTGTCGCTCCAAAGCTGGTGAAGAGTTTTTCAAGACGGCTCAGACACAAAACAGTTATAGAGGGTGAACTTGTCCAGTCACCAAGGCACTTCTTCATCCCAGCTGGAATGATGCTGATTGGGCCAGGCAACAGTAATGCAGTTACAACCACAGCATTGCCCCCTGGTGGCCATGATGCACCAGGCCAGAACTCTTTTTTTACCCTCCACTGCAGTAGCTGATTCATCCATTTACTTTATAAATGACTCCCGACACTCATGTTGAAGCCTCCACACAAGGTTAGCATTCACACTGGTCTATGCAACTACACAACGTGCTGCGCTAGTGTCACAGGGTTCTTTCAAAATAAAAACAGGAAAAATCTTTTGGCGTAGTCAGGAAAAAAAGGTTCATGCTCTACAATAACTCCTAACAGCTACAGGAGGCAAGAGAACCTCAACGTTAAGTTCTCTGTAGCACAACAAAACCATACAGGGCCTCAATGCCTGAAGATGGCTGCTTTTATACTTAAAGCTCCTCCCCTAGGCGTATCCCTTCAAAAGACAAAAGGGAAAAATAACAAAAAAGAAATCCACACGTCTCCTTAGACATAAATTACATTAAATTATATCTTACTTTATTTAACTTAAATTATTTAACACAGGTCTGCTCCAAATAAATATGTTTAAAAAAAAAATAAAAACAGTTAATTATTGCGTGGTGAATTTATGTCACATGACCAGTGATGCGGACCGGAGCCTATTTAAGGCTCGCTGCAGGACCATCCCTGTTTCGGCAGCCGGCTATGTTGTGCGAAAAGACGGAGAGGACGGCAAGTCGCTGGTTCGGCGTTCCACGTGGTGAGAAATGTTTGACTATAGAATTGTCGCAGAATAAAAAGTGTGTACCCTCGACTAATCTACCTGGTGTCCTGTGTTATTCATACCAACGGAGAAACTGCTGCGTGTATGTGTGTGTGTATTATTTAGTGACGGTAGCAAAAGTCGGGACGGCGCGCACACGCGCGTAAGTGTCTGAGTGCCAGCATACATGCCACAGCCTTCACCCCTTGCCGATCTGCTCCATCACAGCTAGCTAGTCTGGCTGCCAAGATTGGCTGAAATATATAGTAACATTTCCGGGGAGGTGCACAACATCTATGGTGACGCACTACAATAATAATAATAATAATAAACAATAATCCAGTATTAGCAGATGAGACATGGTCAAAGTACAGCTCAGACACTTTCAAGATGCAGTTTTGTTGCTGTCCTCTCAAAAGTTTTGCTTTAAAAGAGAAAAGGGGAAAAAAACACTCTGCGGTCAAATTTAAAATGAATGCCAGAGCCTTTGATTAGCAGCGTGCGAGCATGCGAGGCTCAAAGCAGCTCTGCACTGTTGCATTTTAAATTGCAGCACTCGGACCGGCATTAGAGAGGTGATAAATTTGTTCTCTGGCCCTGGAGAAGAGGGGAAAAAATAGGCACAGGGCTTTAGCACTTAAAGGAGATATGACGTAGCAACAGCAGGGAAGCATGAGTCACACTTCCTCTCTGGTTCTAAAACGCTCAAAGAAAAGAGTAGCTTGGCCTTAAAACGGATTACAGCCACAGAATGGAACAGAATGGAACGCACCCCTGTGCGGAAAACGTCCACAGCGGTGATGTGATGCAGCTTGATGCCATGATTACAAAAGCATTGCATTTTGCACTGCTGTATCTAAAGAAGGTCTAAGTAGAGCTTCAAAATGCAAAAAGAAGAAATGGAAGCAAGAGACCAAAAGTTTTTGAGCCTGCAATTTATTGAAAACAATTGAAGACAACAAACTGAAATAGGCTGTTTATCAGCTGATCAAAAGTTTAAGACCATAGCACAAAAAAAAACTCTAAACAGAAATTAAAGTGTAAAATAAAACACTCACTAATGAGTAGCTCCGCCATTCTTGTTGATCACTTCAAAAAATTGTTTTGGCATGCTTGATGCAAGTGTGTCTAGAAGGCTTAGTGGGAAGGTTGTGCCAAGTGATGAAGATAGCTTCACAAAAGGCAGCCACTGTCAGGACCTGATATCCATTTTTGTAAACTTCCCTTGCCAGCCATCCCCAAATGTTCTCAATCGGATTTAGATCAGGGGAACACGCAAGGTGGTCCAAAAGAGTGACATTATTCTCCTGGAAGAAGTCCTTTGTCAGGCTGGCATTGTGAACTGTAGCATTGTCCTGTCGAAAAACCCAGTCATCACCACACAGACGAGACACTCAATCATGAGGGATGTCCGTTGCAACATCTCCACATAGTTTAAATCGTGAAGAGCGACGCAGCAAGGACGTGTGCGCAACACAGAAGTGCTTTGGCAGATTCCTAGGCAGCCTGACAAGCGGAGAACTGGAGGTTTTTTATACCATGGAGTAAACATGAGCATGAGATGAATAAACATGAGCATACAATGAGCAGTTACATATGTAATTTATTGAACACCTCCCCAACAATATCTGGATTCGCTCCAGACACAGTGTCGCCAGGCAAAGATATAAACCCCTATCTGAGATACTTGACACCTTTGTCAATCTGTTTTGGTCAACCTGACCTAGCCTTGGTGTTTAAAGCTTGCATGAGAGGCTGCATATACTAAAGGCCTGTTAGAATGTCTCTAAAAGTCCAGTTGTCACAAACCACATGATCCAACAATAATTTTTCCACCACAAGCATTATGAAGCCCGAATGGCATAACGGTATACTGGAGGAAGATGTCTGGTGTGACAAAAGCTGATAATTCTGTGGCCCGCGGAGTTAAAGGGACCTGTCAGTAACCTTTTAACAGGTCCAGCTTTCTCACAAATTTAGTGGAGCCTACGCGATTGATGCAATCCTCCATCCTGGGAAGCAGAAAGGAATCGTGTTTGTTAACTGAATTTACCTTGTCTTCAATCAGAGTTATACTATGTAAAAGGGCCAATCAGACAATTGAGACAAATACTCCTCTAAATTATTCAAAATTTGGAGTTTCTCAAACGAGCAACCACCATCAAACCACTTTTCTCTACCAACCCATCGTCAGCCAGATGATACTGCAGAGGAACAGTGGACACGGGCATGACGGGCTCTCTGGAAAAGAGACGTTTCAACATGTTAACATGGCAAACTCCATCCAAACAAAAAATTTGTTTCCTTTCTGGGGTCTGAACAACATAATCGGTGTCCCTGAGTTTTCTCTCCACCCTATATGGACCTGAAAATCAAGACTGCAAACTTGATCCAGGAGAGAAAATTCTTTGCATCCTGGAATGTTACAAACACTGGGACTTTAACTTTAATGGAAGCACTCCCAGAACGTTTTCACCTGATATAGGAACAGACTTTTTATCATAATATTTCATTTTTTATTGGCTTTGCGACAAATTTTCACGGGCTATCTGGCACACATGCTAAAGACGCTCACAAAATGAACTGAGGACATTATGTTCAGCTTTGGGCGAATTGTACAGCCACTTTTCTTCTACTAGCTGAAGGGGACCGGGCACAGTGTGGCCAAAGACGAGATCACAGGGACTGAAACTTAAGGACTCTTGTGGAGTTTCCTGCACGACAAATAACAGAAGAGGGAGACCCTCATCCCACTCTGTTAGACTAGAAACATGGGTGCCATCACCATCCACCGGTTGGTGCGCTGCTGCCCTGCCTTCTGTCCCGCCAAAGTTCGATTGGTGCGCTCGGTCCCGCTTCCTCCCCTCGATCCCGCCTGCCGTCTGCTGCTCACCCAATCGAAAGCGGCCAATCACGGGACAGCCCTGTACTTAGGCGGCCACCTCTCTTCTCCTCGGTGCGACTGAACTACCGTTTGACAGTACGCCTCGAAACTCTGTGCACTCGATCTGTAACGTTATTGTAAGCAGACAGACTACCTTTTTCGGCCAAGGGCTAGGTTTATTTTGCCATTGGTTTTTGAGTTTTCAGAGAAATATTTATGTTAGAAGTTTTCAGGTTTAGGGGTGCTGTTTTTGTATCTTTGGTTTGTAGATTTTTAGCAAGGCTTTTTGTTTCCCGTTTTGGGGCATTTTTAGTTCAGACTAGACAGAGTCTCTTTTGGTTATATTTCTTTATTGATTTAACAGCACCAAGTGGTCTCTTTAAGTTGTAGTTCGGCCTTGCCTACTTTCGTTTTGTTAAAGGATAATAAAGCAAATCACTTTGTTATTCCACCCAACACCTTCTCTGTAGAGTTTTTTTGTTACGATTCCTTTTTACAACAACGAGCCGGGTCGTAACACTTAGTGAGAGCTTTCACAACTGGCTTTGCTTTGAGAGTGAGCAGCGGGATGGCTTCAGGGTACCGAGTTGCAGCGCACATCACAGTCAGGATATGTTGGTGTCCAGACTTAGTTTTCGGTAGTGGACCTACACAATCTATTATCACTCGTTCAAACGGCTCCCCAAGCACCGGGATCTGCACGGGATGCAAGGGGGCTGGAGGAACAGTTTGATTGGGCTTTCTCACAATCACAATACCACATTGCATCAACTTTTTTGGACGATGATGATGATACAATTTGCCAACATCACAATACGATTTCAATTCAATAGAATTGGATTCAAGAACTTGCAATCAAAGTGAGGCCATTTCAATTTCCCATCCATCACAATCATATACATTTATATGAACTCACAAAAATAACGTCAATTGAAAATATTACATTTTCCAGGCATATTTTGGACAAGAAGAACTTAAGCAAGGTCACTACTTAAATGTTTTAAAATTCAGTGTCCAGTTTGCACTACATATTTGTATATACATTTTTCGATGGGTGTGTCGCTACACCTACTACTGGTGAGATTGTCTTATTTGGCCAAATATGCCCTTTAATATCCTGCTGAGAATAATAGACTGAACCAGTACACTGGTGAAGATCTGGATCTGGTTACCTGGAAGTCCATAACAGACAGTTGTGAAACAAGCAGCAAACAAGTTGCACCATGTGCTCCGTCTGTGAAATCTCGCCGATCCAGCTGCCAAGCCCCGCTGCCACCCTCTACTGTCCATGTGTGAAAAGTCGTCTGTCTGTCGGCTATCTGCCTATCCAGTCGGGCAGGTTGGCACTCGGCTCCAATCTCATTAATGTGTTAAAACGTACGCAACCAATGGAAAACAAAAAAAAAGTCTGTTATCCATTCGCCGCCCCCACCTCCTCCACACCACCATCCCACGCCACACACACACACACACACACACACACACAGACACACACACACACACACCTCATGCAGACCCGCTAAGACACAGTGACTTGGCAAAAACCTCTGCTTGGCAGCATTCAAAATCAGCCGTGCAGAGTCATCACACACACACACACACACACACACACACACACACACACTGTTGCAGTGGATTATCTACACTAGCGGTGCAAACAAATCTACATATTAAAAATAGGCCAAACAGAGTTGAAGTTGCAAGAAAATGGAGAAAAACAAGACTTCTCCATTTTAAAGAGGCTCAGACAGATGCAAGGATTGTCAGTAGCAGGTACACAATAAATACTTAGGGCCAGATCCACAAAGCGATTTCCCGGCTTTTGCAGCAAAAAATCTTTGTAAATAGTATCAAAAACAGTGCATCCTATCCACAGACCGGACATAAACGTGATAAGCTGCAGAAAAGCCGCCGAAGCGAAGGTAGCGGCAGGGCTGCGGCAGACTCATTTGAATGTATTTAAATTGGTCATTCCTTTCTATGCAAATACGTCTCATCCGAAATAGCGCCAGATCCACAGGGTTTGTGCTCACGTCTGCACGTACTTTGACAGATGTAAACACTGCCATCCAAAACCAGGCGCAGTTTTGTCTGTTAAAGTCTTTCTAGAACCACTCTCTTTGATGATGAGGTGTGTCTATATAGAAAAATATAATACACACCAATGTTATTATCGCAAACGAAAACTAACTAAATGATGAAAACGAGAATTGAAAAAACATCTTTGTTAACTGAAATAAATCAAAACGATAATTAAAAGAATAAACGATAACTAACTAAAACTATATTGTGTAAATCACAAAACTACTAAATAATATTACTAAAACGTATTAAAATTATACTTTAAAATACCTTCATTTTAGTCTTTTGTCGATGTCGAGCGTTTTTTTTTCCTTTCATTTATTTATTTATTTTTTCATGCCGAAAGTGTCAGCACCATACGTCACCTCAAACACAGTCCGTCGCTTCCCGCCTCTTTCCGTTTAAAGTCGGCTCCGCCCCTCACCACTTTACCTGGTACAATGACAGAGGCAAAAGTTGGAAGAAAGCAGCCAAGCCCTCTATGGGATTTCTTTGAGTATGACGGCCAAATAGACAAAAGCAATTGCCTTGTTGTGGAGGGGTGTTACGGAGTCGTATGTTTTGTGTATATGTTGTGTTCGTGTTCTCAACAGGTTGTGTACTCTTCAACAGGTGGAGTTCGTGGCTCTGCCCACCGGGTGATTCGCTGATCGCCGCCACCTGCGTCGTCATCGTCAGACAGAGTCCCTGGAAGCAATAAAGGCTGCCAAGTTCCTGAGCACAGGGGTTCACCTCAGTCTGATTGTGGCGGTTAGCCCTCGCGCCTCGGTTTGACTCCTGTCCATGCGACTTCGACTCTCGTGTTTGTGCAAATTGTCCACCAACTTCATGAATGTTGGGGAATACTCGGGCTTCTAGGTTTAGCTTTTGGTTTTCTTTGGGGCTTGTTCCCTCTCGTTTTCATGTAACTGGACTGGTTTCGGACTATGGGTGGCGTTCCTTTTTTTGGGGACAATTAAGCCGTTTCCCTTTGAGTCTCAGATGGAGACAGCATTCTTTTTTTATTGGTTTATTGATCTGACGTCACCCGCCGCCCTTCCCCTGACGTTGCTGAGTTTTGGTTCTTCTCCGGGTTTTTCCGTGGGAGGGACGGGGCACGAGTAAAGGTCCATCTCGCTCGCCTCTGTCAGGCCGGGACTTGAGGCAGGACTCAGACGCAGAGGTTTAACAGAAAAGTAAATTTATTTCACAAGCAATTGTCCTCAGATCAGAGAGATCAAATAAACAGGCTATAAGAATACTAATCTCACTGAGCTGGCAACAAAATCAAAATCACTCGCATGGAGGAAAAAGGACTGAATAACTAACAAAAGTATACTCTAATATCAAATCTAGGGATTAACGAAAAATCACTCACAAGGAGGAAAAGGACTAACTAGAAAACAAAATCCTATTCTAATAACAAAACTTAGCATTAACAGAAAATCACTCACAATGAGGAAAATGACTGACTAGTAAACAAGATCCTATTCTAAAAAAAAAACTTAGCGTTAACAAAAAATCACTCGACCTCGAGGAACAACCGTCTTACTGTGGAATCTTAAGGCAATGGCTGTGGCTGTGAACGGGTTCAGGGCTAGACGTGATGGACGAAGACACTCTGGCACAAGACAAGGGGAACGCAGACTATTTGAACACACAAGGTAACAAGGCACAGCTGGAAACAATGGGTAATTGGGTCAGACGAACAGGTGGAACATGAGGAGAGGTTGTGATCTGAAACGAGAGGAAGTTGTCAAAATAAAACAGGAAATGACAAGACAAAACCCCAAGACGAGACAAAACCTCACCACGGTGTGACAGAACCCCCCCTTCTAGGACCGGCTACCAGACGGTCCAGGATGCTCTGGATGGTCCCGGTGAAAGTCACTGATGAGAGTAGAGTCTAGAATGAATCGAGCAGGAACCCATTGTCTTTCCTCTGGGCCGTAACCCACCCAATCCACCAGGAACTGCCTGCCCCGACCCCTGTTGCGTACAGCTAACAGGCGTTTGACCTTGTAAACCGGCCCACCGTCAACCATCACCGGAGGTGGCGGGGGCGGGAGGGTCGGGACCATGGAGCTTTCCTTGGCGGGCTTGACCTGGCTGACGTGGAAGGTGGGATGAACTCTGAGGGCTCGAGGAAGGCGGAGACGGACAGCAGCAGGTCCGATTACCTTGGCGATGGGGAAGGGACCCACGAACCTTGGAGCCAACTTCTTTGAGGGTACTTTGAGGTGGAGATTCTTGGCACACAGCCACACTTTCTGGCCCGGCTGGTAGGAGGGTGCACACCTCCTACTGCGGTCTGCTGCCTTCTTGGTGCGGTCACCGTGGCGGATGAGAACCTGTCGGGCGGCTGCCCAGATGCGCCGGCAACGCCGTATCATGGCGTGAGCTGAGGGAACCGACACTTCGGGCTCTTGGGCAGCAAACACTGGAGGATCATAAACGTAGGCACACTTGAAGGGAGAAAAACCTGTGGCAGAGGTAGGCAGCGAGTTGTGGGCATACTCGACCCAGACCAGGTGCTTGCTCCATGTTGAGGGGTTCTGGGACACTAGGCACCGGAGGCCGGTTTCCAACTGCTGGTTGAGGCGTTCGGTCTGACCATTGGACTCAGGGTGGTAGCCTGAGGTCAGGCTGACTGTGGCTCCAATGAGTCTGCAGAACTCCTTCCAGAACCGGGACACAAACTGGGGCCCCCGGTCAGACACGATGTCTGTGGGGAATCCATGAGTTCTGAAGATTTCGTGGATCATGAATTCGGCCAATTCTTTGGCTGAGGGCAGTGGCCAATTCTTTGGCTGAGGGCAGCTTAGGTAAGGCGATGAATCTAGTCATCTTCGAAAACCTGTCTACCACAGTGAGGAATGTGGTGTTGCCTTGGGAGACCGGGAGCCCCGTGACGAAGTCCATTGAGATGTCGGCCCATGGTCTGAAGGGAATGGGTAGAGGTTGCAGAAGTCCCATGCGCGGTTGAGTAGACACCTTGTTTCTGGCGCAGACCGGGCATGCCTCGATGTACTCCCGAACCTCCGGTTCCATTGAAGGCCACCAGAACCTCCGGGAGATAGCAAACATTGTTCGCCGGACCCCCGGATGACAGGAAAGCAGCGAGGAGTGAGCCCAATGAATCACCTGTGGGCGCAGATTGGCAGGGACGTATAATCGATTCTCGGGGCACCCACTAGGTGGCGGAGCCTCACCATTAGCTTGCTTGACCTCGTTTTCTATCTGCCAAGTTACCGCTCCGACCACACGTCAGTGGAAGGATAGGGCTGGGTTCTTTGGCAACAGGCTCAGGGTCATAGAGACGAGACAGGGCATCAGGCTTGACATTCTGGGACCCTGGCCTATAGGAAAGAGAAAAGGAGAAGCGGTTAAAGAACAGTGCCCACCTGGCCTGGCGAGAATTCAGTCTCTTAGCTTTGCGCATGTATTCCAGGTTCTTGTGGTCGGTCCATACAATGAATGGGTGTTTAGCCCCCTCCAGCCAGTGCCTCCACTCCTCCAGGGCCACCTTGACAGCCAGCAATTCTCGGTTGCCGACATCGTAATTTCGTTCTGCCTTGGACAACCGCCTAGACAGGAAGGCACAGGGATGCATCTTCCCATCCTTCTCCGATCGTTGGGAGAGGACAGCACCAATCCCCTCCAGGGATGCGTCCACCTCTACAACAAATTGTCGTTGGGGATCTGGCATCGACAGGATCGGGGCAGTGGTGAAGCGAACCTTGAGGTCCTGGAACGCAGCCTCGGCCTCTGGAGACCAGGCGAACCGCACCTTGTAGGACGTAAGAGCATGTAATGGAGACGCTATATTGCTGAAGCCCCGGATAAACCGCCTGTAGAAGTTAGCGAACCCGAGGAACTGCTGAACCTTCTTACGGCTATCAGGAGTGGGCCACTCGGCTACAGCGCAAACTTTGGCCGGGTCCATCTGAACCCTTCCAGGGGCTACAATGAAGCCGAGGAAAGAGATGGTGTCGGCATGAAACTCACTTTTCTCCGCTTTGACGTATAGCTGGTGATCCAAGAGTCGTTGCAGAATCGTGGTTACATGTTTTCTGTGGGTATCGAGGTCAGGTGAATATATAAGGATATCGTCTAAATAAACATACACGAAGTGATCTAAAAAGGGTCTTAACACATCGTTGATCATGGCCTGAAAAACTGCGGGAGCGTTAGTTAAACCAAAAGGCATGACGAGGTACGCATAATGTCCATTGGGAGTGTTGAACCCCGTCTTCCACTCGTCACCCTCCCTGATTCTTACGAGATGGTATCCATTGCGAAGATCTAATTTGGTAAAGATCTTAGCCTGTTGAAGTTGGTCGAACACAGAGGACATGAGAGGTAAAGGGTAGCGGTTTTTAATCGCGATGTCGTTCAAAGGGCTGTAATCAATGCAGGGTCTCAATGTCCCATCTTTCTTTTCTACAAAGAAAAACCCAGCCCCAGCTGCAGATGAAGAGGGGCGTATAAGACCCGCTTTCAACGAGGTCTCGATATAGTCCGTCATGGCTGCTCTCTCAGGACCAGAGAGCGAGTAAAGGCGCCCCTTCGGGATGGTTGAACCTGGAATCAAGTCTATGGGGCAGTCATAAGGTCGGTGCGGTGGAAGAGATAAGGCTTTGGCTTTACTGAAGACTTCGCGGAGATGGTGGTAGCAGGTCGGCACAGAACTCAGGTCTGTCATGAATTCTGTGATAACATTGAGAGAAACATGATCAATATGGCCTAAAAATTCTTGATTAGCGTGGCACTTGCCCTTTTCAGCACACCGTCGTCCCCAACTTAAGACACCCCCAGTTTACCAGTCAATGTTTGGGTTGTGATCACGCAGCCATGAATAACCTAAGACCAGAGTTTGATTTGAGGACTTGAAAAGGAGAAAACTAATTTGTTCTTTGTGGCTACCTATGCATAGTTTGACGGGTTCAGTCCGATGAGTAATGGAGAAGAGATTGTGCCCATTCAAAGCCTTAGCCTCTATGGGGCTAATCAATTGATCAGACTGCAAACCCAACTGAGCAGCCAACCCCTAGTCCATCATACATTTATCAGCCCCAGAGTCGATTAGTGCTCGTAAGTTGGTTGAAACTGCATGGTGGGAGATAGTCATGGGCGTGAGAGCTTGTGGGGTGCGGTGGGACTTAGAGGGAGAACTCACCGTCTTGTGTCTTTTGGCAGGGCATGAAACCACAACATGGGAGTTCTCTCCACAGTAGAAGCAGCACCCCTGAACTTGTCGCCGTCGACGTTCCTCTGGAGTCAGGCGCGCCCGGCCAAGCTGCATCGGTTCGACCCCGTTGGCTGTGGGAGATGCCTGGCTCTGCTCTGGAACTTGGGGATTCTGTTCAGGCGGGGTCCAGGGGCACGGAGACCACCCAGGGGTGCCTCTGACCTCCCGCTGCTGCTTGAGTTCATGGATCCGGTTATCCGTACGAATTGCGAGGGCGATGAGGGAATCCAAGTCAGCTGGAAGGTCCAGAGGGATCAGCTGATCCTGAACAGTCACCGACAACCCCTTCAGGAACATGTCGTACAACGCAGTCTCGTTCCACCCACTCTCCGCCGCCAGCGTCCGGAATCGGATGGCATAGTCACAGACTGAGCTGCCCCCTTGTCGCAGTCCGCTCAGCTCCCTGGCTTTTCCTCAGATCAGAGAGATCAAATAAACAGGCTATAAGAATACTAATCTCACTGAGCTGGCAACAAAATCAAAATCACTCGCATGGAGGAAAAAGGACTGAATAACTAACAAAAGTATACTCTAATATCAAATCTAGGGATTAACGAAAAATCACTCACAAGGAGGAAAAGGACTAACTAGAAAACAAAATCCTATTCTAATAACAAAACTTAGCATTAACAGAAAATCACTCACAGTGAGGAAAATGACTGACTAGTAAACAAGATCCTATTCTAATAACAAAACTTAGCGTTAACAAAAAATCACTCGACATCGAGGAACAACCGTCTTACTGTGGAATCTTAAGGCAATGGCTGTGGCTGTGAACGGGTTCAGGGCTAGACGTGACGGACGAAGACACTCTGGCACAAGACAAGGGGAACGCAGACTATTTGAACACACAAGGTAACAAGTCACATTGGGTCAGACGAACAGGTGGAACATGAGGAGAGGTTGTGATCAGAAACGAGAGGAAGTTGTCAAAATAAAACAGGAAATGACGAGACAAAACCCCAAGACGAGACAAAACCTCACCACGGTGTGACAGCCTCCAGCTAGAGGCCCAGGAGCAAGCCCGCCAAGCCAACCGTGAATTCCGCCTGCATAAGCCTGGGCGATATGGCAATTTTTTTTATCACAATATGTTTTCTTATATTGCTCGATGTTGATAATTATCACGATATGAATTAGTTTTAATATTAGTATTCTCCTAGGACCGCAAAGAAACCAGAATGATTATTTTTATATATGTATTGTTAGAATGTATGACAATACAAAACATTCAACAGCAACCCGACAGAACCAAGACGTTTGTATTGTTTTTTTACATCTTAGATGTACTGAAATAAAATAACTTAAATGTTGAGGATTATGTGCCTTGTTTTTAACATCTCTCAAACATTTTAGAGGTAGTGTACTGAACTGATTAAATAAAATAAAAACAAAAATAAAAAAGAGGTACAGAAAGACAGTACAATATTGCACGTCACTGCTCTGGTTATGTTTCTGTACCGCGTCGATTTTTTTCTTGTACGGGGTAGCTGCGTTTCAGGCTGACTGTATTGTTGTTTGACGAGAAACTGTTTGCTTAGCACTGTCGCTAGCTAGGCTACTGCTACTGCTAGCGGGAGTATCATGCTGCACACTCCCCCTGGACCCAGCAGTGCGTTGTTTTTAGCGTTACCTGCAGGGAGGCTAGCATGAAAACGTAAACTCTGGCTTTCATACTATTCTTTATCGTGGTACTTCTTGAGATGTTGAAAGAGGTTTGTGGTGTTTCCCGTTTTGCTTGGGACTGTTCTCCGACATAATTTGTACTTAGCGTTAGCCTGTACTTTGTCGGACCTGAGGTAGCCGAACCAATTCCAAATCACGGAACTGGTATTGCCTTTCTTCGCCACTATTTCATCCTGCTGGACGTTTTCAGATTCCTCCTCACCCTCGGCGTCAGGGGTACAGTTCTCAGGCACATTTTGGACAGTTTCTTCACTTCCCTCGACTTCTGATTGCTCCTCGCTACTCATTTCTACATGTTCCTATAACTAGATTTAGCGGACGGCTGTGTGTGTGTCTCCCATCTGAGTTGTTGTGAGCGAGAGGAGGCGGGTGGAGGGAAGGAAGCACGCCGTTGTTTCTCTGCTGGGATTGGCTGTTCATTTAGCACGCACTTGTTTCTCTCCTGTGGGATTGGTTGGGTTATCGAAATAACAGCTCAGGCATTTTTCATCGTTTTTAATCGTGAATATTATCGTAATCGTTTTATCGCCCAGGCCTACGCCTGCAAATTCCTGCAAAAAACTGGGAACTCCTCACTCGAGGCTCAAAAAACTGTCTCAAGCCTCTTCTCCGCTAAAATTAGGGTGTTGTCACTGTGCTTTTTGAACGCGGGACGTCGCACAATTGATCAGCATTTAGGCCCTTCTCCACTGACCAAAACCAGTGGGGTCTCACCCCCGCCGGCAAGCTGCACTTCCTGCCGCTTTCACCGCTACGTGTCTGCTGATGTCATCGCACTGAGCATAGATGAAGTGCAACAGAATTCAGGAGTCCAGCGGTGGCCAGTGTCCTTTGTTGTTGGGCACTTTTGGCTGTAGAATCGTTCCACGAATAGCCGTGGAACAATGGTGTCGTTCAGGCCAGACTTGAGGCGTCTGGTCCATTTTGTGCGCGAGCCGCTAGCGCAAAAGCCAGAGGACAATGAACAATTATCGAGCGCTGATGGAACGTGACGAAGACCCACAGTTTTCCAGGTCTGCCGTTTCGATGCCCGTGTCCATCGAGGTCATGGCGGGCGAGCTACCCGATATCTGCTCGCAGAGTAAAAAAAAAAATAATAAGGGCCACTCGCCCCTGGCCGCTTCGTCGTCCAGTGTCCACTGCTTGCCGGTATTTCCATCTAATATTCTTTAATTTAATGCTGACCTGGGCCTTTGATAAAGCACCGCTGTGCGGAAAGTCCTTCCCCATTTCATTGGTTGGATATTGCGCCAAGAAACGCTCCCGAATGTCTATGTATTTGGCCTGGCACGACTCCCAGTCCACGTTTTCCTGGACTCGGAGAACGCAGAAGTTCAGGTAATCCGTCAGACAGTGTGTCATCCCTTCTATGTCCTCACCATGCGGGTTCATCAGCACATGCCATACTGTGGTATTAAAGCAGTCTCTCAAGGCACTTTCCTTCTCAGGGGACCATCTCCTGAGTGGTCGAGTTGTCGCCGAGTACTTTTGGACCAGGTGGGTACACAGTGGGTTTAAGGTGGACAAGGTTGTCATCAGTCTTCCCTAGTCGGGGGAGGGGAGTCACTCTGTATGCATCCCGTACATTAACATACAGCAGATCTATTGTCCTGTTGTTTCTAGTTGGACAGTCTACAACTTCATTAAAAACAGCCAAAGTAGAGTCCAAAATTGAATGGTTAAAGTCCTGGCCCTGTTTGCACTAGGTCACTTGCAACTGTTTTTGGGGATAGGGTCACGAAGAACGCATCTCAACGCATCTGTTTTCACTTAGCATTAACATGTGTCTCGAGTGTGCTACTTGTGATCACATTACACCACCCCCCACCCCGCACAAAATATGCAAATGCACACATGCATCATTTCCTTTTGAAGAGATAAGTGCAAGTTTTTTTTTAACCACTGAGGGCAGTAAAGCTCAAAACCATGGCTAGTTTTCCCTGAAAATGAATAAGAATCAACTTCCTGTCTGCGGACTATATCAAGACGATTCTCACTGTTTCGGGCAACCCAAAAGTGGATCAACATGTATAAGTCACTCATTTTAATTCTACTGCAGCTCGTCCGTATTATCGGAAGTTGTGGACAAAGCCGGTAAATGCTCTTAGAGCGCTGGCTAAAGAGAAGAGCAGCATGGAGAAAAAAGAGGGCTGCAGCATTTGTCTCTGCTCTGATAGCCACGGAACCAGAAAGATGCGTATGGATCCGAATGAGGAGTAACGACTGGTGGGACAGAGTGATGATGACTTCATTTTCGAACCAACAGTGGCTGGCAAATTTTCGAATGCAACGTCGCACATTTAATCTCATAATTGGGAAACTGCGACCACTGCTCCACTGACAAAATACGCTAATGCGTAATAAAATTTATTAGCATCCTAATAATAGAGTCCAACAAAAATGATTTGTTTTCGCTTCTTATTTGTAACTTTATAATGACGACGCCGGGAGGTGGGGCGCCGACCAAGTACGTACTTCCCCTTACATGGGAGAGGTGAGCAGAGTAGGCGGTCGTTAATGTGGACAAAGATCGCATTCTGTTCACACGTCCGTGAGGAATGCGATGCGAAGTGTCAAAACCACCTCCGTGCTATGAGTGATCGGATCACAATCCGCATTTGGGCTGTTCCCACGTGGTCACTTCATATGGTTTTTGGTGATCGGATCACAAAAATCATTTGAAATGACCAAGTGCAAACAGGGCATTAAGAGCACTAACCGGCTTTGTCCACAAGTTCCGATAATACGGACGAGCTGCAGTGTAATGTGATCACAAGTGGCACAAGTGGAAAAACTCGAGACGCATGTTAATGCCAAGTGCGAACAGGTGCTTCGAGATGCGTTCTTCGTGATCCAATCCCCAAAAACTGTTGCAAGTGACCTAGTGCATGACTTAGCCCACATGATGGCTGACAGATTTTATTTTCAAAGGTAGAGCGTGTGACCCGAGGATGTGAATCGCACGGGTCGGATCGGGGACTACCTTTAGAGTGGCTTTCTTATATTTTTATGGATAAGTTAAATTCTGGCCATGACCGGACCGAGGGCAGGATAGGGAGTGAGAAAGAGAAAGGGGATGCAAGTGAGGGGCAAGAAGGGGGGAGAGAGAACAACTGGCAACAATGTACAAGTATTTTGCAGAACAAAACTAAACAAACACACATAAAAAAGCAAAACATTTGCATAGTTAACTATCCAATAATAAAGTAATTCATGTAATAAACAGATTAACTCATGGAGCAAAATAATAAGATAAATACACATACAAAAAAAATAAATAAGATGATCATAATTAAGTAAGACGATAAACTATGTGTATGTTTGCGTGTGCATGACTGTACTGATGTGTGTGTATGGGTGTGCTCCACCTGGAGCGGACAGGCAGCAGAACCCGCCCCCGGATGGGGACCCCCAGGGCGAGCGGGTACCAGAACCATGGCCAGGACCAGAGCCCCGACGCCAGGGGACAGCCCCCCCGCCAGCCCCGAGGCCGCAGCCGGGCCCCCAGCCCGGATGCAAGTACAGCTGACACCCCAAGCAGAAGTTCCCCCTGGTTCACCTAGTGCCCTGTGAGAAAATAAATAAGTAAGTAAATAAATAAATACATTAATAAGTGGAAGAGGAAAAAAAAATCTCTTCTTCCCATCCTGTCCCATGTCTCGGGTTATCGCTACCCAGCCGCCCTCGATTGGCACAACAGGGCCCCCCAGGCAGCGGCCCACCCCAGGAGTGGAGGAAGGGGAACCCCGGCACAAGATGGTAGGGTCCCTATAGGCCCAGCCGGTTCAACACCCCCTGGGGCGTCGGACTGCACAGAGCCCATCAGGGGCGGGAGAGGATGTTACAGAGGGCCGTCATCTGCCTATGACCAGTTGGGGTGAGAAGGAAATACAAAAATTGTAGAGAGAGAGAGACAGAAGTAGCCAGAGTGGCAGACAGGCCAGAGTGAGTTGCAGGGTTAAAGCTCTCACAATAAACAATAGATGCAGATATATAGGAATAAATCATTAAAATATGTATATAAGTGGATGTTTTTGTATCATAAACATCAAAACATTGTAGAATCTAGATAGGCCCAAATGTTGAGTGGTTGGGGGATACAGCCGCTGTCCATGTAGAGTGTGTTGGTCTGTGTTTGCTGTCCATGTAGAATGCGTTTATGTTTGGGAGGGCAAGAGTCCATAATGGTCCATGATCTGCCATGAAATCCAGTCCTTGTCCTGATCCTGGTGGCAAAGTTGGAGCGATGGCACCATGACTCCCAGGACTGCACTCTCCAGCTCCGGGCGTCATAGTAATCACCTGCTAGAGACACACAGAGACTGCGGCAGTATCATGCAAATAATCGGTACTACAGGTGGAGAGGAAAAAGTGATAGAAGCTCCACCTGCACAGAGCGACAATTCCTTTAATGGGAGAGAAAGATCTCCCTCGGCGGCCTAGGCCTACAGCAGCATAACTGACAGTGAGTTGATTCTAACTGCAAGCTTTATGGAAGAGGAAGGTCTTAAGTCTATTCTTAAATAAACTAACGGTGTCTGCACCGAGGCAGGAAGATGGCTCCAAAGTAAAGGAGCCAAAAAGCTAAAACCCCTACCCCCTGATCTAATTTTAGAGACTTTACGAGCTACCAAAAGTCCTGAATCCTCAGAGCAAAGGGCTCTGGGAGGATGATAAGGTTCAATAAGTTCTTCAATGTAGGAAGGAGCCTGAGAGTGAAGAGCTTTATAAGTTATTAGCAAGATCTTAAATTCAATTCTAGATCTAACTGGAAGCCAATGTAAGGATGCTAAAACTGGTGTAATGTACTGCCTCCTCCTGGTCCCAGTTAGTAGATGTGCAGCAGCATTCTGTGTCAATTGTAATCGTAATCTTTAATCGTCAGAGCAAATTTTGACAAACACTGCTGTGAACAATTGAAACCGGGGGGAAAGAAAAAAACAAAACAAAAACGTCCAACCTCCCACGGTGAAGCCCCAGAGCTCCAGCCAAGTTCATCCTCCTCAGCCTATCATCTGCTCTCCAGGAGAGTCCTCAGAGACTCAGAGGATTACAGGGTCGAGCACTTCACCACTTCACCCAGCAGGGGGTATTTTAACGGGCTCATCACCACCTTTTCAAGTGCTGCCAGGGGGAGCTCAGCAACTGTCACATGACCTGTGCCCGACCTGTCCCTGTGCTGCAGGCAGTGCGTTGATGATAAATGTGATCACGTTGTTCCAATGTTTGATACTGTTGTTGCCCTCTAAAAAGAAAGAGAAACTCTTAGGCTTTTCCCTCGATAGATAAATGGATGGGTGGATGGATGGATGGATGGTAGGATGGATGGATGACGAATGTTTTGATCATATGTTTCACCTCCCTGACGGCCTATTATTAACAAACTTACATCCCTGTTTTATTTCACTGGTCCTACAAAGAAAAACACAGACTTGCCGTTTCCAGTGTCGCTAACAATGGGGCACAATTATCCGCTGTTTAGTTTCATTGGGTCCAGTGTGCCTTGTTTTGGCCCATAAAAATCAGCGCGGGCAGATGGCAGATCAGAAAATTACACATAAAGAGCTGCTTAACGCCGAGAAGAAGAAGAAGGAAAAAAGAAAACCCCTCAGACAGAAAACAGATAAAAGGAGCAAATGAACACGCGGCAACGGCAAGAATTGTTATTGCGACTCATTTGTCCCTGGTACTTCCACCCTCGCTGTCCCCACATCACCCACAACGACTCGGCCACGGGTGCTCGGAAAGCCATAGCAGCCGGAGAAGATTTGGTATCTCTCCGTATCCTTTTGCCCCCGTTAATTTAATTCTTTCTTGGGAGTTTGCATTTGAACGGACACATCAGACACAAACTGATGGCAAAAAAATCTAAAACAAACAAAAAGAAAAAGGCCAATCACATCTCGTCGCCACCACCAGTGCCGGTTGCTAACAGTGATGGGCGGGGCTTAACTTCCGAGACCCACTTAAAGCTTAAAGTTTTCAGACTTTTTTTAACAAGTAAATGTTTGTGTCTAGTTGCGATCACGCTGAAAACACTGTAACATCCACGCTGACACCGTTTACATGCAAGCAATGAGCACCTTCCTGACAGTCTCAGCCTCTGGGGCTGGAGCTTTTCAAGACGGATCTGCAAGTACTTCCCGGACTTCCCAGTGGACTTCTTCACTGTAACCATGTTGACGTGAGGTTCACTAATGCAACAAAAAGAGCAAAACCTCGACCTGAGAAAAAGATCCACACCCAGCCAACAGTCTGAAATGATGTCAACGAGGACATTTCAGCTTCATTCACAGCTTCATTTTTAATTAAAATCCTTTTCCTTATTTTTTTTTTATCCTTTCATTCAAAGCCGACGTCATGTTTTCTGCCTCAAGATTGTGTTTTTTCCGGATCCCCGCTGAATTTTCTCCATTTGAGAGGGGGAGCGAGGATGGGGGGGTCGGCTATAATAGGGATTATGAATTATTTGTGTGTGTATATAGGCCTATTGGGTGTGTGTGTGTGTGTGTGTGTGTGTGTGTGTGTGTGCGCACGCGTGCACAAAAGAGTACACTACTGTGCGCTTTTGGATAAATGAGCCACACTGGGAGCAAAAAAAAAAAAACATTCCATATATGTGGATACTGTATGTGACCTTTTGAAGAATGTGTCTGCATAACATTGTGTGCATGTGTGTGTGAGTAAGTTTGAGTGTGTGTTTGTCCACGCAGCAGAGGCTGTGCGAGTGCACGGGGGGATCAGTACACAAAACCCCGTTAGAGGTGTCACAAGCAGAGGCGAAATTGGATTAGTGTCACCCGTGATAAAATGGAAGGGGCAAAAAGGGAGGAGAGAAGAAAATTGGAAGAAAGGAAACGGCTATTTCCCCACTTCGTCCCCTCCGCATTCCCATTCCCTCCTCCCCCTCCCTCACTGCACCCCCACCATAATTTCATTTCAAACCCCAGCCGCTGAATGCATAAAGCGCAGCGCCGCCACCGCCATTATGGAGCCAGCAGGAGTTAATGGAATATTTATATGCAGACTGAAGACGGAGAAGAAGCCTGAATGTGCATCACCCTACCACCTCCACCCTTACTGTATCTCCCACTCTCAGGATTGCCTTTGTTAGCTTCTGAGAGTTATTTCACACCTCCAAGAGGTGAGCACCTCCGCCAGGGCGACCAGAGTAACAAAGAACCCTGCAGCTTCATCAACATCATCATCGACACATCAAGCTTGCTTAGAGCTGCCGAGGATTTCAATTAATGGTGACGCAGTGGCAGGACACAGGTGTGTGTGCCAGGAGAACAATGCACTGGACTGATGCCCGTAACTGCTGCAGGGGAGGCTGGGAGGGGAGTCGGGGGAAGCCAGGGAGAGGAGAAAGAGGGGATGCTGACAGGTGGGACCACCAAGAGGAGAGCCGACTGGCTGCGGGGGCAAAAAATTCAGCCGGTGGAGGCTTGAGGAGGGGGAGGAGGCAACGCGGGAGGGAATAAACATTGTTAGCATTCAGCTAACGTAGCTTTATGGCCCCGGCTCCCGCTGAACCAATAAGAGGGAGGCGTCGCCGCGGGACCCACTCGGGAGAAATATGGCACTTATCTTCGAGGGAGGGAGGGATGAAGGGGTTGATGGGGGTGGGGTGAGGTGCGGGGGTGTTGAGATGGTGCAGCTGGGACAGACAGAGGGTCCCATTAAACATTCAACTGTCAGGTCACAGACGCGGGGCTAGCTTAGCTGCTCCTCCTCTGCCGGGACACACACACACAGCATTTCCATCGGACCTACATATCCACCTGAAAAAGTCAGACACTGATAGGAGGCAGCGGGAAGCAAAGTGAGTCTCTGAGTCAGTAACTGGCACCTGAAACGCTCCGATGGCATGACCACGGCTAGCCAGTGTTTGTAAGATTAGAACTAGGTACGGAAAGGCAGCTGTAAGAAAACCTGAAAACCTTTGAAGCCTACTACTGGACAGACTGTACCTCTTCCCTCTCATTTCAAACAGATTTCATCGCCACCTTCAGTGGAGCCAAGTGTAACAATGTCTGCTGTAGCATGGTGGGCCCTTGAGAAATGCAGTTTTAATACCTCTGTAAATTTTTCACAATTGCAGTTGTCAATTTGCAGAATTGACAAAGCGTCAATGAACCTTAACGAACTTTAGACCTTAGTGTGTCAGCCCATTTAAACTGACCATGCTGTGGCATCCCAGGCTGTAGCTTTGCCTCTTGCTCCTCCAAGGAAGCCCTGATTTTTTGGTCTTCTCAAAATCTACAACCAGCGACCAGCTGAGAGAAATACAGACTTGACTTAACATAAAACCTTTGGCTCCTGCTGACCTTCCCTCCATCCGCTGATCGTCTGAGCCTTCCAGCACCCCTGACGGCATGACAACAACCTTCTGCTGGTCCGACTTGTGCCCCTCACAACACCCACCAACAACTCCAACAGATCAGATCATTCCTCCCTTTCTCCCTCCGTCCGTTCGTCAGTCTGGCTGAGTCAGTAACCCTTTGATAGATGAAGAAGCTGGGACAGATGGAGAATGTTCACAGAAGTGCAGAGAGCTTGGGCACCTTAAATCACGACTGGAATGGACAGACAACACCACCTCTCCCCCCTCCCCTTTGTTTGAAAGTGCCAAACCTCTCCTCTTTGTTGGTGGAGATAAAGGGGGAAAGGTAGTCGTGTCGCTCCCCTTTAATGAAAGCGCCAGTGGTGGCGGCGTGCAGGTTTGTTATCTCCATCTGTTCTCAGCGGGGGACACTGAAGGGTCAGCGGCGCGCGCTCTCATGCTTTTCAGGCCATTAGGGGCCAGACGATGGGACGGGTGAGGAATGTGAGCGAGGCGGGAGAGGAATGGAGGGAGGAAAGGGGGGCTCATTACGGCTGATAGCAAGATGTCAGCACACCTTTGGTTCCTCCTCGTGGAGAGCAGACAGAGAAAAAGTGGTAGCTGGAGAGGCATTTGTTCCAGCTGAGAGTGTTTTTTCCTAATTAGACCCGGACGATGAGCCTCCCAGCTGCACAAAGGCAGCGCTGGAACACCGAAGAAGACAAAGTCTTAAAGTCTGATTCTTCTTCTCCTCTGGTGCAGGTGAAATATGTTTTTAAATAAAGCCGGCACGGCGTGAAACAACAGAGCGTCTGTCTGATCTCCTCCGTCTGGACTCATAAAAAGGCTGCAGGAGTCACACTGTAACACTGTCCCAATTCGTGGGGTGTTGTAACAGTGACCCCTGGTGGTGGTCGAGCTGTGACTCCTCAAACTCTCTGGCTCAGGTTGAGTTTGACAGCTCATCCGTGGATCCTCTGCATGTCCACCCCCCTCCCCCATACTTTTACCTCTCAGATGTGCGGGCAGCTCTGACGGGCTTTTTGAAACAAAACATCACAACCGGTGATGTCATAGGGACTGATGTTTTCAGCCGTCAGCGATCAGAC
Source organism: Thamnaconus septentrionalis (assembly GCA_009823395.1). Taxonomy (NCBI): domain Eukaryota; kingdom Metazoa; phylum Chordata; class Actinopteri; order Tetraodontiformes; family Monacanthidae; genus Thamnaconus; species Thamnaconus septentrionalis. Next base: position 22,341,889 of record CM020511.1, read on the forward strand.
AGAGACAGGCTGAGAACCGCTAGACTTCAGGCAAATCTTACACAACACAAACACTTTTCATTTCTACTACCCCCCACACCCCTCGGTGCTCCCCACCCTCCTTCACCCAAAATGCCAATCTCAAAACAATGTCCATCACTTCAATGAGCACCTGAGCGTGATCATGCAAATTCTGAATGAATTACTCAAAAACTCGGTCACAGTGATGAGACGTTGCCAACGAGTGCAGGGCTCGTTTTGCATAATGAGCCTTGACAATGAGCGCTTGCTGTGCTCATGTGGGGGGGGGGGGGCAAATGGATACCAGACTTGCTCGTGTCTTTCTTTCATCTTCTTCTTCTTCTTCTTCTTGTGTTTTTCCTAACAGAGAAACTACTGGCCCGTTGAAAATAACAGCCACCCACTGACTACATCTCAAATGAACAAACACTTTACAAATGAACACTCACAGTGTGTTTCCTCATTGCGAGCAGCTGGGAGCTAGAAAAAACACGGCTGCTAACTCTGCGCTAACTCTCGTTTCTTCTTTGCGAGCTGCCACAAACAAATGCCTTGACCACTGCTATTTTAGCCCCCCGGCTTGACCTGACAGGCAAGTGTTGTGTGGGAGGGAGGGTAAGGTGTCAGGTGCAGGTGGCGTCTCTCAGCAGATGGCGGTGGTGGGCGGCGTAGACTGAGCCAAACAGGTCACAGCACTGAGGGGCTGCAGGTGCGGAGACGTCTGGTTTTCACCCTCCGTCATCTTTGACCTTCGCTTTTCTTTCTTTTTTATTGATGTAATTGTTTTGGTCGTGGATGGCTGTCGGGACAGAGCACTGATCACAGCTGATCCCCCCAATGCTGGTGTGGTTTGTTTTGTTGTTTTTTTTCTCTCACTAATTTCAAATTGAACGCTGAGATTTCTTGCAAACTGATATAATATAAACAAAGCAGCGACAATCTCTTTATTGCCCTCTTTCACTCAGGATGTTTTGTCTCTCCCTCTCAGATGTAGCTGGAGTCTGAGGAGGTCACCTGAGGTTACATGAAGTTGTGTGAGAAACAGGTAAGAGCGCTGTTTTTTGCTTTGCTTCTTTGCTAAACTACACTAAATTGAGACGAGTGGAGACATTTGTGATTTACCGTCATTGACCCACTCGGCAATAGTGGTGTTTTACCAGCCGTGTCTGCGGTCCTGCTGTTTGTTGTCTCTCCCCCAGCTGAGCAGTTAATTTCCTGGTCTCTGGAGATCCCCGGCCCTGAAGATGTACGGTCTGTACCTGGAAGCGGTCAACGATTACATCAACGAGTCCTACGGAGAGGACGTGTGGAGGCTGATCGAGAACCGAGCCGAGATCCCCCACCTCAAGTTTGTTCGGCATCAGATGTACAAGTAAGGCTGCTTTTTTTGTTCTGACAGCAAAGATTACTGATTAAGTGTTGATGAAGACTTAGAATAAGACTTTAGAACTCAATAAAAAAAAAAAAAACGAAAAAGAAACTAGGTAGACATCCATCACGTTGGGTAGATTTGCCAAACTGCTTTTTGCATTTTGCATAATCACGTTTCTCGTCAGTGACAACCTGATTCTGCGGTTGGCGAAGGCAGCGGGAGAAGTTCTGGGAAAGACTCATGACGAGCTGATGTACGCCTTTGGCGTTTACATGGTGAAGAGGATTGGAAACTATGGATATGAGCGTATCCTGAAGGTGATCTGCCGTACTTCACTAACATACAGCTGGGGTCGACAATACAACTGGCCCGGTGGCCTGGGCGTACTTTAAAAACCGTCCGGGCCACCAGAAAGCTCCAACCACCGGCCCGGTGGGGCGGTTAAAAATAATGCCCTTTTTCTTATAAAAAAAAGAAAAAAAGAAAAAAAAAATTTTATTTCAGTGAAATCGTCTCGATAACTACCGCTAACACATTACGTAATCCCGATCAAAGTCAGCCAGCGCTGTGCTCTCTGTGGGACGTAAACACATCGTGTTCACTCCCGCAGAACGCATCCTTGCCCAGCTTCGTGTAAACGCCGAAACCGATCAGTTTTGGAAACGCTGACGTCACAGCTCTAAACAACACCCGGCAGACGGCCACTCTCAACAACAGCGTCGGGCAGCGACCTTTTGCTACTACTACTGTCCAGCCTGCAGTCTTCCCATTAACCTCCACTACAACAAACCACAAACAATAGTGAACAATAGCACACGGTGCTCGTGGATCGATCGAGGATTGTGTGCAAAGTGAGAATAAACACAACATTTATTGGCAAACCTATTTACTTTTTATTGATTTTCTTTTGGGTCAGCGGATTGGGATATTGAGGCAGTCATTTAGCAGGGGCTAAATGACAAAAAAAAAGTTAGCGAACTTCTACTGGAAACCTTAACATGGACCTTTTAAGGCTTTGTGTTCTAAAATAACTCGAAACAGCAGTTCAACTCTGTCATTTATCCACACCGTCTTTTAATGAGCGATCTTTCTCATCTCAGTGGTTCTCATGTTGTTGGCGAGCTACTGCTTCTTTAAACATGCTTCAGGTGTTCTTCTTCTTCTTTCTCCGCCTTTAAGGAGCAAACTTGCGGCGCCACAACAGGCCGGGCATAGGTACTAAATCGTCTTCAGTCGTTTCCAGCGTCTCTGTGTAAATAGGAATTTATTTGAAGACGGCTTTCTGTAAAAGCGGTTTGTTTTTTTTGTTGTTTTTTTTTACGAGAGTGTTTTCGAAAACGTGCGGTTCCAAAGAATCCGTCCCTGTGTAAACGGTCCCATAGAGAAAAATTAACGTGTATGAACATGTGATAACGCATACGCATTGCTGTGTAACTATGGAGAAAATAACGTCGTCATAACGATGGTCTCGCTTGAAAACGCAGACCTGCAAGCACGCGTGTCCCATTTGTGACACTGTACTGTACATCGGCGTTTGAATTATTATTTCTATTTATAATGTTATTAATATCTAGGTATCATTATGATAGAATTATTTTAATAGTTAATTCATGCTAAACACCTCCTGTTAAAGCTTCTGTGCATGTAAACTGTGTGGCAAATTTCCCTTATTGTCCACCCCTGTACAGTATTGGTTACTTTGAGTATATTTAAATTGGAATATGTAATTTAGAGCAATACGCAAAAAGGAACTGGGACCTTGTATATCTGCAGTTGCTCTTTCTTCTCAGAATTAGCAAAACCTTTTTTATTTATTTATTTTTTTCCCCCACATGAGTAAGTGTGTGGCTGTAGGCTATTTTGTATTAGACTGTACTTTATCCACAAGCCAACAGAGGGCAGTGTTGAGGCAGCGGTAGGGTTGTTTGGAGATCAACGCTGTTGCGTGTGTGTGTGTGTCTCGGTGCAGGTGCTGGGGCGGAATGTGCGCGACTTCATCAACGAGCTGGACAATCTGCACGAGTACTTCCGCTTCTCCTTCCCCAAGGTGCAGCCGCCCAGCTTCTGCGTGGAGGAGGAGTGTGAGACCAGCCTCACGCTGCACTACCGGAGCACCCGCAAAGGCTTCACCCAGTTCGTCAAAGGTAACAGGAAGTGGCGGCTGAACAACACCAGCCGTCATGACGGACCACGAAAGGCGCTAAGAGTGAAAACATAAAAACAAAGACACTGTTCTGAAGCATCTGGTTGGCTGGAGTGGAGCAGTGGCGATTTTTGCTATGGGCAGTGTTGGCAAGTGTCCAATGCCCACCTAAATACCAGCATCTGATTTGCTTCTAATTAATGTGACAGGATAATAATAATATTATAATTTCCAGTCAGTATTTCCTAATTTCACTGTGGAAGGATGTCGTCATCATGCCCTGCAGGCGGTGTCAAACCCTTCAAAGCAACTTCAGTGCATCTTTTGACCTCTGCATGTGACCTTTTCTCTGCAGGGCAACTTTCACAAGTAGGACGGCAGTTCTACAACACCGACATCGAGGTAGAGATTCTGTCCAAGGAGGAGACTGAGAAGATGACGTATGTGGTGAGTACTATGCCGCGGCCCCGGCTCGGTGGGTCTGTCGGGAATCCGACCTTGACTGAGCCTGACGTCGCTTCTATTAGCGAGGACAAGCCGCCGGGTGCTGCATCGTGTTTACACTCAGCCGGCGGAGTGTTTATTGGACAGAGATAAGTGTTTATTGGGAAGGGACTCTGGGTAAACTCATAATTTACAGGCACAACATATCTAGGACGTGCGTGCAATCCTTGTGTACGTGCCGCTGTTGAGCTTTAAGGTGTGCTCGTCACGATCCCCATCTAAACTCCGTTTTTATTCAAACGTCGCGGCGTGCATGACTGGCCTGCAAGGAGTCACCAGTTTTACCGATCTTTTCTTGGATTTATGATGGTTAAAGACAACACAGTTGTGCAGAAATCAGAATTGCACAAGTATATCTTGTTCTTCAAGGTTCAAAGTTCAAGGAGTCTTTATTATCCCCAAGGGGCAAATTGTTTTACAGCCAGCAGTAACGTAAAACAATCAACCACAATCACAAAGCAACAACAACATACAGCACAGAAGACAACAATAAATAGAACAAACAGATTAATCAATCAATCATTTGTTTAAAAGACCTATGGCAGCAGGGGCAAAAGAATATTTACATCTATTTGTCCGGCATCTTGGCAGGATGTACCTGCGGCATGATGGGAGCAACACAAACTCATCAACCAGGGGGTGGCTCTGGTCAGAGAGGATTGAGTGCGCCGAACATAGGGTTCTGAGCTTGTACACGTCAGTAAGGTCGTTACTATACCCTGCAGTCTGTTTTTATTTTTGAGGGAAAGCAAACCGTACCAGCAAATAAAAGAAAATTTCCAAACAGATTCAATAAAACACTTCCATAAAAGTGCTGTCAACACTAAAACCCTGCAATTTCCTAAAAGAAATACATGCGTTGATGTGCCTTCTTGCAAACAGCATCAACAAACAGCATCTTTACCGTGTCGTATTGATGTGCTGTATATGTTTGGACGGGGATTGCACAATTTCGTTGTACATGTTTACGTGTTGCAATGACAATAAAGCAGTCTGTCTATCTAACATGGAACTCAAAAGAAAGAAAAAACGAAAGTTTGTCATCAATGTTAGTGGCAAGATATTTATCATTATGGACCATCTCTACGGCTTGACCGTCAATGACAAGACAAGGGGAGACTGATAGATGTTTGCGAAAGTCTAGCAACAATTCTTTAGTCTCTGACACATTGATGCACATAAACGATTTGAAACATCAGTCTGTGAATTCCTTCACTACAGGGCCATGGTCAGAGTTGTCACTGTTCAGCAAGGACACGATTACTGAGTCATCTGCAAATTTCAAAATGTGACGCCCCACATGTTGGCTACGACACTCGTTGGTATACAAAACAAACAAGAAGAAATTCAATTAGACGGAATAGTTTATTACCAGTTTTTTTGTATTTTATGTAACTAGGACTCAAAACTACAAAAAAAATTATATATATAAAAAAACTTTAATATTCAAGAAAGAACTATGGATGCATTTTTGCAGACTGAAGAATACCAAACCCAATTCAAAATAGCAATGTCACTGCAACAGACATTCAAATGCAAACTGTCTTTAGAGATCCAAGATCCCCTCCAAAGTAGTTTCCCCCACTGACTGGGAAACTCAAACCGGTTGTTTTTAATTTCATCTCCTCTAAACCCTCTCCCAACTCTTGCAGGTTTACAAGATGAACTTTGACAATGCCGCCTTCAAGCACCGCATGCCACAGCAGAAGACGGCACCCAGCTACGAGAAGCTGCCCATGAAGCGCGGCATCTTTTTCGACATGTTTCCCTTCAGCGTCATCTTCCGCCGCGACATGACCATGTACCGCATCGGCGACGGCCTCAAGGAGGTCTTCTCCGACCTGCAGGGCAAGAAGGTCAACGAGGAGTTCACCCTGGTCCGGCCTATGCTGGAGTTCAGCTGGGACAACGTGAGTCTGCTTAAAAAAAAACAACAGCATGCTCCTTTTTTTTTTTTTCTTGCAAAATTTTATAAAAAGGGAAATATTGCATCTGAACAACAAATATTACTCTCCCTGGGACTGAACTGCAACAGATCTACACCCACTTGAATAACGTGTTTGAGCTGCTGTCCAAAGCGGTGGTGGAGAGCAAGCAGAAGGTCAACATCCCCAAGCTGAGCAAAGAGGAGCCGGAGGAAAAGGAGGAGAGCGAGAAGGCAAAGAGGGAAGAAGAAAGAGGTGTGCTGCCCTTTCAGTCCAATATTTATTTAATCTTAAATGCATAATGCATTAAAAAAGGAGAAGAAGAAGTCGTGGGTGCATTTAAAATGGATGGGTTTGAGGAAAAAAAATGCCAGTCAATTTAATACGAGGCAGGAATATGAAACTTGAGAGGTCCGATTGCAAAAAAGCTGGTGTAGCTGTCAAGTCAACTGTGTGTTCTTATTATTTTGTGTTGTTGAGTTTAAAACAGTCGCAGGCATGCACGCTAGCAGGAAGACGAAGGCTGAATTTCTTGCAATAGCTTCGCTCTTGAATCACTGAAGGTTGCCATTCTTCCCCCGGTCGGTTGTGTGACTGGAATCCTCGGCAAACCTTGTTAACTCCACTCTCATCTCCGCCGCCCATCCATCCATCCCCCGTCCCCCGCCCCCCAACTCACCCTTTCTCCTCTCCCCTTCTCTCCTGCCAGAGCCCAAGGTGGTGGAGGAGATGAAGGGCACCGACCAGGAATACAGCAGTACTCTGGGCCAGTACAACAGCTCGGCCAACTCTGGTGGGGAAGACATCGAGCTGCTGGCCTTCCAGACAGTCACTGGTTAGAGACCCTGATGATACCTCAACCGTTCCACCTGTAGTCTGTAGCCAGCCAGCCAGCCCGTTTGAACGATTACCAAATGAATGGTTCTCTCCAGGCAAATGCAGCGAGACCATCTTCGAGGATATGCGGGAACCACCCAAGAAGCCACTGCACCTGAAGGGCCAGATGAAGTATGTCCCCCAGTGGGACTCGCTCATCTTCTTGGGGACTCCCATGTAAGTCTAGCAGAGCTTCATCTTCATCTCATCTGTTTCTTTTTTTTTTTTGTTTGTCTTTTTTTTGTTGTTTTTTTTATTTTTACTCTATTTTATTAATCATTATTATCTATTCTTACCATGTGTAGCTTTCATCTGTTGTTTACTGTATTTGTTTGTAAATTGTCTTTGAGTGTCAGAAAGGCGCTTATAAATAAAATGTATTATTATTATTTTTATTATTATTATTGTTACTATTATTATTATTATCATCATCATCTCTGTACCAATGTGAATGATTTACTTCTCATCAACTGGCACCAGATCAGGTTTTGTCCATAGCAAAGAGTTAAGCAGGGCAGAGTTTTGTTCCCAAGTGTCGGGTGAGGTCACCACCACACCAACTGTCTTGGATCCTATGGCTAAATTTGCAAATTTTGGAGGCCTTGGCTTGAATTTAAATAAAATTTAATTAAAAAAAAAGACTTAATAACATAATGATGTTGATTGAAAATGAATGTAATAGAGTACTACAAAACTCAATGACAACTGCATTGCAGTGCTCTTATCAAAGTCTTACGGTCAAATTGTCTAAAAGTACACAACTTTTCTGTTGATGGGTGAACCAACAGTGTGTATAGATAATTTTGAACAAAATAAATGTACCTCCTCCCTCTACCTTCCTCTCCACAGCATCGAGACGGTGGAGGACATGATAAAGATGGGCGTGTATGTCAACGATCTGAACCTTCATGACTCCAGCCGAGAGCTGATCCTGGCCGGGACACAGCAGTCAGCCGAGCTGCAGCTGGCCCTTGATCAGGTGAAGCCTCCAACCTCCAGGTAGTGAGCACAAGGTCGGCTTGGGTCAAGCCGGCTCGGACTTGTTTTCTTACCAAAACAGATGCAGCAACTAAACCTTCTCAGTTTTTACTAAATGTTTTAAACGATTTGCCACAGTGCATAAAAATGAAAATGGCTGCAGGTTCTGAGCAGGTGAGCAAGGGGGTGAAAAGCTCTGCTCCCCTGACTGGTTCCACCTTTTATACGCGCTTCAGTTGAGCAGGAGAGACATAGATTAAAGAGATTATAGGAGGAAGGCGAGACTGTAACTGTAGAGTCTTTTATCCCTGTTTTTTTGTGATTCTTCAGGAGCAACAAAAATATGCTCAGCTGCAGGAAATCATCAAAAAGTTGGATGAGGAGAAGAAGAGAGGTGACTCTTTGCTCTACGCCATGATCCCCAAAGCCGTGGCGGACCGCCTGAGGAAGGGGATCACTGCATTGGAGACGTGCCAGGTACACGAGGCGGCGACATGAATACCAAACGACCAAAATATCAGAGAGATGCCAAGGAAGCAGATGCTCTTTTCTGTTTTAACTAATGCTGATCCCAGCAAAGCAGCCGCAACACGTCTGCAGCGGCTCGGCAGGACCTCAGCGTGGGAGTCAGGAGTAAAACATGAGAACATTGTGTATTTATGTGTAACAACTGCAAAGAAGAAAAAGACAAGTGAGAGAAAAAAACACATTTGACTTTCTTACAGATGTTCAGATAACCTAAACGCAACAAATAACAAGGGTAGCAGAATAGATTTCAGGATTCAGTGAATTTGAAAGACATCATGGTAGGGCCAGGGACTTCTCACTAATGTAGCGCATCAGCTTTGCTTTGCGATGATTTATAAGGAAAAGAAAAGCCACTAAAACTCTTCAGGTAGTTCAGACATTCAGACCAACACACATGCAAATACAAAGAAAGACAGCAGGATTTTTAAAAAACAGAACATTACTTTGGGTTGCACCAGGGAACAAGTGAAGGAAAAGACACGTAGTCTCTGTAGAGTCATCACGAGAGCGGGGAAATCTAAATGGACATGGGATAAATATAATTAGAGGAAGACACTGAAATAAAACAGGAAGAGGACAACTTATAACAGAATCAAGCAAACCTGTAAACATAAAGGAAGCAAAAAAAATTCCAGGACATTGTGACAATCTGACCGTTAGCAAGAGGAGCAGGTCCCCATTGTGGCTGCGTGCCGGGCTCAAGGCTAAAATCTGTCCATGTCACCATTTTTCAAACTTCAGGTCTTCCCAGACGTCACCATCCTGTTCAGCGACGTGGTCAAGTTCAATGAGATCTGCATCCACATCACGCCCATGCAGGTGGTGGACATGCTCAATGAGATCTACATCGTCTTCGACACGCTGAGCGAAAAGCACAATGTTTACAAGGTTAGTGAGAGGGAAGGAAGCATTTCTGTCTCGAGGACACGTTCAGGGTTTGCTGTTGGTGTACTGGCCATCTGGCGACCTGGGATCAAGTCCCAGAAGGAGCAGTGTGGTCGGCCAACCAGATGTGGAGAAAGACTTTGGTCATAATCCCTTTTGTCTCTCTGTGTCGATCCAGGTGGAGACAATTCGCGACGCCTACATGGTGGTGGCAGGCGTCCCCAACAAGACCACCTTCCATGCCCACCACATCTGCGACATGGCCCTGGACATGCTGAGCTCCATCGACCACCTCAAGGACCCCTCCACTGGGGACAACATCCAGATTAGAGTCGGTGAGCCGTCATTCGTGATTCGACCCCAGAAGGGAGAGGGCGGGAGTAGGCAAGCGCTTGCCATCAATTTTAAGAGTTGCCAACAGCCAAAATCTTGGAACAGAGTTGCCAACTCCCCTGTAAGACAAGTTAGCTATTGGTTGTCCTAAAAGTCACTAAATTGCATAATCACCTAATTTTATTCGTTGATTATGCAATTTAGTGGTGACTAGATCACCCAGTGATTCCCGGGCGCGGCACTGCTGCTTGCCCACCGCTCGCTCAGGGGATGGATCAAATGCGGAGGACAAATTTCGCATCCTTTGGGATGTGACAATCACTGGGACTTTAACTTTATTAACTTTATTCATTTTATTTTAGTCAATACCCTGAGAAAAAGTCACTGGAGAACCCTGCATACTGAATACTCGATAAATGTAGCGACAAACTTGCTAGGTTGGCAGCACGGTATTTGAGGGTAACTACACCAAATATCTTATATAAGAACAAAAACATTTATATTTTCAACTGCAGGTTTTGGCTCTGCTTGTTTCCACATGCAAATGTAAAAATAAATGAATAAAAACTGGCCACCAGAGATCAAGTGATCACACAGTTAAGCCAGTGGGGTTTTTTTTTGTTTACTTTTTCAGGTATTCACTCTGGGATGGTGGTGGCCGGAGTGGTCGGTTTGAAGATGCCTCGCTACTGTTTGTTTGGCGACACCGTCAACACGGCGTCCAGGATGGAGAGCAACGGAGTGGTGACTACACACGTTTCATGGGCCATCGCCCCGGCAACGTCAGCCAAACGAGCCGCTGCGAGAGACACAAATTAATCTCTGTAGATTCATTAAAGCCTAATGACGGCATCCTGTAAGATGCATTTTACTTAACAACAACTAATGACTTCAATTAGATTCGTTACTGACAGCGACGCAACCTAATGACATGTTTCTTTGTGGGGAATGATGAAAAGAAAATGAAAATGAGGGGCTTCATTTTTGGCCCTGCTATGATCGCAAAGGACACTACAAAAGTCAATGAAATGTTATCAAGTGTGTGTTTTTACTCTCTGAGATCATTTCAACGACGCCCTCCTCCGGGCTATGTCCTCGAGCTTTAGCTTTAGCATTCGTTTTGTCTTTGCCCTCTGTCTGAGCAGGGCATGCAGATACACATCAGTCAGACCACCAAAGACCACCTGGAGCACGACCCCTACGTCATTGAGGAGAGGGGCAAAATCTTTGTGAAGGTGAGTGGTCCAATCCCAATTCTGAATGCCTTCAATCCGAAAAGCAGACCAAGAGCTCCTGCAGAAAATATCAGTCAGATATCAAGTGTTGTCAGAGGACTGTATTTCCCCTTCAAATCTTTCCAGGGTAAAGGCTACATGAAGACCTACTGGCTGAAGGGGAAGAAAGACCTCTCGTTTAAAACTCCTACTGAGTTGCGCTACAGCGGCGAGCAGGAAGACTTGGAGGACATAAGTTCTAACGGGTGAGTCGGCAGATTCTTGATTGGACACCACTTTGCTTGTCGTCCTCTCCCTCTCTCTCCCCTGCAGCACCAGACAGACAGACAGACAGACAGACACACAGACACACTTGAAAAGCTGTCTGCAGTGCTGTTGTGTGTTTGGCGGAGTCATGCTGACTTGCAAGAGAAGCATTTTGACTGAAACTGAGCAGCGAAACCGCTAAACTTAGCAGGGCATCAAATGAGATGCAGCTGAGCGTCACAATAAAACAGGCCTTCTTTACTCAGGTATCATGTTTAAAGCACTTCTTTTTTTCACTCAATGAAGAAAAGGCTAAAATTATATCTGAAATTGGCATTATTTGGGAAAATGGAGTTTAATTGAAAGCTTGTACAAAAGAAAAGAAAAGAAAGAAAACATGACAGGTGGCAAATTTAAAGGCTAATTGGCCGGCAGCAGGAGAGAAGCTCCCAGCAAGGGCAGTCGCTAAGTGCTCGGGATTTGGTAAAAGAGGATGATGCGCAATTACAGTTGCGATCCCCCTCCCCCTCTCTCTCCAATAATCGTTCTTATCTTTAAAAAAAAAAAAAATGCACCAGTTCCACCAGCACCAACGCCAAGCACATAGCCTCCAACATCCACATCACCCAGGGGGAGGAACACGCTGAGGGGAAGCCCAGCCCCAGCGACCTCCCACCGGACGCCGCCGCACTGCCACCACCGGAGGCCGCCAATGAGCCTACGGCCACTGCGGCCGAGCTGCAGGAGAGGGAGCGCGCCAGAAAGACAACTAAGAACTACAATAAGGGCTCCTGCAGGCTGGAGGTGCCACCGGGGGGCACCGCCATGGAGTCCTCATCCTTCGGTGACGGGTTGGAGAACGCCGGCCCGGCACTCAGCAGCAAGAGGAACAGCTTCAGGCAGCAGTACGTCAAGTTGCCCTCCAACCTCCCCATGCGCAGCGCCGCCTGCTGCCTGCTGTGAACCAAGCACGTTCCCGGGACAACTCAAGCGTGTCAGGCTGAAAGTATCTTTTTGGTCCAGTTTGATCAGAAACAAGAATGAGAGCGAAACAAAAACTTGGTGTTACTTAACCGTCTGAATAATTACCACTTGTTGGGTTTCAAGATGGATAAAAATAGAAATATGTCAATCAAAGGCCAACGACTCCAATTGTGTTCATGCATTAAAAATAATAATAATCATAATAATAATAATAATAATAATAATAATTAATAACACTTTTAGAGCCAAGTCATCTCTACCCCCTCCCCCTGGGTATTTAGAGTTCACCGGTTGCTCGATGTTCCTTCTTTGTGTTATTAGAAAGAGGAAGTGCTCACAAACGGCTCCATTGCAGAGAAAAGCACTGTCAGTCTTGCACTGGCAGACGAGCCCTTCGGTGGGTCGTTTCCCTTCAGTCCGACCAGCCTCCACGGGTTTGAGCCATCTGTGCTGATGATGCTTTTGTTTCAACAAGAGGCGGCGCCGTTTGTAATCAGGGGATTAGCCGTAGACACTTGTCTTCTCCATTTTGACCTGATTTCACTGTATGATAGTATTTATTTATATAAAACTGAATGTACATCCACAATAACTTATTTTTTGTTGTGTCTGTGTGTTTTTTTGTAATTGTGTGTGTTTGTACGGAATATTTCACTATTATCCCTGTTGATCATGGCTCCTCCTGATGACGCAAATGCAAACACATAAAGAGCCCTTCAAAGTTGGTACCCACTGGGTGGTGATTCGCTGGCCCGCAAGTTAATGAATGAATGAACGCATAAATCAGCTGGAGCTCCTGCGGGGCTCCCCGACACTTGCCGAAGTTTTTTAAAAAACAGTTCCAAAAAACAGAGGGCCGATGGCTCGTGTTTTCTCGTCATGGCGCTACTCTAATTGAATGACACCTCCGACCGGCCCCCATCAATCAGGTCATCGCAGCCAATCAAAGTGCGACGCGGATGGTCAGGGCATCTGAAGCTCGACAAATCCTCCAATCCAATTCTGCCTGCAAATCTCCGGGCACTACTTCTTGACCTCTACGGTTATGAGGTCAGTTATTCCCGTCTTAGTCATCTGGTGAAAACATGCTGCCATTACGCCACTGTGTGTGTCGGCCCGAGAAGCTGCAAGTGATCTTTTAATGAGGGATAAGTGACATAATTGAAGTTTCTCTCATCATCTCGCAAACCAAAAATGGATGAGTGTGTGAGCTGTGTGCAGTAGGTGAGGCGGGTTAAGAGCTCATTTCACTGAACCGCTACACACACCAGCACACACCTACAAACACACACACTCACGCAGAGCCGAGAGCCTCCTCGCTGATGTTTCCTCGTGAGATGTCATTACACGATAAAGAGGAAGTCATCAGGAAACCGCTTAAGCACTACTTCCTGTCTGTTTCCACGGCGACAAACCTCCTTCTGCAGCTGCACACACACACACACACACACACACACACACACACACACACACTCTTTATGCCCAAGACTTAATTTATTGCAGAACTTTCAGAGTGTGAGAGGCAAAATAACAAAGGAGGCAGGTGTGTTCGATGTGACCTTTAACCCAGACATCTGACAACCATCAAGTTTTGCGAGAGTTTGCCAGACAATCGGTCCACTCTCTCTCACTCGCTCACTCAGTTAGTTGGGTCTCCACCACAACTGGCCACCACCCAGACCGACCCACAGACAAACAAACAGTCCTGCAGTTCTGAAGGAGCCATTGATGACAAGTCAGGGTTGGTTTCGGGAATCGAACACCGCTGCCCTGCTGTACTATCACCCTCAGCATCAACAAGAATTGGAAAACGCCTCAAATAATAAAACTTCATCCGCCTCTGATATCGACGAAACCGTCAAGACAAAAACATACAGGAATTTAAATGTAAACAGTTTAAGACAAATACTATTAAGTCACGACACACCAAATTAAACTGCGCAAAAACGTAAACAACAGCGTTATCAGCTAGCGACCTAGTTGGCCCTGCGCGATGAAACAGTAAAGATGTTATTCATTATCTTTTTACTGCGCTGTAAATGTTTCTGTGTCAGATTATTGACAGCATGGGCAGTGGCCAAAACACTCGAGGTTTAAAACCTTGTCAGATTTTCATGGGATTGGCCGATCAGAACGTTCGGCTAATTCCATCAGGTGATCCAGGGAGGTAGGGGCATTGGGGGCATATATATATATATATATACATATATATATATATATATATATATATATATATATATATATATATATATATATATATATATATATATATATATATATATATATATATATATATATATATATATATATATATATATATATATATATATATATATATATATATACAGGTACTACCCAGAAAATTTGAATATCTGGAAGGATAAAAGGTTGTTGTATTTCTGCAATTCAACTTAAAAGGTGAATTTGATTATAAATTATATAAACGAATAATATGCAAATCAATATATTTCGAGTTTTTATTTCTTTGGATTTTGCTGATCAGGTCTTGCAGCTTAAAAACAAAAAAATCTGATAATAATAATCCACATGGAGCCAGGACATAATTTTAACACACTTTCTCAACCACAGTGTATTTTATGTGCCAAACACGTTGTGAGGGAATCTATTCTCGGTCCGAGCATTCACTTGTCATTTCTGCGGTTGAAGAGAAAAAACATGTTTAAAGCACAGCAACCGGAGATTACTCACTGTTTGGACTCACAATCGGACAAGAGACATGAAGAGGAGGAGGAGGAGGGTGGGGGAGAGGGGAGGCATGGCCGCATTGACAGGAGCAGCATTCCAGCAACAGTGAACACACACACACACGCACACACACGCACACACACACACACACACACACACACAAAGGGGTTAAGCCACTCCCTTTTGAACCGGCTGCATCACTGGATTACTGCTGAATTCTTTCTGGGGTTTTCACTTGTCGGAACAAGCAGAGGCACAACGTCAGCAATACACGGGGCAGCAGGAGGGTTGGGGGCGGGGGAGGGAGGGGAGGCAGGGGGCGGGGGTTCAAAGAGAGGGTGTGTGTGTGTGTGTGTGTGTGTGTTGAGCGAAGGCCAGTAAGAAACGGTTCTGCTGGCGTACAACAGTGTAAATTTCAGGAGTAGAAAAGCAAAGTAGGGAGCAGCTACACAACACACCCACAGAGCGAGAGCAAGGCTGTCACACTCACACTCACACACACACACACACTGAGGGGTGTGTCATAGCAATTTAGTTCCTCAAGGAAGTACGACTGAACAGTGTCTCAAGACCAGAGTGGCAGCGGAGGCGGCGGCACTGACAGCAGCGCTGCAGGAGAAGAGTCCGGCTGAGCAGCTCGTGGCCTTGATGATGGAGGGGTCTCATTAAAGCAGACGGACCGCCGAGACAGACGCACAGCCAGGGAGGAGGTGGAGAGACGTCCGAACAGCTGTAGGCAACACACCGCACCAGCGCGCAACAGGAGGGAGAGAGACACCCCCCCGCACACACACAGGTAAGTGGCCACACACACACTCGTGTTGGTCTATGTGGCTTAATAGAGACCAAAAAGTGGATCCGTCCAGGGCTCCACAGGGACATTTCTCACTGCTGCTAATCACCAGCAGCCACTCAGCGTGCTCGTATGTGTGTGTGTGTGTGTGGCTCTATCTCTCTACTTCCCCATCCTGAGTGACCAAGCGGCGCGCTCACACTCATGCTGCATACCGGCGTCGTGCTGGAACAAGTCGACTCAGGAGCCGCTTATTTGACTCCTGAGTCGAACAATAGGTTTCCAACTTTAATCCTCGGTTGATGAGCGCCTGAACGCACGTGTGCACACATGGCAAGGGCACGGCAAGGGCGAGGGCGAAGCGTGCCAGAGATAGATGTTCTCGTCGAGGCCTCTGTTTCGCTTCCCGTTTGTATTGCGGCAGCGCGGTAGTCGACGACGGTCGAGTCAAGTTGAGCAACGGCAGCGAAGTCACACAGTTGTGCAACCGCATGAAGGAAAATAGTGCAATATGTGCTTTTTTGAAGGGGGGAGGAGTGGGGCTGGGAGTGTGAGGGCAGTGGAGGGGATTTCAAAATTAACTCTGGTGGCCTGCTTCACTTGTTTACTTAGAAGGAATTTGTTTTGAAAAAAGAGGAGGATTGAGAAAGAAAGTTGTCAAGAGACGCACAAAAGGCTTTGAGGTCTCGGTGCTGGAGAAGGTGGGAGACAGGAGAGAGACAGAAAGGTGGACGGACAGACAGACAGATGCTGGTTGATTCACCAGGCAGCTGGAGGACATAAAGGTTTATATCACTACCGTTACCCTGCAAACAAGAATCATAGTCTGTGTTCTCATGGCCAGGCCAGGCCAGGCCAGGCCAGGCGGTCCACAGTACAAGACAGCGAGGCCCCTTCGTCCACAGAACTGTCTGAGAGTGTCCACCCTTCTGTCCGTGGCTCATTGCGATGAGGAGGTCCAGCTGCGCTCGAACAACAGCGTGTGATGAATATCTCGGAGGGTCTGGAGGAGGATTCCTGCGCACGTTGGAACCAGCAAAAGCACACGAATAGGCACAACCACCACTTGTGTGTGTGTGCGCGCGCAAGCTAATACATGTGCACATACAACACACGCCTCTGGCGGCAGTCGTGCAAGGAATGCTAAATATTTACCTCTCCTGCAGGCCCAGATTGCCCCCCACACACACACACACACACACACACACGCACGCACTCGCACACCGCCGCCGTCCATTAAACTCTGCATTTTTTAAAAAAAAGTTATTTTGCCATTCCGGCGGCGGAGACGAGTGCAGACATCTGTTTTTCTGGTCGACGCTCTTTGCGAGGCGCAGTGCAGGATGCAGGTGTTTGTGGATTCGGGCCAGGTTCTTCTGGGAGGGGGAACAAACACTTAAGCGTGTGATGCCCCCCCCCCCCCTCCCCCACAACCCCCGCAACCTCCCTCCCAGTGGTCGATATCAACAACCATCCGATGGCTGAGGAGCAACACTCTGCACCGTCTCCACGCCCGTGTTAACGGCAATTACAGAAAAGAGGGTTTTTAGGTTCCATTGCCGGAAAAAAAGAGAGAAAAATGTCCTGACACTCCCTGAATGAACTCGGCGCCCCCCGATGGAATCCTCTTGAGAGAGAGGAAATGCAGATGTGCACCCAGAACTCAACGGCCATCACCAACTGGTGATACGTCTCGTGTAGTTTTGGAATTGCAACATTTGTTCAGAATTTCCAAGGAACATGCGACAATGTAGGAGCGTGTTGACCGTTGGACAACAAAACTAAAAAAAATAATTATAATAATTACAGTTCAGATGCAGTTTTGCCTTTTGCTTCGCAGCTCACGTACAGTAGAAGCCAATCAGGCCTCGCTGTCACGTGACACAGAAAGAGGAAGTCTGCCAGCCGACGTCTCACGCTTGCGGCTGCTGCTGTGGCTCCCAGAGCGAAGTGAAGTGACGGCACTTTGGCACAAAAGCGTCGGCTCGTTCAAGCGGTTATCTCTGTGTGTGTTGTGAATTTTGCATTCACTAATAAAGGCAATAAACCACAACACGCTGCCATCAGACACTTTAAAATCTCTCGCCAGCAGCTTGTTAAAAAGTTCTGTGCAAGATTTTGCCAAATGAGTCTTATTCCTATTTGCCATTTACTGCCCGTCACCAACTCACAACACAGAGAAAGGGTGAACGCACAGGAAGAGTTAATATATATCACACCCAGAGCCATTGTTGTCACATGACCAGTTGTTTGTGACGTTAATGTTGGCAATGGCTCATTAATTCTCTTTCATTCTTTCCGAAGAAATTTCACATCTTCACATTTGTTAAATTTATGCAATGCCTGTTTATTTATTTATGTTTTTGTTACATCAAATCTCTGGTCTGAATTCAGAACCTTCTGTTTTGAGGTGGGTGGGAGGGGGGGAAATTACCCCGAAAAACATGGCTGAAAAAAAAAAATATCACAAAATACAGGGCTGGAAAAAATTACCACGAAAAACAGGGCTGAAAAATAAATTACAACGATAAAGTGATATATATCCCTTAAGGTCGGGACATTATCGCGTTCTGTGCAAACGGTGGCACAACGAGTTTGCGTTCCACCGCACTCAAGCCTCCAGTACCACCTAATAGCAAAACACGTAGCAGCTAGTAGGAGCACCGGACAACAACAACGTCAGAGCGGCGAAACCAAGCAGAGTCGCCAACCAGATACACATATTTTAAGCTAGTCTTGAGTCCCAGAGCTCGGGACACTGCGAGAGAAAATCTACAAGTTTTTCTACCATTTTTCCAGCATTTGACTCCTGCTCTATCGCTAACTTACAGAGCCCCAGGACATGGGGCAAAAAAAAGAGACCACTTATCTCAGGATCCTGAGATAACTATGTCGGGATCCCGAGATAACTAAGTCAGGATCCCAATTTAGCTATCTCGAGATACCGAGACAAGTTAATATTTTTTTCCCTGATCTGAATGTCCCCTCGTGGACTCCGTAGTGACGTTAATGTTCTTCCGGGTCAATTAGGTTGTCATTGAAGACAAGAACAACAACAATGGAGCAGTCATTTTCACTATATTCTCCTGTGAGACATCTCTAGCGCAAAAGGTAGTCCTCCAAATCCTCCTCCATCTCGAACTGCTCCGGAAGTACATTGGCCTTGAAAAGTTATCTTGGGATCCCGAGCTAATTAAGTCAGGATCTCGAGATAGCTAAGTCGAGATCCTGAATTAGTTATCTCGGGATCCCGACATAGTTAACTCAGCATCCTGAGATAAGTGGTCTCTTTTTCCCCCCACCTCTTTTTTTTTTTTTTTGCCCCATGTCCCCTCTGGGGCTCCGTACTAACTGGCACCCTGCTTTGCATCTGGGCACTAATAATAATAACAATAATAATAATTATAATAATAATTATAATAGCGCTCTTATGCTATGGTAGCACGTACACAATGAATGGTTTCGCTGCCGCCACCCTCCGCGTTCAATGTGAATTCAGCATTAGACGGCGGTGGATTCCTTTCTCCGCCAGTGCTGACTGAGCAGGGCAGTCGTTCGGACAGAGAGAATATCTTAATTTGAATAATGCTGCGGTGGCACAAACATTCAGCGGGATTGGGATCACAGCTCTGTCGAGTGCGAGACTGGAATGAGACTTTCCCTAAACGGGTTCCCGGCTTTAAGACCTGCCATACGGATTTCATTTTTCTAAGGTGATGCTTAGTAGTGATTGGATTGGATTGGATTTTATTCAGTCATTTCAAAGCATAGAAATCCAAACAATTAAGGATGGTTTTAAATTAACCGACCGTACATCTTTCTTTGACTGAACAGGCTGGGGCAGAAGCTAAATGCTTATATACGCCTCGCCTACATACAAATAAAAATAATAATAATAATAATAAACAACTTAATTCTACCGACAAAAAACACTGAAACAAGTAAAATATAAGTTAAAATAATATATAAAAAAGAAAGAAAAAAACATTATTCCTGCTTATACTGTATCTCTCAAAGATATCTTTACAGACCAATGTTTTAAAACGTATTAATGAGTTACACATCTTTAAATGTATATTGATGTGATTCCATAATTTCACCCCAATAACAGGTACACATCTTCTTTTAATACCTTTAACGGCTCTTTGTACAGTAAACATACAAACACCTCTGATGTCATACTTGTTTTCCTGTATTGAAAAGAACTTTTGAACACTTTCTGGAAGTGACCTTTGTTTGACACAGAACATTATTTGCACAATTCTGTAATAATACAAATCATTAAACTTCTTAACACGAGAACTGAAAATTACTACAAATTGATTGAAATTTACTCATTTACAAGAGACAAATCTCTCTGTTAAAACAATTACTATTACTACAATTATAACAATTACTCCCTAAGAAAAATAAAATGTTAGCTACGTAAGCTACTGCATCTCCACTGGATGTTTTGCTAGCCTTGCAAAAGTAATTTGCAAAAAAATGAGAATCAGAATCAGTCTGACTTTGTGTTAATGTGTTAAACCAAAATAACAGCAGTGTCCAGCACCCAGTCAGCCAGCCATGTTTTACACCGTCATAACTCATCATTGCCAGATATGAAATAGCAACACTTGCAAAACTTGGGTTGACCACTTTTACCACGACGCTTTAAGAGAACTTCAAAAAATGGTTAAAGTCCTCCTCAGTCTAACACAGACTGAAGGTGGCTGGGCGCTAATGTCCTCATTTCACTGTGCAAGAGGCAGCACCCCCCCCCCCCACTCATCCACCCCCAAAGGCAACTACACAAGTCAATGGTTAAAGTCTTGTTGCACTAACATGATGTATGAGGATAAACCAGACTGATGCCAGCCCCCATCAACAACATGTGGGGCCAATCGTGTGTTCCGCCGACTCGGACAAAGACCCCGGGGAAGATAACTGAGCTCCAATGCCGTCGCCGCCACCGCCAAAGATAATGACGATGATGCAATCTGGGAACAGCAGGTAGGAACCTGCCTCAGCTATGCAGCCTGCCTGCTGCTGCCCTCAAACACTTGTCTGCACAGGCTAAATGTTGAGGCTCAGCCTGGAAAAGCATAAAGTACAAGTGCCTCGGTGTATGTGTGTGCGCGTGTGTAATATCTTGTGTGTAACACCTGAGCACGGATGAAAACATGGCATTCTCTCTGTGGCTGTGCAGGAGATGCCGAGCGCCTCTGTTGTGTCTCACTCGATATAAACGCTACGGATTGCAAGTTAAAACTTTGCGGGACTACCAACGATGCTCCAGGACTTAGGGTCATCAATATTTCATGGGAATGGATGCAGGTGGTATTCGATTCATCCGCGGCGAGAATCATCCCTTCCTCACATTATCTTATTGTGTTGAACTGCAAATCTGCAGGTATCTTTTCCTACACTTTACCCTCAAGTAAACACATGCTCAAAATTTGTCGGCTCTTGTGTTTGTGTTAAAAGTTGAAGAGTTATTAAAAGGGAAATATGGGCAATTTGGTTGGCACACAATGGGCTGTGTGTTGTGTTGTGGGTCTCCTTGGGATTGGATGTGCGATCTCCCTGGTGGAACCCAGGTGAGGTAATACCCTCAGCAGAGGCTCTGTGATCCTCCGCAGAGGGTATTAACTCCATAGTGCTTTTTCCCTTCTGACCCTCATATAGTCACGCTGCACGTAAAAGCAAACACTTCAACTGACAAAATAAAGAAAAACAAAGAGAGTAGAGTGCCACGTCATTGTATCAGACGGATCACCACTCTCAGAGAGGAGGACGAGAGGGTCGAACACAGACGAGCAGACGCACCTGAAAGAGGTGATCATGCTGCTCTCCAGCAGCCTTCATTACCGCAAACACTTGACCTTGAACACTTCACCTCTGACTGCCGGGGAAAAGAGAACCGAAAACCTAAGGAGCAACAACTTCCCTCCTTATTCATTGCACCTTTTTCATTTTCTCTTATTTGACATAGGAGTTTGTCAGTCTTATTTTATTGCAACTGCTGTTTAAACAACGCAGTAATAAACAGATAACAAAAGAAAGGGAATCAGCGCCTTGTCAAAGTAGTACAAATAGTCAGACTGTTCTCCTATACTTGTGTTTGTTTGAGCAAAATCAATATTTAACCTCATAAACCCTTGATAAATTATTTTAAGTTCATCTTAAAATAAGCATTATTACAGTATAGAAATGTATATAATATGTAAACAAATACATACAATACAACAGTAACATCTACTTACAATAAATGTTGCAATAGTGATATAATAATAAAAGTAAGGACAACAATAAATTGAAAGGGCCTCTGTAACATTTAGAAAATGATCTCTTCAGTTGCTGACTTGCCTTTATTTTCGTCCTTCTTCTCCTCCACAACTCAGGCACAACCATGGAAGCCTTCAGCTCCAAGGACCTGGCCATGAGGGCGCAGAAGAAGATCCTCAGCAGAATGGCCACCAAAGCGTCCATCCAGATGTTCATCGACGACACCACCAGCGAGATCCTGGACGAACTCTACCACGTCTCTAAGGACTACACGGCCAACAAGACGGAGGCCCAGAAGGTCATCAAGGACCTGATCAAGATTGCGGTAAAGATCGGCGTGCTGTTCAGGAACAACCGCTTCAGCGTGGAGGAGCTGAAGGTGGCACAGGAGTTCAAGAAGAAGCTAAACCAGGGGGCCATGACAGCCATCAGCTTCTACGAGGTACAATGTTGCGTTCACCTACACCAGACATGTCCAAAGTCCGGCCCACGGGCCAAATGCGGACCTGAGCGCGATCAACGCGATTTTCAGGGGACCTGAGCACGATCTCCACGATCATCTAATACCTGTGGGTCTATTCGCATTATCTGATCTGGTTTGGAATCCCCTGACCAACTGTTTTGAATCTTCTGCAGTCTTCATTTTACTTGTTGTTGAATCTTGTGAAAGGCCTTTGCACCTTCTCACCGTCAGACTGATAAGTCAATAAACCTTGAGCAGCAGTTTGTAGATCTGCAGCTAAAAGAGCCTGAAAAACACAGATTGTGGTGGCAGTGTGCATTTCATACGAGGGCAAAACTTAACGAAACACCTCTGACCATCTCCCACTTGCAGGTTGACTTCACTTTTGACAAGGAGGTGATGGAGGAGCTCCTGACCAGCTGCAGGGACATGCTACTCAAGCTGGTCAACACCCACCTCACCGCCAAGTCCCACGGCCGCATCAACCACGTCTTCAACCATTACTCCAACCCCGAGCTCCTGACCAAACTGTACGACCCCAGCGGGCCCTTCCGGCCCAACCTCACCAAGATCTGCAAAGGACTCAACAAAATGTTGGAGGACGAGACAATATGACGTCGAGGCAGTTCGTACGTCAGGTCGCACACTGGGAGATTTTTCAGCCCGATACTCTGGGACAAAAGTGGTCTTGCTACTGCAGAGGACTGACAATGTAAAGACACTGCGAGAACACACCTGCTGCCCCGACCATCTCAAAGACCTTGTGGGATAAATACAGAGCTGTCATTTTTTTTCGTTAATGTTCAAGAATGACATTCCATCTCCTTAAAACACAATGCAAACATGAATATGAACGAGTTTCTTAGCCAAAAATTAAGGATTCTGCAGACGTGAAGAGCACCTTGTACAAACGGACACGCTGCATCACACACACAACCAAACACATACAACCAGGGACCAAAGCCACTGTAATACAGCACTGCCATCTGGTGGCCACATGAAAATCCAGCATCTAAGTGTACTGTATTGACTGAGGCCAGAAATAAAGTAAATAATCAATGAAGATGTGTATTTTCGGCACCTTCAGACACTGTTTTAGTAGGATGATGAAAAGGGTCACTTTTTTCTGGTTGCACACGACAGAGACACAATGATCAAACATTTTGGAAGACTCAACAATTCTGCCTCTGTTATTTCCATCTTGCAGGGGACAAGGTGGAGACATCAGTTTGCCTTCAGTTGAACAGCTGACAACGTGAACAAACATGAAAACAGAAGCATATAAATTAACATTCTTTGTTTTATTTCAAAAGAAACAATAAATAACTTATGACTTAATGTGTCATAAAATATTACAATAACAAAAAATAGTGATGCGAAAATATATGTTAAAAAAAGATATTTCACTTCTTCTCACTGAAAATTCTATATTTGTAAAAGACACATTTATGTGTAATTCTGCCATGTGGAATTACATAATCTTGCGTTGAGCGAGCCCTTTGACTGTGTGGTATTTAGAGCTCTATGGCAGAAACAGAGGAATGCTCACATGACCATAACCATGTGACTGCAGACATACATCCCAGACAATTCATTTTTCTTATATCTTGCATATGGAATCTTGGGTGGAGATTCCATAAGCAAGCAAGCGTCACTGTGATATCCACATTTAGTTTTAAAATAAATAAATAAATAAAGCAACTTGATGGAAGTATTTCTTTCAAAAAAACAGCAGGATCTCTCCTTTAAACTGAGCAGCAGTGTAGAACAACTTCTAAGGTCAGGTGGAGGAAAATCCTCCTTCAGCTGTGATCTTCTCTCATCCTGAAGGCCCAAATCAGAACAGAGCAGCATTGGGACATGTTGGGAAAGTTCCCTCAACAGCTGCAGAGTGTCACAGCTGGAAGATCTCGTCCTCCCTGTCCCTCAGCTTCTTGCTCTGCTTGGTGACGGCTACGGGCAGAGTCGCCAGCGCCACCTGTTGCTGCTGCAGTGTTTTGGAGGACGAGACAGCGCTCTGAGACCTGGTGAGCGGGCGCCACTCCGACCTGCTGCTGCTGCAGGCTGCCTCCAAGGCAGCAACCCTATGGAGAGCAAACAGGCTGTCAACAAGTGGGGCCCAGTGTTTTCAGTCAAACTGGTGATTCGTGTTTCATAGGCAAAAACTCCCACTGTGAACACCACCTGAAATATCAAAGGATTCCACAGGAAGTGGTCCTTGTGTCGAAGCAGGAGCTTCCTTAGACCGAGGAGGGACATGAACGGGTGCCGCAAGAACTAGGGCGGTTATTTGCTTTGAAACGTATTAAGAGTTATTATCAACTAACTAACTAATTGCAAATTAAAAATAAGACCGAGGGGGGGGGGGGGCAAGGCTGGATGAGCAGTGATCACCCTGACCTAGGGAATGTTTACAGACCTTCTCTCAGCTTCCCGCTGGCTGCCGACGGCAGCCTGCTTCGACTCGTCGATCAAGCCATCCAACCTTTTCAGGAACTCCATGGGAGAAAGGTCTGAGGCTTTCACTCGGCCCTCCACTGGGATCCCCACACTGTCCTCCGACTCTGCTCGGCTGTGCGCCTGTTCAAAGTCTGAGAGCACGGGGATGGACAAGGACTTCTTCAGGAAGATGGAGTCATTTGTGTACATCCTGTTTGCTCGCTTGATTTGTTCCATCTACGGGAGACAAATTTTCTTGTTAAACAGGACTGAAAGTACACAAAAGGTCCACAAACTCAGGGCTGGGGAAACAAGAAAAAAGCAAATAATGGTAAAAGTCTGAGCCGTACAAGCTGAAGGCACCAAGATGTCACAAGATAAGAGTAATAGGCTGACAATCACATGGGATTAGTCCTGCCAAGTGTCAACAGGTCAGGCTGATACTGCTGCGATGTCATGTCATGAAAAGTTAGTTCACTGGACTGCAGTGACCTCCACGGTCACCAGACCTTCAGTCCAGCAGAACTTTTAGGATTGTGGTGTGACAGATGAGATTGGCATCATAGATGTGCCGCTTACATTAGTAAGTCAGCGACAATGTCACTTCAATATTTGGCAAAACCTCTGAGGATCGATTCACGCTGCACGTAAGCCACCAACCCTGCAGAAAGTTCTAATGCGGTCCCGGTCAAGTGATCGGTGAGTGTCTCTGATCAACTAGAGCCGGAATGTCACCAGTGACTCACTCGGACTTACCGTCACGCCATACTTGAGGGCAAGGCCTTGGAGCGTCTCTCCGGGCTGGATCCTGTGCTCCACGCGCCGCTGGCGGACCGGGGAGAGCTGCGAGCGCACCAGGCTTCCGTAGGACTTGTTGCGGCTCGCGCGGAGGAGCCCGCTAGCTCCGTTTAACTGCGGCGCTTCCTCTCCGGACATGGATCCCCCTGTTGTTGAGCGTGACCGCTTTAAAAGTTCGCAGAACGAGTGATGACGGGCCCTGGCGAGCTTTAATGTGGCTCCCTCGTCGAGGACATGTCGCGCGGAATGAACCCTCCCTGGTGCGCGCGTGAAATCGCGAAATTAGCGGCTTAAGTTAGCAGCGCGAGCTAAATCATCCGCATAAAGCCAATTAAAGTCGATGCTGCCCCCTCCCCATTCACGCGATTGAAAAGCGAGTTGTCAGCTGTTGACCGACGACAAAAGTGAAACCTCACAGCTGAACAAACGTGGCAGCAGGCTTTTCCTACCTTATCACTTCAGCAAACACTGCGGCGACCGCTTGAAAAGTTGTCATTGTTGACGTTCCGCGCGGATCCACGGCTCGCGGCAGTCTGCTACCATGACAGCCAGGAAGCCGCACGAGCGTCAGCCCGGTGGGGGGGGGCGGGTGACATATTATCATGCGTCACAATACTGTTGCATTCATCGAGTAAAACAAAAAACAGCAATTGAAGTGTCAACTACATTTTGTAATGTAAAATTAAATAAACGATAACTATTAAATAGCACGTGTCATTTAACTATCCTAGATGTACTTTTAGTGCTTATTTATTCAATTGAATAAGTATCGGTCTGTAGTTATTGTTGAAACGCAAACAGGACTTCGGACAAGGGCGTATTTCAGTCAGGGGTTCGTATTTCCTACTTCCTCACTGACCCGCGGATATGACGTAGTCTACAGAAGGCTTGTGTTACTACGATTGCTGTGAGCTAGCTTGTTAGCATTCCTCGTTTTCCACGGCTCCTCTTTTACATTCTTGTCACCACAGTGATGTCATTTAAAAGGGAAGGAAACGACAACAGTCAACTGAACGTCTTACAGGTGGGTAGTCGATATAATCGCTGAGGTGCTGCTTCGTTTTGGTTAGCATTTAAGCTAACTAGGTTGAAAAAGTTAAAGATACTCGGCATCACAACTTTGGGACTCTTGGTTATTTTGGTTGATCAAATCTCAATTGGCATCTTATTATTTTCATTTGATTTGGAATCACTGGAAAATCTGTGTAATTCCTCACCAAACAATGCCTCATTTGTTGAATGTACAGCACAGCTACCTACACGGACATCGTGATGGTGTCCCACCTGGTTATGTTGCCCTACACACTGTAACTATAACTGCTTACTCTCTCTCTCTCTCTCTCTCTCTCTCTCTCTCTCTCTCTCTCTCTCTCTCTCTCTCTCTCTCTGTCTAAGTCACTAAGGCGTCCTTCAATAAACATTTCTAGCGCGCAGCAATGCGTGCTAGACAAAATTAACTGCACCTTCTTTCAAGTGTGTCTTTTTGACAGGTGAAGCCGATATGAAAAATTATATAAATAAATATACGACGTCGTGCTTTTCACACATTTTACAGATGTATTGACAGATTTTGTGTTTGGTGAACGGTGGGAATGGAGAGTTGGGCTAAGGCTAACTAGTCCAGTTCGAACTAATGAGGACGTCCCATTAGTCCGACGCCCCATTACTCCTCTACTGTGTCTCAATTCAGGGTCTGCATCCTTCGAAACGAGCGTCCTCAGTCTGAAGGAAGCGTCCTTTGAGCACCCGGCCTAGTTTTTATAGCATCAAGCTAACCTTTGGTTCGCCATCTAACGATGTCGTTCAATATTCAAATAAGTAAAAACGCGATGTTAAAACTGCATATTTTATGTGAAATTTCAATACTTAAATTTATATGTCGTGTCTTTACCAGTACGTGCCGCTAATTTCAGCTGACTTCCCAAGATCTCACGATGCTTTGCAGCAGCACGCAAAGCATCATGGGATACTTAAGTACGCGAAGGATAGTAGCGGTGCATCCTTGGAATCGGCTAAAACGAGGGCGCATTCCGAGTACACATTTTGAGCGTTCTAAGGACCCTTGGGAATTGGGACAAGCCTTCGCGCAGTGCTATGACTGAATTGAGACACAGCACAAATGTCGAACTAATGGGACTCAGACTATTGGGACGTCGGACCAATGCCATGCCCCCATAGCAACAGCCACACAGCCAACCCTAAGGTGCGTCGCACAGCACTCAGATGTGGTCAAGAACGGACAAGAAGTGGACTTTAAATCTGTTGGCATGACCCTTGACTGTGTTTTAGAAACGCCGTGTGGCAGACCTCCTGTCCAATTTCATCCCAGAGGACGAAGCAGCTCTTCTGAAGAATGGACGGTGAGAGGACTTCATCCTCCGGGATGCAGATGTGTAGCCACATGCGGGAGTCAAAGCTTTACCTCAGCCTGTTCCTTTCAGATACACCTGCCTTGTTTGCTTCCACCGTCCCATGTTTGATACAGTCGACACACTGACTGTTCACAGGAGAGGGAAAAGACATCTGGAAGGTTAAGCTTTGCATTTAATTTAAAAAATAAAAGCACATAATATGAGTAGTTTCTACTATTTTGTTGACCCCTGTGTGTAAATCCCACCACAGGTCTAACTGACAAGTTGCAAGCTCACTTACACGCTATGTGTTTAGGATTAAAGCGATTCTACGGCAAGAAAACAGAGCTGAAGAATGAAATGACCAAAAGAAAACACGAAGACTACGTCCAGCATGAAGACAATGTCCAGGTCGGTCGTGTTTAAAGAGCCACATGCTGTCTCTACTGTCTGTAGAGAAATCATGTGAAATTGCTTGGTTGTGTGTGGAGTTATTGTTTCTGGGTTCAGGCTGACCCCAATCATCCAACCATCACTGACTCACCACTGACTCATTGTGAATGCAGTAAAACAACCAGAGTTTGTCAATGGACTGCCCTGAAATAGTTGTTGCTTGTTGGAGCCTTGTGACTGTCAAATGACTGACCAACAACACCCTGTTAGTCAAGTTATTGATGCTGAACAACAATCCTAGTGACATAACAAAAACATCCATGTGATAAGAAGCAGAATGTTGTTGTTATGCTTGTTTATTTATTTCCTGTGTGTGAAGGAGGCCTCCTGTTCAGCTCCTCTGCTGGAACGAACACGGAAACTCACACATCACGCCTTATTGAAGACTGTGCCGTACAACAGCTGCCACAGAAAAAACAGGTGAGTCAGAAGGTCACTTTATCTCCTCCTCCTCAAAGAAAAAATATTTAATTCACGCCCAACTGTCGCCATTTTATTCAGCACGAAATCTGACAGAGACCCTGAGAGTGTCCAGCTTAACTTGAGTGGCTTCGCGTCACTCACACCAGAACAAGGAGAAAGCGTGAAACGTGAGGATTCAAGTAGCTTAGCAGAGACAGCAGGTGACGTCTGCCACACCAGATTTTCTGTGCTGAAGATTCATCAAGAACTGTTGTTAATTATTTATGTATTTATTTATGTATTTATTTGAATAAATACATAAATAATTGGGGGGTTGTTTAGACAACAAAAGAAGAAAAAGGGACGCGAGTGGACGTCAGGAGGCCGAGCCTTTGACGGGCGAGCGGAGGAGGGAGCTGGAGCACTACCTGAAACTGAAAAGGTACAAACAGCTGCTGGTTTGACTTTAGGCTCAACGCCATCCTGAGGTGTTTCCTCAGCTGTGTCTCCGTCTGCCCCCCAGTCAGGGATGGTTACAGGACCGCAGCGGCAACTGGGTGAAAGACGAGAACGTGGAGTTTGACTCGGATGAGGAGGATCCACCCTCCCTTCTTGCAGAGGCTGCAGGCCACTGAGTATTGGTAGCTGTGGGAAAACACAGGTTTTATTTGTACCACAGTGGTACTTCAATGGAGTCAATGGGGTCTTCTCATCAGCATGTTGGTGATTTCCATCTGACTGAATAATCTGAATAAAAGTGCAGTGTCTGATACATTTTTGCATATCAGTAAAGTCACAATAAAAGTGCAATTGTCGTCCTGTTTACTGTTTTGTCCACTTGTTTTTTTTTATGCATGACATTTGTTTTCCTCAAGGAATGTTGCCATTTTCTAATTTATAATTTGTCCTCAACATTAACGTAAAACTCATCAAGAAGTTACTTTGGTCTGAGATCATCATGTAATTTTCCTTTTAAATTTTATCCAGAAAAACCAAAACAAAAAATACCCACAGAGCCTCAAGAGGCGAGACAGCGGTTGTCTGAGTGTCAAAGTGGCATCATTTGAAATTAAAACTGCAATTTCAAAATTTTGCACAGAGCTTTTAGAACCGCAATGAGGTCAGTTTGACCTGAACTGTGGCCAAAAAGAGTCCAAACCGTGAGGATGATCTGCCGTGAGTCAGCCGTCCAAGGTGACTCAGCCAGTACCAGCTGTGATTGGTGGCGATAATGTGGCGAGTGAAGCAGCAGGTTTGTGTTCTGTTGTCACTCCTGCGACTGTTGGATGAGACTCCCGGGGGGTTCAGAGGGACTTAACATGGGTTCGTTCCTGATGACTCTGCTAATATAGACGATGACACGCACGGCTAATCAGCTTCGTGTTCATCAGCACCATCTAGTGGTGAAAGTCCGAAGTCTTCAGTAGCCCTTACATCACTCGCTTCTTCTCCAGCAACAAGCCAAGAACTGCCATTATTCATTAATCTGACTGGCAACATCCATCTATCCATTCATCCGTCGATGCATTTTCTGTACCCGGGCATTCAGGGTTGCAGGATGACTGGCAACACAACAATAGAAAAAAAATGAGAAAACACTTCAGATCAGATTGGAAATTGGATTTCCAGAATTCTGATCTTAAATATACACCTACCAACTGATATCAGGGTTTTAAAAAAACAAAACAAAAAAATGTATTATTATTATTATTATTAATAATAAGAAGAAGAAGAAGAAGAAGAAGGATGATACTACTACTACTAATAATAATAATAATAATAATTCAGATTTTTGGGACTTGACATTTGATCAGTGTTTAATTAAGATTTGGGAAATAACTGGGTGGGTGGTGGGTTTGGGGAGCCGCTGGGATTGGTGGCTCAACTTGGAGCTTCAGCAATGCTGTGAAGATCCTTGGAGGTTAGCAGCTGCTTCTGCTCATAAATGCCAGTAGGAGGCTGAGGCAAGCGCAACCCCTTAAAGTCAGTGCTTATATTTGGCAGAAGGTAACTGAACCCGGCCCACCAGGTTAGATTTCCACCGTCGGGGGTTATTTATTTTCAGAGGGTGGTGGTGGTGAAAAAAATAAAATAAAATTGCCTTAGGTGCTTGAGACAAGTGAAAGGAATCAGGAGGAACTTTGAGGGATTATGCTGCCACAGGACATTTTTCAGAGTTTAATAATGTGATTTCAGCATGACTGGAAGTGAATATTTAAAGTAAAGTTTTTGGTTTTTAAGGAGCTAATGCATAAATCAGGCCGTTTGCTGTTGAGTAAAAAATTAAGTTCAACAAATGACGCTTGCAAGTTGTGTAGAGACAATTGAACTTGTCCGATCTTTACAAAGAATACTGGAATATATAGATATATTTTATTTAAATTATTTACAGCTCTTCTTGTAGAATCTCACGTTGCAAATGTTTCCATGAACAAATATAGACTTTTGTTTGGTGATGATGATGGAGATATTATTTATATTTAAAAAAAAAAAAAAAACATCTTGTTTGGTGGCATTGTTTTATGAATGAATTCCACAGCCTGCATAGATCAGTCTGCAGGAAGGAGAGAAAAAAATGAAATGAAATGAAATGATGAATGGGTGTTACAGCAACCCAGTTTAGTGAAGAAGGATCTGGCAGGAACAAAAAGGCTGCTGCTGTTCTCTTTACGGCCTCCGGAGGGCAGTAGGGTTCCTCTCCTCTGTGCTCTTAACCTGCTTCATCTTAACCTCTGCTGGCGAACTGCAGAGAGGAGGAGAACGGATGTGAAGCTACGGTACGGCAGTAACTTCAAACATAATACACCACTTTTTTTTGTCATTTTTATCAGCAGAAGAATGCAAGACTGAGATTTGTTCCTCACTCATGTCGTTGTTCCTCGTGATTGCCATGGCTGCTCGGGCTCGGGGGCCCTGCTGGGTGAAGTGGTAGCCAAATCTCAGAATACTGGAGTTGTTCTCCAGCATGGAGGCGATTTCCATCTCCACCGAGTCACCAAGTTTCTGCCGCTGCAGCCAGCGGGGCAGTAGAGAAGGTTCTTCAGACAGGAGATTTTTTTTTTTTTTTCCTTCAATGTATTTTTTAAAGCCAAAATAATAAGAATGTGTGTGTCAGACCTGGTTGTCGATTTTCAGCTCCACCAGTGTGGCGTTGCTGGCCATGGCCTTGACGACGGCCATCATGCCATCTGCGGTGATGAAGTTGGACTCAATATTAAGACTCTGCAAGCTGGTGTTCTCCTGGAGCATCTCAGCACACGCCTGCCACACACACAAATCAAATACGTTTTTTTTTGTTTTTTTTATATGTACATATATATATATATATATATATATATATATATATATAGAAGTTGTGCGTTTTGCTCACGTAGGCCACAGGGTCGTTGCTGCGGGTGGCAGCGATGCTCAGAAACTCCACATGGGAGTTTCCCTTCATGGCCTCAAAGATCTCCTTCAGCGTCGGGATGGGAATGTCCTGCAGCAGCAGACTAATTAACAACTCACTGCAGAGCTCTCTTGCCCTCCTTCCCTTCTCCCCCTATCTTTCTCTCTCTCTCTCTCTCTCTCTCTCTCTCACCTTGATGTTGTTGAGGTTGACCTCGGTCAGGCTGCTGTCGTTGCTATGGATCCTCTCCAGAGTCTCCTCCACATTGGTGGGGTTGGGCAGCTCGTCCGGGAAGACCTTGAAGGGATCCGGTTTGACCACACCTGCCAAAAAATACACAATTTTAATTAATAATTTCCATTGATAACCTTAATGGAAATAGCAAAATTAAGCTCGAGCTACAACAAACGTCCAGCTCACATTTCTTTTTAGCAAGAAAAACATTTATATACTTATATATAATGTTGGTTATATTTGCTGCCACGCACTCATTTTTTTTTAATTTTTTTTTTTTTAGAAAGAATACTCCCCAGATAACAATGCATCTTAAACCTTATAAATGAAACAAAATGAAAGAAAAATGTTATTGATAGAAACAAAAAAAAAAGAAAAAAAAAAGGGATGGGGTACTTTTCATCATATCATCTTCAGAAAGCTGAGCTCATACGTACTGTTTATGCCCTCAGTGTTGGCGATGGTGCCCGTGGTGCCCAGAGCGTCATAATACTGCTTGTTGCTCATCAGCGTGTACATGCCAAGGATGGCTGTAATTGGCCGAGAAGAAAAACACCGTCAGAAAAACAAACAAGGAAGAAAAACATTTGAAACATTTAGAAAATTTCATGCGAGGGTTCATTCAGATTAGATTTTTACGCACAACGCTTACAGGGTGTACATTGTTTCATTCTGGGTTTTTTCCCAAACGAAAATGAACTGGAGGAGTGAATTTGTGAAACAGCCTCAAAACACGTGATCAGACACATACAATCTCGACTTCCTGCTGCAACAAAACACACAACAAAATGAAACTGGAAAGGGTAACAGAGGTCATCAGATTTGCAGGGAAAATATCAAAGAAAGGGGCGGAGCTGACAAGGCCAAGGAATGACACGTGTGTGCTGGAGAACTGATTAATGAAATGAGCCACTCAGCCATTTTCTTCGGCCTGGTGGGTTATTTTAAATGCAAGTGTTGCTGAGAAGTATCATCGCGTTGTTCCATGCTGAACAGCAGGGGGCAGAACTGTCGGCAACAGGTCAGTTCTCTGGACCTCTCTTGCTTCAAGCTTATGAAGCATGGCAGCGGCTGCGGTGGTGGTGGCTCAGCGCTTCATCCCCTTTTAGTTTGCCGGGAAGCCCCACAGGCACAGCAGGCTAACGAAGGTTTAATCTCCCTCTGGACGGCCTCCAGGTCAAGAGGATGGTCGCCCTGACACAGGCACACGGAGCAGGACAAACAAACTCGCTGCCCTCATTATATACTGTACTCATGTACTGTATCTCACTGAGGAACTGTGGTCCAGGAAGTGAAGTCTGGACAGCTCTCAGGGACTCGCTGGTGTTTGGCGGGACGTCAGGGTTTCTGAGGATTGTTGCAGTGGGTCTTGAGTAGAACCCCGAGACAGAGACTCTCCTGTTGGAACCACCGGATCCAATATGGAGGCCCAATCAATTCAGCAGAGCTGCTAGCTGGCTAGTACATATGGCAAAAACTTTTTTGACTTCCAGGTTACTTCCGCATCATGTGGCTTCATAGAGCACGTAGCCGTAGTGTCACTTCCTAATTTGCCTCAGTGAGTTAGAAGGTACGCCAGGACATGTCATCCAATCAGAACAAGTCAAGACAGCATTGCTTGGAATAAAACTCTTTTCTAGGGAAAGTTTAAAAGTGCAGGATTTAAAAATGTACAATAGAAAGTTTTATTATGAACCATGTTTCAGGTCAAAGGTGGTCCTGTCAGTCATTATATAGGCGTTTATTTTCGTATCACAGTCTAAGGAGGATAATGGTTTTTGGGCTGCCTGGGATTTTTGGCTCCAGTACTTCAAGTGGCCACTGGAAGCCCAGTATGCAGGTCATGGTTGAAACCCATTTGGTTCCCACTGCTGTCTGAATCAGATCCATGTTAACCTCCCCTCCCCCCTTCCTTACGTCCCTTCTTTATTTTGGTTCTGCTGACCACAAGGAAATTGAAGCCCTCCCATGCGACACGTGTGCTGCTGAGGATCTGCAGCAATTCATCACAATGCAACGGCCGGAGCAACAACAAAAAAACTGGGTCTGAGCGACAAAAATATGCAGGTCAGTACAGCACCGCATCCCAACGGGTAGCAGCTGCTGGCAAAAAACAAAAGGCAGGACAAACAGATGATGTCATGGGAAGAGTTCTGACGTTGAGAGGAAAGGCACCAAGTTGAGTGCTTTGTTGCCACCCTGTGGTGCACGCTGCTTCACAACTGAGCTGCACATGATGCAAGTTTCCAGCGACCATAGTGGGAAAACAAATCAAAGGCCGACAAGTTTTTGAGTCACCCAGGGAGCCCTGAGATTTTTATCCAATCGTGTCTGTCCTGTCTGTTGAAGGCCAGATAGGATACGATCGGCTGTAGCCTCAGACGGGCCATAAGCGTTCGGCGTCTCACCTGCGATGTCACACATCTCTGCGTCTGTGGCGTTCTTCAGTGCCTCTTCCAGCTCTGGCTCCAGCATCACCTGCTCGTGTTCAGGAACCTCGGTCGGTTTCTTGGCAACGAAGGTCTTTCCTGGAGGTGAGCGGAGTCAGAACCAGACAAACCAAACAGTTAAAGACTCTTCTTTTTTTTTTTTTTTTTAATTTTACTCCATTCAGGCTTTTTGAGGTTTTACTTATTTATTTATTTATTTTTACCATACAACATATGTACCACACCAGGTCCTCATAAGGTTTGTGTGTTTCCAGAGCCGGTACAGTTGTGGACCTGATGGCCTGTCGGCCCACTGCTGATGGAAACAGCCCCAAGAAGCTAGTGACCCCAAAAACACACACACACACACACACACACACACACACACACACACACACACACACACACCTTTCTTCTCCCCAGTAAAGGGTACCAGGTCCTCCCGGTCCTCGTGCTCCAGGGCCAGCTTCTCCAGGTGCTGCATCAGGGCGTCGCGGTCAAACGGCCCAGTCGGGGTCTTCTTGGTCTGGTCACGCTGCCGCATGCCGGCCGGCAGCATTTCATTCTGGGAGGACGGAGATAGATAGACATACAGATAGATATCCAAAAACAAGCAGATTTAGCCCCCTGTTTGCAGCCACCTGCTAAAACCGATGTTGAAAGTGGACCGAAACAAGTCGGTCTGGTTGCTAAACCTAGGAGAGCAGTTGCCCCCCTTTGTGACATCAAAATGGGGCAATGAAAACTGTGTTTTGTTGGATGGATGACCCCTGACTCTCAGGCCTGCTGTACCTCGGGGTCCATCTCCTGCAGCTCATACTCCAGCTTATCCAGCTCCTCGGCACTGAGGCCCTTGAGGATGGCGTCCTCGTCAATGTCCCTGGGGTCCGACATGTTCTCCTGAAGGTCCGGCTCACTGTCACACACACACACACTCAGTCATACACACCACTCGCTGAAGACCACAGGGGGGTGGAGGGAGAGGAGAGAAAGTGGGATTTATGATTTATGATTTAAAAACAAACAAACAAAAAAAAAACAAGCATGATTTCTGCTTTGTAATTGCAAAGTTTTGGAGAAAACAATGTGTAATTTAATGATAGTACAGATAGATTGATTTTTTTTCAAGTTTTTGGGAAAACACAAAAAGAGATGGCCAGCATTATCAAGAGATGATTTAAGCCAAATAGTAATTTTTGTCAAAAGGCCATTATTTTAATAGGGTGACAATATATAAATAGAATTTATCATGAATTATTATTGTCCATTTATAATGAATTGTCCATTACTAAAAAAAAAATAATAATAGTAATCAATTCCTGTTTTAGACGGTCAGCATGGTGAGAAAGAAAAAACATAACCAAATAACTAAGAAGAAGACAGTTACTATGGCAACCTCCACTGTGCCCCTCCACTTTGTCTTAGCAGATTTAAATCATTGGACTGTGAAACCTCTCGTGTGGCCATTAGGGGCCTGGTCACATCATGGCATCACTGGCACTGATCAGGGTGTTGATGACGTCACCAGGATGGAAGTTTGTTTGCATCGATCCTGGAGGTTCTCTGCGTTTCTTTTTTTCTAAGACCTGATGGAGCGGCGGTATGTTGATAAACCCGCGCGCGCTCTCTGTCTGCGGCCCTGTGGGGAGCGACCGGAAGAGGTGCCCCGCACCACAGCTTAGGCCACCACCGCCCTTGCCAAATTGCTCAGTGATCTTCAATGATCCACCCGAGCTGCACTGATGTGACGGCCGTAATAATAGACCTTCCAATAATAAACCTGCAGTTCCCCGGAGGACAGGGCCACCTGGTGCAAATCTGAGGCGGGCAGCCTACGAGTTCAGTCACATGATTTCACTGAGCTCCATTTTTCACCCGAAAAGGGTGAAGGAGCACTCCATTGCGGAGGCGGTGGGCCGTGGCAGCAGCTCGGCCTGTCAGAAGGAAGGAAGAAAGACCGAGAGCCAAGTCATTGTAACTGTAAACCGTTAGCTCAGTGGCTAATAATAGCAGAAGTCAGAGAGTGAGAGCGCCGTCGCCTCATTTTATCGCTGAGGGACACTCGTCCCCGCCCGGATACATATCAGCGGTGCACAGCGGCAGCAAGGCGGTTCGCTGGAGCACCCGCTGATAAAAAATGAAAACAGTCATGAGTTGATGCTCGTCAAGGCGACATTGTTTTCAACTCTCAGTCCAACTTTCATCCCAACTTGGTCGGGAAGGGAAAAACCCTCCTAGATGGGGTTTTGCGGTGTTTGTTTGGAAAACGTCAAGAACCATTAGCACTCAACAAACAGTGGTTCGTCAAGACGGTAACTACAGTTTGCATGCTGTTGGCTGTATTTAGCTTAGGACATAAGCTATATCACAATAGATGCTTGTAACCTGGTGGCGAGTATATATACTTGTAGAACTGCAGGAATAAAGTTTAGCCTCTATGTAAAAGAATTTCTGTTGCAGCAAGATAATTCTTACCACAAAAGCCACAAAAGAAGAACGAGTGAACTAGCTAGCTAGCTAGCTGCAAGTTCTCAACTAAATAATGATAATCTTTATTCCTTTATTTATTTACTTATTCTTGATTTTAAATGTCCTTCGACATTAAACTGATTTGTCTCACTAAATCCTGCAGTTTAGCATTGAGACTCCAACACACAAAACTTTTTTGTGCTGTTGCTCTGCTACACCGACACACAATGACATGCAACGTGCTTGAGTGTGTGTGTGTGACCCTGAACCTTGTTCTCCTGCAGGCAACAGACACCTGTTTTGCCGGAGCTGCAGATCTCGTTACGTTTAATTGCACGACACCCAAACAGGAAAAAAATACCAACAGACATTTGCAGCAATGTAATGCAGCTCACACACTCACAACACCATCGCACAGACAGATTTGACTGTGTGAAGTGATTGAAAGCTCCTGTGGTCGCAGTAGTTCCTTGAAGACGCTCCTTAGCTCTAATGTGTAAATCTGCCGAGACAAACGAAGATGGGAGGAGTTTGGAAGGATAGTTGGTGAGGGACCTTTGACCACCACGGTCAAAGGTCGAGGACAAAGCACCTACACACACTTTTTTTGTCTTTGTTTTCTCAAAAAAGGCTCCAGTGGTGGGGCTGCACTAGATGCTACGACTGACTTTGCTAACTGGCAAGTATTTATTTAGTTGTTTTTTTTAAAAACATAATTAAAAAAAAACACAGGACGTGCTCTGTGGAACTCGGCGCTGTCCAAACGAGGATCTTGTGATTTGCCAGCTGTCAATCCTTTGAGCCCTGCTCAGTGGGGAGCTAAACACACGGCTGTTCCCCAAACACGAGCGACCAGGGGGTCAGTGGTGCATAAAAAGAGGCTCCTATTAGTGGGAGGTGCAACACTTGATGAAGCACACAGTGGCGGTGGGCGGGCGGAGTCTCACTGCAGATACATTTGAATCCAGGCAACAGCAAAGAAGAAAAACAAAAAAACAAAAAAAAAGTTCTTCGTCCAATGAGGAAAAGATTGTGATCGATCTTCGGCATCCCTGTTGACACAGTAACTGTTTACAGCAAGGGTGGGCAATTATTTTTTGCAAAGGGCCACATGAATCGTGTCAGAGGGCCACGGAAGTTTCGTTGACTGTGGGGGTGGGGGGTTGGGGGGGGGGGGTCCCGCTAAAGTTCCGACGTCTCTTCGCGACTCTCTCTCTCTCTCTCTCTCTCTCTCTCTCTCTCTCTCTCCATGTGATCGAGCCAAACTAGCTTCGCGATCAACCGGTAGATCGCGTAATATTTCTTTTTTTTACTGGCCTCACGAGGGGCGGGCAGGGACACGCAGCGGGCCGGATGTGGTCCGCGGGCCGTACTTTGTCCAGGTCTGGTTTACGAGATCTTCCTGTCTTCTGTTACAGCTGAGCCCTATGATTGGTCCGGTTGAACACAGGCTAAAGGAAACACCAGATTGGAACTTCTCAGAGAAATTGAGCCACAATTCAGACATGAAATCACGCTGATTGTTTTTCTTCACAGTTTGGTCTCTTTCTGAAAAATGCTACTTCTGTTATTTCACAGAGGAATAAACTCTTTTGATTGGTCACCAGCTTTTTTTTTTTTTTTTTTACTCTTTTTGTTTGTTTTTCTGTTGCACAAATTAGTGGCATGTTGGCTGTGTAGAAGTTACCGCTGCACTTTTTCAGCACACGCTCAGTGAAAAGTGGAGGCAGCAGCAGAAGTCAAGGAAGAGCTTTTTCGCTGAACCACTCTGGGAAGTCACTTTAGGAAAAGTTGGGACTAACACATGACACAGTCACCAGCAGCCGTTTTTCACTGTGGCTTCACTGTTTCGATATTTAACACGGCCAGACCTCGGCCAGGGAGTGTTGTAGTCAAGACCGCACCAACCGAGACCAAGATAACTGGGGTTTGAGACAAAGACAAGATCAAGACTTTTGGAGTCCGAGACCAAAACAAAAGCAAAGAAAAATGACAACAAAAAAAATGACAGAAAATGATGATCTTTTTTAAATTCAAGTTTGCTTCTAAATTTACAGCTCTTCACAGTAAAGTATCTTTTAATAATTTTCTTTAACATGTTGCTGCTTTGCAAACTATATTGAAAAATGTAAAAAAACAACTTTGCTTCATAAAATTAAAAAATTAATTCACTAGGAATAAAGGGGTTTGTCTGGGTGTCAGAAACACAGCGTAAAACGACAGCAGCTGGATTCTTTTCTGTTATTTGTCTGTCATTGTAGTGTTGGCTGAGTCTTGATCGGTCTTAATAAAAAAATCCCTAGTCCGCCCAGTCTGAGACCGAGACAAGGGAGGACAAAAATGCATCTGAGTCCGAGACGAGACTGAGACCCTTCAAAAGTGGTCTCGTGACCAAGACCAATCTCAAATACTACATCACTACCTTCACATATTCTGCATGCACAGTGACTCTGACGTACGGAGGAACCTGAGCCATACAATCACGATTAATCAGAAAAAACAAAACAAAAACACATTCACGAGACGAGAAATTAGAAATTGTATTGAACTGGTTCACTAAAAATAATATTAAAGCTCCTTATTAGGAGCTGGATAAAGATTTTCTGGACAATGATCTTCTTTCTTCTTAAGTGCATCCACAACCCAAGCTGAACCCTGACCCTGACACACATGCAAACGCACACACACACACACACACACACACACACAGACACAAACACACACACAGCTGCACCTCAACACCCTCGAGTTTGATTGACATGTGGCAAGTGCCACTAAAAGGTTTATTTTTTTAGCATCTTGATTTTACCCCATTTTGAAAATGCGACACATATAATTGTAAAGGGCACGGTGGCGCAGTGGTTAGCGCTGCCCCCTCACAGCAAGAAGGTCGTTGGTTGGGACCTTTCTGTGTGGAGTTTGCATGTTCCCCGTGTCTGCGTGGGTTCTCCGGCTTCCTCCCACAGTCCAAAAGCATTAATGTGAGTTGAATTGAACACTCTAAATTGTCCGTAGGTGTGTATGTGAATGTGAATGGTTGTTAGTCTCTATGTGGCCCTGCGATAAACTGGTGACTTGTCCAGGGTGTCACCCTGCCTTCGCCCCATGACAGCTGGGATAGCCTCCAGCAGAACCCTGTGACCCTGAGCTCGGGAAGAAGCGGGTATGGAAAATGGATGGATAATTGTAAATGTGAAAAATACGTATAGTAATCTTTGAACGTTTTCTACTCTGCTTTGTCAAAAAAAAAAATTCCATGGAAAAAAAATAACATTTAACAGATAATAAACATCAGTCAATGGCTGATGGTTCTAATAAAATAAAGAAATAAAAATAAATAAGTAAATAAATGATCTGTCCAATTTTAGCTTTGCTGGACAAGACCTGACTTCTGTGTTCTGTGAAATCAGATATGACATGCCATGTCATATCTGCTCTAGTTGGAAAAAACAACAGTAAGTTCCTTGAGCATTAGAGCTAGCTTGCATTGTCTACGCTTTCCTTGTTATGCTCAAACCGACAGAGCTGAAATGATTCAAGGAGAGAAGCAGAAACATAGAGAAGGTGTTAGTTTTAAAGGAATTTCCACATTTTTTGCTTCAAGCTGAAAAAAATGCCTCAGAAGGAGGCGGATGAGAAAAAGGAAGTGCACGCAAGCTGACATGCTAACAGGTTGCCTGTTAACGTTCAGCTAGCTTAATGGAAGTTTGACTTATAATAAAAAAATAATTTATTTTATTATTTTTCAATCTTTGAGATTTTCATTTCGAATGAGCGACGGTCTCTCCGGTTGTGTTTCCATGTAAACACAACCCAGCTGCAGAAAAGTCGTGTCTCTGCTGCTCTGACTTTCAGCGGCATGCAGGGTTCTTATTTCCTCCTAGTCTGGAGGTGACCTCGCTGCCACCGACACACCCGGCTAGATTTGTCACCATCGGCGGGTCGAGCTTCGCCACGTCTTACTGCCCAAGTGTAACATTCCAAATGTGGCCCCCCCCCCTTCCCTGCCCCTTCCAAACCCACCAACAAGATTAATTTTAGCTTGACAAGTCAGCGACCTGCAGCCGTGTGTATCCTCGCCGGCTTGGGTTGCTCCTGGAGCCTAGAGCCCATTTTGAGAGGACACAGGTCAAAGGTCAGCAGAGTGGATTTTAAAAAAATTCAGTGGCAGCGACATTCAAACTGGTGTTGGAGCAAGAAAGAATCAACGTTGCCAAAGGAAGAAAACTTTTTTTTTCATGGATTTGAAGTCACTCCAGGCCCCACCCACTGACAAACTAGCCTGGATTGGACAGCTTAACCCCCACATACCATGCTGATGCCTCCACCGGAGTGGCTCTTCCAATTAGCGGAGGCTTCGCTGCAATGCTACACAATGCAACAACGCTGCACAACACAACGCTCAATGCTCACTTCTCAAAATAAAAGCACAAACACACTCCCTTATGAAAACCTACAAACTTCTGCACAGACGCATTATTTTTGAGTTGATGTGCGTCATTGAAAGTTCACCAGATCGTCTCATGTACACACACACGGTAACACACACACACACACACACACACGTCTGCAGCTAAAGACAGAGGTAGTGAGGAAGAGGTGCCGCTCACACCTACCTTGACAGGAGAGCAGCGCTGAAGCCCCTCGGCAGAGTTACACACCACTCACTCACTCACACACTACACACGCCTCTCTCACACCCTCACTCTCTCTCTTTCTCTCTCTTTCAGTCTCTCTCTCTCTCTCTCTCTCTGCTCTGCTGAGGACGGCAAACTGAGCGGCACTTTGAGGAGTCAGCATTTAATTATTTTGGCAGTGGGGAGGGGGGGGGGTGGTTGTGTGGGTGGGTGAAAGAGAGAGACCGAGAGACAGACAGCCAGAGAGAGAGAGAGAGAGAGAGAGAGAGAGAGAGAGAGAGAGAGAGAAGTGGGGCATAACCCCCCACCACCCCAAAATAAGTTGAGCAGAGTTGGAAAGGAGCAGAGTTGTGATGCTGCCATCTAGTGGCCACTTATCAGCTGCACCACTCCAACTGGCTCCAGAGTCACATGCATTTTGTGTCACTTTATTACCATAAATATAATTATATAACTGTGGACGACCAACGCAGCCTCCTCACATAAATGAGGATTAGGGCAGACCAGATTTAGGTAGCAGAGGTTAAACCACGAGGCAGGGAACCGTTAAGTGACAGAAAAAAGGCTTTTTTTATTTTGTCAAAAAAAGAAAAGAAAAAAGCAAACACATAAGGC
This sequence comes from Thamnaconus septentrionalis, assembly GCA_009823395.1. Classification (NCBI taxonomy): domain Eukaryota; kingdom Metazoa; phylum Chordata; class Actinopteri; order Tetraodontiformes; family Monacanthidae; genus Thamnaconus; species Thamnaconus septentrionalis. The sequence continues at coordinate 22,384,342 of CM020511.1, forward strand.
AATGGACAATAACTTGTCTCCACTTTTCTCTGCGCTCCTCTAGGGAGCTGAATGGGCTTCTTCTTCTTCTTCTTCTTCTTCTTCTTCTTCTTAGTGGAAAAAGCGTGAGAGAAACTGGGAGGCAGTTGTGCTACCTATACTTTTTTCCTATTCTTTACACTTTGGTGATTTGATTTGTGTCTTAGTGTACTTTAGTGTGAGTTAGTTTATTTTTGTATGTGTTAGTGTTTTAATGTTAGTGATCCATCGGCTCTGGATGGTGTGAGTGTGGCGTCAGGGTGGAAAACATTAACAAGAAGCAGTAAAAGAAAGCATATAGTGCCTGATGAGGGGGAAAGGAAAGCTGGACGACTGGAGGCTGCAGCGGCTACTGAAGAAAGTAGTGACAGCGAGGTCTCCATGTCGCAATGCAGTGAGCTCTCCCTCGCAGGCACCAACACACGCAGGTCTTGCAAGCCAAGGAAAGGGATTTTACTCAGCAAAAATGATAAAATGCTGTCTACAAAAAACAAAAGGAGTCAAAAACCTTAACATAGACCTGCATTTTGCAGACACATTTTTGAATTTTATGTCAACAAAACAAATAATAAAACACAAAGCTTCAAATGACCTAACTGAACAAGAGATATTTAGACTCAAGAAGCACATGATAAGAGTCAGGAAACAAATGAATATCTGAAATGATGTGGTCTGGTTTTATTTTTATTATCTGCGCTTTTTAATTTATTATTTTAAACATGGATGTTTTAACAGTGGGAACATTAAATGTTAATGGAGCAAGAGAGTTGAAAAAAAGGGCACTTGTGTTGGACAGAGCAAAAACCAAATGTATCGATGTTTTATTTCTTCAAGAGGTCCACAGTGACCAAAGTGTAGAGGTTTTCTGGGAGAACGAGTGGGAGGGGCAGGTGGTTTTAAGCCACAACACCACAGCAAGTGGAGGAGTGGGCATCTTCCTCTCCAAGAGGTTCACCCCATCCTGTATAGAGGTGGAGCAGGTGGTGAAGGGGAGGTGCCTATTGGTCAGAGCCAAGCTTGATAGTTTTAGTCTGTTTTTTATGAATATTTATGCACCCAGCAATGGAGCAGAGAGGAAGAGGTTTTTAGAAATTGTAAAGAGGAATATTTATTTTTTGGGGGGGATTTTAATTGTGCTGAAAAAGAGTTTTTACACCGCAATCACGCAGAGCCACATCCAGTTTCTCAGCACACTCTGAAGCAGCTGGTCCACTCCCATGACCTGGTGGATGTGTGGAGGATGCATGCAGACTGTCGTCAGTACTCTCTTAGGTGGTCCCACCTAAGAGAGAACGGAATCTCTGTAGCAAGGTTAGACAGGTTTTATTGTTTTAAGCATCATTTTAACGTTTTTAAGGAATGTGGAATCGTGCCATCTGGATTTTCTGATCACTGTCTGGTTTTATGTGATGGAATACTCAAAAATGTTTTAGCACAGCTGTTGTCAGTCTGCAATCCGGAATAGAATAAAAGCATAAAAAAAACACTCAATAAAACCAACACTCTGATATTAAAATAAATAAATAAAACATAAAACAGGAGTAAATAAAACTTCACAGCAGAATAAAAACACGCAAAGCACCAGACTATGACCACTTTGACAGAAGTTAAAAGTTTTTCTGGTGTGGTTTTAAAAATCAAATAACTGATTTTAGTAATCTTAATCAGTGGTGGGACCATGGCAAGGTACAAATAAAACAAGTTTGTCAGCAGTACACTCTCAATGTCACGCAGTATACATGTAGATCAATAAAAGACCTGGAGAGTGAAATAGGATCCGAAACATCTCTGAGATGGACACTTCCTCTGGCTACTTCTTTGGCCTGGAGAAGAAGAATGGACAGAGAAAGCACATCCACTTCCTACTGTCGGACACCAGGCAGGAGCTGACTGAGCCTCATGAAATCACGAGCAGAGCAGCAGAGCTGCAGAGCTGCAGAATTTCTCCAACTGGAGGAACTGACAGTCACCCTGCAAAGCATGCAGGGCCGAAGAACTCACGGAATTGATGGCCTCACAATCGAGTTCTACAAGGAATACTGGGACGTCCTGGGTGCTGACCTGCACAAGGTGCTGAAGGAGAGTTTGGCCAAAGGTTCCCTCCCTCTCTTCTGCCACAGAGCCATAATGACTCTCTTTCCAAAAAAAGGAAACCTCCTGGAAATGAAGAACTGCCACCTGGGGCCCGTTGCACGAAACTAGGCTAAGGGATTAAGCCGGGATATGTTGGTCATCCTGGATGAACTTATCCGTGATCCGGTTGCACAAAAGTAGGATAGGTGGAAGAGCAACATGTTATGGTATAAGTTACCATGGAGATTTATTCTGTGGAGTGAACCTGCTCCAGACCAGGCTAAATTCCAGGATCTATTTAATCTCACTCCTTGTCTCAGTAAACAGTCACCACCAACGGAAACCAATAGTTATTCCACTGAACACTACACATCGTTATCACATTCAACTAGACCCACTGGCATTATTTCAACGTTTGGAATAATTTAATCATATTATTTCAACTTTTGGAATCATTTAATTTCAATCATTATAGAGAAATTAGTTGAGATAATGTTGCAATCATTTGATTATCTGTAACATAACTTATACTTTACCATGCATCATATATAAAAATACATCCCAAATAAAAATGAATACACGTCAAAGAGTAACATGAGTGTGTTTTTGTGACATGGCCGAGCTTCAGCGACTACAACAGCTAAATATTATAGAAAGAGTTGAAGAGCCCACAGAGTGGGTCCAGTCAATGGTAATATTAGAAAACAGTGAGAAACTTAGGCTGTGTATAGACCCAAAAGAACTAAACAAATATGTGAAAATAGAACACTACCAACTACCTACCAGGGGAGAGATTTTTGGAGACTTGGCAGGTGCCAAATATTTCTCCAAACTAGATGCCTCCTCTGGGTTTTGGCAAGTGTGCCTCGACAAGGAGAGCTCTAGAATCTGTACTTTCAACACTCCTTTTGGACATTATTCTTTCAAGAGACTGCTTTTTGGCTTAACATCAGCACCAGAAGTTTTTCACAGAACCATCCAACAAATTTTAAAACTGTGCCAAGCACAAAAGTTTACATTGATGACATCCTGATTACTGGATCTACAATGGAGGAACATGATGCCAGGCTAACACAAGCTTTGAAGCAGTTCGGTCACATGGGTTAAAACTAAATGCAAAGAAATGTGAGTTCAGAAAAACTAAAATTACCTACTTGGGCGAAGTGTTGACAGCAGAAAGTGTCCAGATATGTCAGAGTAGAGTGACAGCCATAAAGAACATGCTAGCGTGATGCTGTGAGATTCTCGGGCCGTCGGCGCAATCCAAAATGGCGACACCCTGTCATTAGTACACAAACTTTGCTTGATTATTTGCCAAATTACATATATTTATAAAATAAAATAAAAAAAAACGATAAGATATAAGAAGCCTGGGGGACGAGGAGAGCTTAGTCGATCTCGAGAAATATCTGGACGACATCTTCGACCAAAGAGTCATGGGGAAGACGAGCAAGACGCCGACGCCAACGCCAACGCCAACGCCGTCTTCCAAGCGAAGCCGCCCCGAAGACTCCCCCGGAGCAATGTTCCCCCCCGGTAATTCATTGATTGACGTATTATGTCGATTGAACAAAGGCTCTCCAGCGTTGATGCCAGATTAAACCTAATGGAAATACTCCACAAAGAATTCCAGGCGATGCGCGAGTCGCTGAAATTCAGCCTCGAACTTCTTGTCACTCTCTGCACATGTAAACACAACACTCATAGTAGGGGGTGATTTCAACCTAGTATTAGACTCTGATATTGACAGATCCAACACCTCAGCTAGCCAACGACACTCATTAGCTGCAGACACATTAAAACAGTTTTTGAGCGATTTTGGTTTATCAGACCCTTGGCGTTCAAACCACCCAACTCACAGAGAGTACACCTTTTTCTCTTCTGTTCACCACTCATACTCACGCTTGGACTACTTTATTACCAGCAATTCACTCTTGGCAGACATCCGGGAAGCCCAGATCCACTCCATCACTATTAGTGATCATGCACCTGCCTCTATCTGCATCTCTACAAAGGCACCTAGAGCACCGATCTGGAATTGGAGGCTGAATACGTCATTACTCATAGACCCAGATTTTATAAAATACTTTAATAGGGAGTGGACAACATTCCTAGAAATTAATGACTTGCATGAAACTCCTGTACATGTTCTCTGGGAAACAGCTAAAGCAGTAATGCGGGGCAAAATAATATCTTACTCATGCCACAAGAAAAAAAAGGAACTAGCTTTGGAGTGTGAATTAATCAACAATATTAAAACTTTAGAATCTTCATATGCCATCCAACAGGAAGAAGACGTGTGGAAAGAGTTATGTAAACTAAAAACGGAATTAGCTAAACTGACAGATAAAAAAATCAAGTTCCAAATGCAAAGATTACGCCTTGAAAATTTTGAATGCAATAATAACTCTAGTAAATTTTTAGCGAACCAACTAAAGTCAAACAGAGAAAGAGCAACAATCTCCTCCATCAAAAACCTGGATGGCAAACTAACCCATAATCCAGACGAAATTAACCAATACTTCAGAGATTTCTACAAAAAATTATATTCCTCCGATAATAACCCTTCAGAAGCCTCTATAGATAATTTTCTTAATAGTATTGTGCTACCTAAATTAAATCAGGAACAGGCTCCTACAATGGATGCAGATCTCTCTCAGGCGGAGTTTGAAGAAGCCTTGGCACAAATGCCATTAAATAAAGCCCCAGGACCTGATGGCTTCCCAGTGATATTTTTTATAAGGCACTTTGGCCAACTGTTGGTCCTACCTATTATAGAATGGCTAGAGAGATCCTAAATACTGGACTTCTCTCTTCAAACATGAATTCTGCTAACATTAGCCTCATACTCAAACCTGACAAAGACCCATCGCTCCCAACTAGCTACCGACCAATATCGTTAATCAATACTTATCTTAAAATTATTTGTAAAGCAATAGCTAGACGACTAGAAAAAATTACCCCATATATAATCCATCCTGACCAGACAGGGTTTATTAAAGGTAGAGACTCAACTTCCAATGTACGTAGATTTATCAATCTGATAGATTACACTAACGCCAATAATCTACAAACAACAATTATTTCGCTAGATGCAGAAAAAGCATTTGACAGGGTCAATTGGAGCTTCTTATTCGCAACGCTACAAAAATTTGGTTTCGGGAATTCGCTTATATCCTGGATACGAACATTATATAGCTCTCCGTGCGCCTCAGTTAGAACGAACAGCCAGATCTCTCAAAGGTTTAATCTGCAACGAGGCACCAGACAGGGCTGCCCTCTCTCCCCTTCACTATTTGCAATATTCATTGAACCTCTGGCAGCTGCAATTCGGCAAAATAAGAATATCAAAGGAGTCCAAATTTCAACATCCGACCATAAAATAAGCCTATATGCCGATGACGTATTATTTTTTCTTCGAAATACACAATCCTCACTTGCTGAAGTCATCACCCTTATTGACAATTTCTCTTGTATTTCGGACTATTCAATAAATTGGGCAAAATCCACAGTGCTACCGCTTAATTGTAAATTTAAAAGAACCTCTCTAGCACCACTGCAAGCCGGTAACATACGATATTTAGGTATCAACTTCTCTCCCAACCTATCAGACCTAATACAACTCAATTTCATCCCGCTATTAAAGAAAATAGAAAACGATCTCATTCGATGGAGAAACTTACCCATAAGTTAAACTACTTTTTCTCAATGATTCCATATCAACCGCCTGCTCAGTGGTTTAAAACCCTGAACTCAAACGTCACAATGTTTCTATGGAAAAACAAACCACCCCGTATCAGTCTGAAGACGCTTCAAAAAGCGAAAGATGCTGGGGGACTAGATTTGCCAAACTTTTATTACTACTATATTGCCAACAGAATAAAGTATATTCATAAGTGGTTCAACCCTAGCCCACATGATGTATCCTGGCATGTCATAGAACAAGCCTATTGTGGTGATATTCAGTTAGCAGACTTGCCATTTATCAGCACACCAAAGCACCACAGTTGCATGAAAAGTGTTAATATAAGTCACTCTCTGACGGCTTGGACGGAATTTCTGAAAATCACAGGCTCTTCCCTTCTCCCGTGCGGTCGTATGCCCATCTGGAACAATCCTGATATACTGCAAAACAAAAAAGTACTTAACTTCACACATTGGGCAGATAAAGGTATAACTCATGTAAAACACAAAAGAGAGAATAATAATTTTAGACCACTTCAAGAGCTTGTGACACAGTTTGGAATTAACAGTAGTTGTTACTTAGAATACATGCAAATTAAGTCCATAATTAAGAAAAAATTCAAACTTAAACTTGAACAAACACACATGGAGGTCTCTCTGGCTGTACAGTCGGTCCTTAATTTCTCACCTCCTAAACTACTTTCCAAGATATATAAAATCCTTACAAATACAGATCGCACTATTTCTATCCCAATTGTTAAGTGGGAAAGAGATCTGTCTCTCCAGCCTCACCCTAATTTCTGGAGGACAATTTGCCTGAACACCTTTTCACTGATAAAACAACCTAATCTACAATGAATACAATTTAAAGTACTCCACAGGACCCACTACACTGGACAGCGGATGTTTCAGATGGGCATGACCGCCTCTCAGACCTGCTCACACTGCACAGTTAAAGTTCCAGATAATTACCTACACGCTGTATGGCATTGCCCACCAGTGAATAAATTCTGGCACATAGTATGCAATGATCTATCAGCACAGGTTGGTTACACCATCATAGCCACTCCTTCCTTTTGTCTCTTCGGGGACCTCACTGATATCACCTCAGATAAGGCAGAATCTCGCATGCTGATCACCTCCTTATCTATCGCTAAGAAAACAATCCTCATAAACTGGAAAACAAAAGAGCACCTGCACATTGCACAATATAGGAACTTACTCTTAGACCACACCTCCTTGGTAGGAGTGTCTGCTTCATCCTTTAACTAACTGGTAATCAATCAATAGCTGAGGCTGCTGGTTGATGTGGGCAGCCGTTGTCGTGCTGCTACGGGCCGGGTGCGGTCTGGGGGGGGGGTGTTGGGTATGGGGTGCTCAACTGCTTTGCGGGTTGGGTGCCCCGGCGGGGGATGTTAACCACGCGGGGGGCTGGGCCTGGTGGTTGGTGGGTGATGCCACGGGGTGGGGTGCGGCGGTCGGTGTGGGGGGGGGCGGCGGTCCCTGGCTCTGGGCTGGGGGCCCCCTTGTTGGTGGGGGGGCTGGTCCATCCCTGTGTCCAGGGACTGGCGCTGGATCGTACGCGGTGGGGTCGCATGCCTGGGGTGGGGCTGCGCGGCCAGCGGCTACCGCTCCTGTGTGCCCGGGTGGTGCCTTCTGCCCCACCTTCGCCTTCCGTCTCCCTGGTCGCCGCCGCTGCCCCGGGGCCCTCGGGCGGTGGGGAGTGGGCCCCTGGCTCCTGGATCCCTGTGGTGTCCCCGGCCCTGATGTCGCTGAGGGGGCGCCCTGACCGGGAGTCTCCCCAGGTCACATAATAGGTGTTTTTTTTTTTTTTTTTTAAAAATATATTTATTTATTTAGTTAGTTAGTTTTCTTCTGTTTTGGGGGATTTGTGTCTTGGGTGGTCGCTGCCCGGCCTTCTGGCCGGGCGCCGCTGGGGGCTCAATGTGGGCTGCGACCGGGTCCCCGGTGGGCCTCCCCCCAGTGCGGTTTCCTCACCCTTGCTCTGGGGCACCGACTGCACCCTTGTTGGCAGGGACCTGGCCTCCACGCAGTCAATGACCCACTGACATTATCACTAGGGCTTTGGATGAGGGTCTCCATCGGCCGGCCACCGCTCCATCCGAGACCCTCTCCAATTTTAATAGCATTATAGACAATCAGGGCCTGGGGGGGGTTCGTGCACTGCGGCCGCCGCCCTGCTCTGCAGCAGTGTGGTTGCCCCGGGGCCTCACCCTCCATTTTAACCGCACCATAGTCCAACACACCAGCAAATGCACATATACACACACTCACACTCCTACACACAGTGGGGTTGGTCTGCTGGTGGGGCCGGGCCACTGCCCGCTGCGCCACTCAGGGCGGCTGGGCGGCGACGACCCGAGACACAGGGGTCTGACAGTGGTGGGCGGGGGTCCACAGGTTGTTTATTTAATTTCATCTTTTTATTTTATTTACTTATTTATTTTCTTCTTTTACAGGGCACAGGGGTAACTCTCGCTTGGGGGCCCGCTTTGCCGGCGTTGGGGGCGGGGGTGCGGCTGTGGCCTCGGGGGCCGGGCTGTCCCCTGGTGCCGGGGGGTCCCGGGGCGGCTGGGGGATGTGGGGGATGGAGGGGCGGTTGATGCGCCATACTGGGTCCGTAGGAGGGGGGCCTCTGGGTGCCCGGGCCTGCCTTGGGTACCGATCCTCCCGGTGGGTGAAGGGGCTGGGTCCTGTCATGGGGATGAGTCTGGTCTCGCTTGCCCTGGGGGGCCCCCATCCGGGGGCCGGGCTCTGCTGCCTGTCCGCCCCGGGTGGTGTCCCTTCTTCTTGGGGTATCTGCCTCCCTGTCATCTTGCCCTGGCTCCTCGTGGGTGGGTGCCCTCCGGCCCGGTCTGTTTTGTTCTCTTCTAACACAATAATTATAAAAATAAAAGTATATTGTTGCCAGTTGCCTCCTCTACTCTCTCTCTCTCTATCCCCCTCATCACCCCCCACCCCCTCACACTCATTTCCCCTCTCTACTTTCCTCTCACCCCCCTATCTATCCCTCCCTCAGTCAGGCCATGGCCAGAATGTCACCAAGAATATTATATAAAAAACCACTAAAGAGGTAGCTCCTGAAACGACCCATGTGACTCACACTCTCAAGATCTACCTCTGAGAATAAAATCTGTCAGCCATCATAGACATTCAGAGACACTTCTGCTTGCCATTATGGCCAGACCGGACAAAAAAAAAAAAAAAGAACATGCTGCTACCTACAGACAAAGAGGTTGTACAACACTTTTTGGGCATGATAAATTATGTTGGTAAATTTGTACCTAATCTGACAGTACACACTACTCAAATGAGGAGCTTGTTATGTAAAACTACCGAATGGTGTTGGAATAGCAATCGCCAAAAGGAGTTTGATAAAGTGAAACTACGGATATCGGAGGCCACTGTCCTCAGGTATTATGATGAAAAAACAGAAAACTAAAATCTCAGCTGGTAAAACAGTGTGGGCAGAGACTGATCATAAACCCTTAGTCACCATTGCAAAGAAAGCGTTTGTATACACACCAGGATCCAAAGGCTATTCCTAAAAATGCAAAAATATGACCTTAGACTAGAGTTCAGTCCAGGCAAAGAACTACTAGTGGCAGACACACTTTCTTGGGAACATGATACGACTGAACCAAATGCCATGTATGAGTATGACCAGAGAGAAACTGTGCATGTAAATGTTGTTAAAAGGAGTTCTCCTGTGTCAGATGAAATGTGGAAGAAAATGACCCAAGCCACCATTAATGATGAGGTCCTGCAAAAAATGATAAGGGGCATAAAAGGTGGTTGGTCAGTACATTCATTCCCAGCACCATACAACAACTTCACAGATGAGTTGTCAGTTATAGACGGGGTGCTGTTCAAAGGGCTCTAGAGTGGTGGTCCCAGAAGTGCTAAGGAAAGAGATGCCAAGAAATATTCATGAAAGGCACTTAGGGATGGAAAAATGTAAAAGACGAGCAAAAGTAGCACTCTACTGGCCAAAAATGAACAGTGAAATCAAAGACACAGTCAGAACGTGTGAAATTTATCAAAAACACAGAAATAAGCAGCTCAAAGAGCCAATGTGGGTTGATGAACAAGAAAGGTTGACACCCTGGAGTAAGGTGGGAATAGATCTTTTCACCCTATATGGCAAGAACTATGTGTTACTAATGGACTATTACTCTCACTATCCAGCGATTGCACTACTGAAGGACACTGCTGCCAGCACTGTAATGACTCACGTCAAGTCTTTCTTCGCACGACACGGAGTACCCGACATGGTACAAACAGACAATGGACCTCAGTTTAGCTGTCAAGCTTTCAGAGACTTTTCCAAAATGTACGGATTTGAACATGTTACATCTAGTCCACTATTCCCACAGTCCAACGGGTTGGTTGAGAACGGTGTCAAAATAGTAAAACTACTGCTTAAGCTGCATCAGACTCAAACTCAGATCCGTATTTGGCTCTGTTAAACTACAGGGCACACAATTGAAACATGGGAAGTCCCCAGCAGAGCTGTTGTTCAACAGAAAACTTAAAACAAGGTTACCAGTGTTTCTTGAGTCTGAAGCAGGCCAGGGTTACAGCAAGGTACTACTTTATAAAAGAAAGGCCAAAAGTGATCAAAAAAGACATTATGACAAAGGAGCTAGAGTTCTGAAACCTCTTCATCCAGGAGATGCAGTTAAAATGCATGATGGGAGAGGCTGGAATGTTGAGGCAACGTTAGTTAAAGGTGTGGCTCCTAGGTCATATGACGTTATTACTCCTGAAGGTGTAACTTACAGGAGAAATAGAAGACATTTACTCCATGTGCCACAGTTAAAACCAGAACAGGTACAGGAAAGTTGAGGATACTCATCAAGAAACTACTGTAGCATCTAAAACTACACTTAGAGTAGAACCCACACCTGCACACACTCACGAACCAATAGCGACAAGGCAGTCTGATATAACTGCAACATCACACAATGCAGAGCTCAGCGGGTTAAGGAAGTCGAATAGAACCATTAAAGCCCCCAGAGGTTGATTGAACAAATGTAACTGAAATTGTCTGTAACTGCAGTTATGCAAGTGTTCTTATGTTCTGTTATATAAAAGTTATGTATGTTTGAAAAAAAAAAAAAAAAAAAGTTTTGTTGAGGGAGATGTAATGTATCTCAGTTTGATTTGTACGTTGTCACATGACCCGAGTGGGGGGAGGAGGGCGCATGCATTGGAGCGCAACAGGAAGGAGAGGGATTCAGACCGGGAGTTGTTAGAGTTGTGAATAAAAATAAAGAAAGTCCAAGGAGCACTGTGAAAACTGCCTCTTTCTAACATCCAGAAATAACACAGTAGTCCCCCGGATGGTACCCTGTTTTCTCCTCATTCGTTCCATTTCAATTTTACGTTCCTCTTCTTTCATCCACGGAGCAGCTGCTCCTGCTCCTTCACCTGAGTCTCCCTGGCTCATCTAGTCCCGGGTTTCGGCACCAAAAAATGTAGATTAACTACGTTCTGAATTCAATAATTTCACAGGAGGACGTAGTGATGCAACGAACGTCTCGCTTTATGTAGGAAAAAAAAAAAGGGTAAGAAGAGAAAAGTACAGAAATCCGCAGCAGTAAACCCTTTGTTGGCCTTCTTTCAGCTGTTATATTCACACCGGTGAGTAATTAACGCATTTTATATGCTACCGGCCCGTTAGCGCTAAGCCTGCTGGGAGTTGGAGTTCTAGGTGGCTTCTTGTGGACAATTCAAGTAATATGGAACATGCACATAAAATGAGCAGGTTATCAGCTCTAGGTTCAGGTAAGTGATTGTTGATGATATAAGTAATAACAGACCAGAAACCAGTAGATAAGTTTAAATGCCGGCTTATTTATATAGAAAATTATAGAAACAACAACAACAACAAAAAAATTACATTGGTACCAATCATTAACAAACAACACACACAAACAGTACACAGATATCTCAAAACCCACAACTTCGGGAAGAATCCTGTCACTTATTCCTATTTATCTAATAATTGAGTTGAAATAATATTATTATTTTCATATATATATTTTCATTGGGGTTTAGGTATCTCCTAGTATATAAATTGGGTTACTAGTTTAAATTCTAATTGATCTCGATTAGGCCTATTTGATTAATTAGTTCTATTTCTCTATTCCCTCCTTAGTTTATCAAACCAGTTCTTCTGATTTGATTCACCCAACCTCACACTTAAACACCACTCTGGTATATAATAAAGAAAATGAAAAAAAAAATAAAAAAAATAACAGTTCAACAAAATAGGAAATCAAATCAGATCACACAGTCAGATCACAGTCACACATCAATTCTGCAGTCCAATGTTTACCAATCCTGAATTGAGTTCCTTTTTCAATGAAATTCGCTGCGTTGCTGGAAAAAAACAAAAAAAAAAACAATCCAGTACGTTATCCTACCGCGATCCCGGAAGTTGAACAGTTTCCTTGTCCACGGCGCGTAGTTGAATCACGAAACCGCTCGTTTCTCGTTCTCCTATGGGTGGCTCGCCATCTCCTGCTTGCAACTCTGGGGTCTTCTTCAGCTGTCGATCCCACACAAAAAAAAACCTGGCCTGCCATGTGACAGGGCAACCCACATGAAAGCATTTTTAGCTTCATATACGTCCGGAAATAACATAACAATAACTAGTAAAAAGTAAATTAATTAACAGTCTAAACACACAACTCAAAATGGCGACCCTGTTCTCGCTATTCAGCCCGACGCGAGGCAACTTGACCGCACAAAATATACATCGCACAAATAAAAAGAAAATAACCACACAATAAACAACATGCTCAGACTACCTTAACTTTGCCTTAAGTAATATCAGCTTACACTTTAGCGTACATAACGAATCCGAACATACCAAAAAACACAATGAAGCAATTCCACTCACCAAATCCTCGTTCACAAATACTTGACAGTATCCAACCACACGGACAGCAGGTGAACAGAATGTTATTTCAAGATACAGGGGGAAAAAAACAGTTTGAAGCTCCCACACACTTTCACCCTTATTTGCTCGGTTTTTTTCTTCCAACTTTCTCTCGACTCCTGTCTACCGTTCCGGTCCTCCGCTCGCTCCTCCCCTTTTTCTCGAAACCTCTATCCAACAAGCGGCGCTACCTGCTCCGCTGTTACCACAATGGCATTTAAAGGGACAGTACATAAACTTAAATAAAATAGTCTGAGAATCAACTACTTAAATATATTTTGTCGCTTCTTAATTATTAATTTGTTTATTTCTTGTATTAATCAACCTAATTTCACCAATTATATTCATCTGGGTTACATATACAATGAATTAAATTATTTTAATTATAAATAACAACCTTTAACTCTGGAAATATAACATCATATCAAATATTATCACCATCAATAAACTTAATTAATTCAGTGAAAAGTTTCAACATACAGTTCATACTTCCTACAATTCAACACTATGTGCTCCATATTACTCCTCCTCCTGACACACATCACACAAACCTGTCTGGTGTTTCCCTAACGATCTTAAAGCTTTATTTAGTGACCAGTGTCCCAGCTTTAATCTCTTCTCTCCTGTGTCCACCACCCATCCTCATGCCCACAATGAATTGTCATTTTTTTCCCCCTGAAGGCATCACCACCTCACTCCACTCAGGACAATCAGCACTAATTCCCTTCACCTGCTCTTCTTGCCAGGTTATTTAGCCGCCCTGTTCCCTTTCCTCCCTGCCAGATTGTTCCTCTGCTATGCATGACACTCCAGCACGCTTCCCTGGACTGATTCATCTGTTACCGACCTCATCTGTTCATGTTTCAGCCTCCAGCCTTTCCCTTGGAAAAGAAAGCCTTAGTGAGTGTCTCCTTTTGAACCCTTTTTTGCAAGATGAGGAATCCCTTTTTGACTTTGATCCTTTTTTTTGCCTTTTTGGAACAGATTTTTGTTCTGACCCTTTTTATACCTTGTGACTGACCAGTTGCCTTCCTCCAGAAATAAAGCTGGTTTTTTTTTTTTTAACAATTAAACTCTGTCTTGTGTGGTGCATTTGGGTCCAAAAGAAACGCTCCCGTTTCAGTACAATCTGGCCAAGAACATGGACCCAGCACACACACACCCAAGAACCGCTTTGAGCGTATAGAAGAGATCCTCCAGCAGCACGACGGTTGTTCTGGCGTCCGTTGCAGCTGGAGCAAAACAAGCTGCAGCCACTCAAGAACAGAACCTCTCTGCTTTAATCAGCCAGGTGCAACAACTAGCTGTGGCTGGGCATTGAAAGAAGATGGTGAGTCCATCTTCTTTCAATGCCTCCTCTGTATCTGATCGCCCGCTGTTTCTCGCCAAGCTCCTTCTGCCTGAAACTTCCGAAGTTCTGTCTTGTTTGATTGACTCTGGTGCTAATGCTAACCCCATTGACGAAGGGCTAGCATGTCAGTTGTGTATTGATAGGTTGCTCCTGCCTAAACCTGTGCCTGCCCGGGCTCTAGACGGTCATGTGCTGGAAATGGTCACTCACCAGACAGAGTCGGTGAAAATCACCACAAAACCATTCAGTTTTATGTCCTGCCTTCAAACCGCATTCCTCTGATCCTGAGTTACCCATGGCTTCGTCGTCACAACCCACTTGTTGACTGGTCGGCAGGAGTAATCCGTGGTTGGAGTCCTTTTTGACATCAAGTTTGGCCCAAGCAGGCAGCCGCACCACAGTATCCAGCATCTTCCCGAGACCTGCCTGACCTTTCTAGAGTGCCACCAGAGTACCATGATCTGGGACAGGTTTTTTGTAAGACCAAGGCAAAGTCCCTGTCCCCTCACCAGCCATATGATTGTGGTATTGACCTCCTTCCTGGCACCTCTCCACTCAAGGAGCGTCTCTATTCTATTTCAGGTCCCGAGAGGGGGGCCATGGAGACTTACATCAACGACTCCCTGGCGGCAGGCATCATACGACCTTCGTCCTCTCCTGCTGGTGCCGATTTCTTTTTTGTGGATAAGAAGGACAAGACCCTCAGATCTTGCATCAACTACAGGGGCCTCAACGACATAACAGTCAAGAACCGGTACCCGTTGCCTCTCATGACTACTGCGTTCGAGCTACTCCAAGGGGCCAGTGTCTTTACCAAGCTTGACCTCCGAAACGCTTATCATTTGGTTCGCATTAGGGAAGGAGATGAGTGGAAAACGGCATTCAACACTCCAATGGGACATTATGAGTACCTGGTAATGCCTTTTGGTTTAACCAATGCCCCTGCAGTCTTTCAGACTTTTGTTAATGACGTCTTTCGAGACATGCTCAACCGTTATGTTTTTGTCTACTTGGATGACATCCTGATTTTCTCCAGGTCAATGGAGGAACACATTGGTCATGTCAAGGCTGTCCTGCAACGGCTTCTCAAAAACTCTCTTTTTGTCAAGGCTGAGAAATGTGAGTTCCATGTGTCATCAGTTTCCTTCCTAGGTTACATTGTCGTGCAGGGGCGTCTTGTATCCTGCTAAGGTTTCAGCCGTTTCCTCTTGGCCTGTCCCTGAGACTAGGAAACAGCTGCAACGTTTCCTCGGTTTTGCCAACTTTTACCTGCGCTTTATTCGGGGCTACAGCACTCTTGCGGCTCCTCTCACAGCCCTCCTCTCCCACAAAGTAACGTTCTCCTGAAACCCGCCTGCCAGTCGAGCCTTTGAAACTATGAAGACTCGGTTTACCACAGCTCTTATCCTCCAGTTGCCTGATCCTGACCGACAGTTTGTGGTGGAGGTGGACGCCTCCGACATTGGAGTAGGAACTGTGTTGTCTCAGCGCTCTGCATCCGACCAGAAGCTACACCCGTGTGCATTCTTCTCTCGCCGTCTGAATCCTGCAGAACGAAACTACGACATCGGAAACCGAGAACTACCGGCAGTGAAGCTGGCTTGGAGGAGTGGCGGCACTGGCTAGAAGGTACAAAGGTTGTATGTTGTAAATGGGCTCATTCTTCTAAACTCACCTGTCATCCAGGCACACTCAGGACCAGGGAGTTTCTGCAACGACGATTTTGGTGGCCCTCCATGGAGGAAGATGTGCGTCAATTTGTCAAAGCCTGTCCAACCTGCAATCAACACAAACCGTCTCATCAGGCTCCTGCTGGTCATCTCCATCCACTGCCTATACCTAGTCGCCCCTGGTCCCACATATCCTTGGATTTTGTCACTGGTCTTCCCCCCTCGGCAGGAAATTCTTCTATCCTCACCATAGTAGACAGGTTTAGCAAGATAACACACTTTGTTCCCCTTCAGAAACTCCCATCTGTGAAGGTGACTGCTGAACTGATCCTCTTACATGTTGTCCGGCTCCATGGCATCCCAGTTGACATCGTCTCAGACCGAGGTCCCCAGTTCACCTCCGTTTTCTGGCGGGAGTTCTGCACGCTATTGGGAGCCTCTGTTAGCCTGTCCTCAGGTTTCCACCCACAGACAAATGGCCAGAGTGAAAGGAAGAATCAAGACATGGAGACCTCACTACATTGTTTGGTATCATACAAACCTTCGTCCTGGTCCCAACAACTGGTTTGGGTAGAATATGCCCATAACACCCTGATTAGCTCAGCCACAGGCCTTTCCCCCTTCCAGTGTGCCTACAGATATCAGCCTTCACTGTTTCCTGCTCTCGAAAAGGACGCCTCCTGCCCATCGGTGCAAGCCTTCATGCAACACTGTCAGCACACCTGGAAACAAGCCCGCAATGCTGTCCAACGCTCGACTGATTGTTATGCCAGGTCTGCTAATCGTCGCCGCTCTCAAACTCCAGTGTACCACGTGGGACAGAAGGTTTGGCTGTCCACTAAAGACCTCCCTCTTTGTGTTGAACGCAACAAGTTGGCGTCCAGGTTTATTGGTCCATTCCCCATTCAGAAGATTACGATGGTCAACACCAAATTTGTTGTTTAAGATTTTTTTAGCTGATTTAGGATAATTTTGATGTGCTGAATCCAAAAATCACATTGGTTTTGCTCAGTCTAAGTTACGTATTTGTTTTTGGATGTTTTTGTTTACGCGTACGGGAATTTTCACGACATATGATGCAAAATTATTTGAAATTTATTGCAATCAATGAAATCTGAAGATTTTGCAATATACTATGAATAATTGGCTTGTCCCAATTTCCGATAATCCGATGGACGCTCCAAAAGTGTACTGGGAATGCGCCTTACTTTTAGCCGATTCCAAGGATACACCGCTACTATCCTTCGCGTCCTTCGGTATCCCATGATGCTTTGCGTGCTGCTGCAAAGCATCCTGGGATCCTGGGCATTTAAGTGAAATGGCAGCATCTCCTGTCCACACAACCTTTTAAATGTAAAGTATATAAATTATATAATATGAAGTATTCAAATTTTGCAACATATCAAAGTTTTTACCGTGGGGTTTTTACTCATATGAACATCCAACGCCATACATGTCAAACCAAAACCCCAAATTTAGTTAAAACATGCTTGAGTATTAGCTTGATGTCATGAAAACTTCACTTTCAAATGTTTGAGGTTCAGAGGTTGCTTCATATAATGTACATAAAAGGACCAATAAATTCATATCATTTTATGTTGATCCAAAATAAAATTCCTAATTTTCACAGACTGTAAATTTTGAAGTCCAGTAGAACGTCTGGAGTGAGTAAATAAATAAATAGATAAATCATCATCATTCAATCAATAAATCATAACATTTTTTTTTTATTATTAGATTTTAACCCCTTTCCTCTTGTTGTAACACAAAACATGTTTCATTGTGTTTTAGGGAGCAAAGAGCAAACAGAGGCCTTCATAAGAATGAGGGCCAAAAATGACAATCTTTTTACTGGGGCCAAGAACTCTGCAAGTGCAGGGTGGAGGTAAGGCAAAAATAAATAGGCTATTTGTCAGTGTCCTGATGTCACCTTTTGTAAATCTTTACATTCCCATGTTAATGTGTCCTGGAGAAGATGGGCCTGCTGGGGAGTGTGGAGCCCCAGCAGGCAAAAAAAAGGGATAACTTGAAAAAAAGATATAAGGTGGCTGTGGACTTGAATGATGATGTGGAAATGTACTCGTATTTGTTTTAACCATGTAAATACACACTTTTCTGAAAGTTGCTGACGTGAATGATTTCCACTGCCTTAGTATTGCAAATACCCAGGGACTGGCGAGGGGGTGAGTGGAAAGCCCACCGCTGTAACCTGGCCCTGGTTTGACCTCATGGATGAGGTGCTAGGACAAAGGCCTTCTAACCCTGTCCTAATAGCATCTCTCCCTGAGGGCACACCAGAGCCAGCTGCAGCGGTGGGTGACCAGGAGGAGGAGGAGGAGGAGGAGGAGGACGCCGAAGAGGGAGCAAGTGAGCAAGTCCCGGGATCCCTGAGGAAGAGGAGGAGGGACGGGAGGACAAACTTGTGGACCTCCTGAGGGAGAGAGAGAGAGAGAGAGAGAGAGAGAGAGAGAGGCTCTTCTCTCTCCTCAAGGCTGGTGGAGGGCCAGTGAATTTTTTATTGATTGTTTATAGTTAATTTATTCTTGTTTGTCACTTTATTGTTATGTTCTAAATTGTTATAGAAGTTTTAATTTTTCAAAGAATAAAAGAAGTGTTATGTTCTCCCATGTTATCTTGCATCAAGTACTTGCAACCTAAGTATAATTCATAAAAGTGTTAATAGACAACAACAAGTGACACTTTCATGGAGAAGGGATTTAATGTAAAACAAATCTCAACATTTGCAACTATTTTCAGAACTAATTAACATTTAAATCTATTTAAACAATAACAAACTAAGTATTTACAAAAAGCTGAACAGGAGTCCCTGGCAGTGCTACTGGGATGGATGGGGTGCCACAATTGAGATCTTGGTGTTCCTCTTCTGGCAGGCGAGTGGGACATCATCTGGGGTGGTGGTGTTCAGGGTGTTTGGGATGCCTCGCTCAACTCCACTGGATTGTCCTTGGTTTGCAGGGTGACTAGACCAACGACTGCCATGTCACTAAGAATTTTTTGAGAAAGAGGCAAAGATTATTACATACTTTAATAATATAAATATGATAATATTTCTACTTCAAGTAGGAATAATTGGCTTTGAAGTTATGTTACTTACCAACTACATATGTAGTTGTGATTAGGGTTAACCTCCTCCAGAGCAGACACCTCTGCAGACAGACGGTCCCGCCAGGGAGCCCCACTGACGGCCTCTAGCCCGCTCTCCCCCTCAACCTCCGTCATGACGTCCTGCACTTCATCTTCTGGGGGCATGATGTCATCAGCTCCCAGGCAGATGTTGTGCAGGACGGCACGTGCTGTTATGACCTAAAATTAGGAAGGATTATTCATTAATTTTGATTTACTCTGTTTCAGGACTCAAAAATAAGAATCATGCTTTGTTAGGAATTACCTGAGGCACAAAGGTGTGGTCCACCTCCAGCGCTTTAAAAAAAATGGCCAGGATGAAGGGTCCTGGAGGAGGGTAGGCAGCCTGCCTGTACAGCGGGCTGTACCGGAGTACTCTGGCGTCATGCACTGACCCCGGCCAGCCCACGTACGTGTCCAAAAAGTGGCCCTGATGGTCACAAACTGCCTGCAATATTACAGAAGCAAACAACTTCCTATTGATGTAGCAGTGACCATCTCTGTTCAACCGAAAGTCCTGCCTTGTCTCCTCCCCGTTGATAAACCTGTCCAGGACAGGAACAGCCAGGTTGACCCTGCAGTACATTGGTCGGGTCTGAAGGAATGGAAGAGAAGAAAAACCATTAAACTATAACTATGTACTTTTAGTTTACAGCATGAATCAAGTTAATTTAAGAGCTTTTAATACATAGGCGCAAAATCCGTTTATCCAATTATCATTTTGTCGAGGCTTCTCAATCTGGTTCGGATGATATCTGACAAAAATATATCCATTTTTAATACTAAATCAAGGTCAGCTTTTCTTCTATTTCTTTTTTTTAATGTTAACAAAGGTTATAGAACATTAACCACGACTAGATGTACAGTTAGCCTGTTCACATTTACATCATGTAAGCTGCTTGTATACCAACTACCCCTAACTGTGAATTGACTACTAATAAAAACAACATTACTGTGGGGTGAAATAACAAGTTTTAACATTACCTCTGCTTGGTCCTCTCTCAGCCGGAGAAATGCCACCCGCCGGAGCAGACGGTGTAAACGCATGAAGAAGGTCCTCCTTCTCTCCTCTTCCTCCAGAAGATAGTATAATAATAAAAAAAATAACATAACTACCTCAGGATCAATTATTTATGTATGTATGTATGTATGTACTGTATTTATTTATTTATGTATTTATTTCTGTCTTGTGCGTCTCTCTTTCTTTCTTCCTTTCTCGTCTCGTCTCGTTTCTCTCAGCTGTTTCGTATTTAGCGGGGTTGGCCAGCTGTGACGTACGAGAACGGCGATGACGCAACCAGGAAATATGCCGAAGGCTAGACCATCCCGTGTGGTTACCAGGGAGGCGGGTTTGGGTTCGTCCTTCTCGGCCGGGTCCTTGGAGAACGCCTCCTTCCGACGGAGGACGCTTCGTTCGAAGGATGCAGACCCTGAATTGAGACACAGCCATAGTATGCAAGTCATGAAATCTATATCTGAAGTTTGGAATTCCCATGGTTTGGAGGGAGCCGACAAACCATGTCACTGACTACTTCTGCACTATTGATGTGACTGGGATCACCAGAAAGAACCGAAGCAGCCTCAAGTATTGAATTGTCCTGTAGCTCAGTGTGATGAAATTCCAGTACCTGTCTTTGGAGAACATCCTAACATCAGTGACAAAGACTCCTCCACTGTTTCAGAAGAAACTTGGATAGCGCTTTTTCCAGCACCTTCACGGTACCCCAAAGCGCTTTACATTGGCCTCTCATTCACCCATTCACTCACACATTCATACACCAATGGGTGGCTGCCTCGCTCCATTGGGAGCAATTAGGATTCAGTCCTGCCCAAGGACACTTCGGCATGTGGACAGTTGGAGCTGGGATTTGAACCGCCAAGCCATCGATCATCAATTCGCAGCCTGCTCTACCAACTGAGCCACAGCTGTCCATAGTAATGAATTTGCTCAATGACGATGTAACGTTCAATTTACATGTACTTACCTTAATCAATGTCTATTATTCAATTTACAGAAGTCGAATGTTGTAACATTTAATACATTTGGTTAGAAAACATTTTTTTTCTCCTAAAACTTTTTTTGGATGAGAAATATTAATGAAAATCAACTGATAATGTCACAAAAATGTAATCAATTTAGCCAGAAGATCAGAGGAGATCAAAATCAAATTAGCATAAAAGCAACCTGATTGAGAAAAATGTGTCAGGGTTCTCTGTTGGTCTGTGATCTGGGGAGTTCCCTGTTGTCTTACTTTCGTCTTCTCTTTAGTCTTTAGTAGTCTTTCAGAATCTTCCTCAGGCTACTTAAGGACTCCAACACTCAATCTCTTTGTCAGAACTTCCCATGTGCGGTTTTTCTCGTGACTCTTTGTTTCCAGTGTTCAATTACTACAGGCGTTGTTGCCTTGCTCCTTGTAAGTAAACTTTTTAATTACCTTTCGAGTCTCCGGTGTGCGCTACTGGGTCGCAACTCGGGTCCCCACGTAACAGTAAGTTCTGAGCATGGATATGGACCCAGCGGACACACAGTCCCTGCAGCATGCTGTTAACGTCCAGGGCTCGTTGCTGGGGAAGCACGAGCAACTCCTCACGGAAATCATGTACTCAATCAAAGCATTGACTTCCAGCGTTCATCAACTGACATCCAGGGGAGCACCGGCGCTGCGGCCACGTCATCCAGGAAACCAGCTATGTCAGTGCCAGCTCCGGTCCCAGCCCGTGAACAATCGATCCCGCCGCCTGAATATTATTCTGGGGAGGTGGGAGCGTGCAGCAGATTCCTACTGCAATGCTCTCTTGTTTTTGGATCAACAGCCCAGCTCATATTCAACCGATAGAGCTAGGCTGGCGTATGTGATGAATCTCCTCAGAGGCAAGGCGGGAGAATGGGCAAGTTCCCTCTAGGAAGCTGGCGCAGACTGCCTTGATTCGTTTGAGGTTTTTTCTGATGAGATGCGAAGGGTTTTCGACCAGCCCTTCCAAAACCAAGCCGCTGCTCACAGACTTTGGACATTAAAGCAGGGTTCCTTGTCAGTTGCCCAGTTCTCCGTAGACTTTCGGATCCTGGCTGCAGGGAGCGGGTTCAACGAGATCGCTTTGAAGTCCTGAAGGGGCTTGCGGAGGAGATGAAAGATCAGTTGTCAACCCGTGACGAACCTGATTCGTTGGAATCTCTGATCAGTGTCTCCATCAGAATAGACAATCGCCTACGGGAGAGACGCAGAGACTGTCGGGGAATCGCCACCTCCCGTCCACAGAACAAGTTCCTACACGTGGACCCAACGCCTGCTGTCCCCATCTCGGGTGCTCTTCCTGCGGTTGCGGAGGAGCCAATGCAGTCCCGACTAACACCGGAAGAGCGCAACTGGAGAATGTCGCAAAGACTGTGCCTCTACTGTGCTAAGTCTGGATATTTCATTTCCCAGTGCCCACTCCGTTCTAAGGGTTTCCAAACCTCACCTTCTGCCCCAGTTCAGGTTAGTGAAACCACTTCATTCCCCAAAACGCAACCTTGCATTTTGAGTTTCCAGCTCTTCCAGTTCCATCCAACTCCAGGTCCTGGTAGATTCTGGGGCAGACGACAATTTTATTGATAAGGGTTTTGTCCTTTCCGCTAAGATTCCGTTAGAGCTGTTAGACAGGGCGAGGCCCGTGAGCGCCATTGACGGTAGCTCCCTTGAGACTGTGACCCACCAGACTGAAACTCTCACCTTAGCTATCTCTGGGAATCCTCATGAGCTGGTTAGATTTTTAGTTATTTCCTCACCTTCCTCGCCAGTGGCATTAGGGTTACCTTGGTTAAAGTTGCATAATCCTCATTTAGATTGGGTTTCTTTTTTGTGGAGCACATTTTGTCACTCCCACTGTGTTCTGCTCCTCCTGTTTCGCATCCCTCCGATCCTCCTCCACCCCCAGATCTGACCTTGGTACCTTCTGATTCTTTTTTTTGTGACCAAGAAGGATAAGACGCTTAGACCGTGTATTGACTTTAGGGGGTTGAATAACATTACGATTAGGAATTGCTATCCGTTGCCGCTCTTAGACTCCGCTTTTGAACCCCTTAACAAAGCGACGGTGTTCACCAAGTTGGACCTGAGGAACGCGTACCATTTGGTGTGCATTAGGGAGGGGATGAGTGGAAGACTGACTGCCTTCAAGACCCCATTAGGACACTTTGAGTATCTGGTTATGCCCTTCGGCCCGCGCCTTCCAGTCTCTCATTAATGACGTGCTACGAGACATGTTACACCAGTTTGTCTACGTATATCTTGATGATATTGTGATTTTTTCCAGAACGGCCGCTGAACACAGGGGTCACGTCAGACAGGTTCTTCAGCGGCTGCTAGAGAACAAGCTTTTCGTTAAAGCTGAACAGTGTGAGGTCAGCGTCCCCTCTGTTAGCTTTTTAGGCTACATTCTTGGTGAGGGGCAACTAGGACCTGATCCGGCTAAGATTGAGGCTGTAACAAAGCCTGCAACCAGGAAGCAGCTGCAGCAGTTTCTGGGATTTGCTAACTTCTACAGACGATTTATCCGAGATTACAACAAGGTTGCGGCCCCCCTCACCCAATTTACCTCCACGGCTAAGCCCTTCCAGTGGACTCTCTAGGCTGAGCAAGCATTTGATAAGTTGAAAGACCTCTGCCCCAGTCCTGCATCATCCTGACTCCAAGCTGCAGTTCCTTGTTGAGGTTGATGCCTCTAATAACACAGGGATTGGAGCTGTCCTCTCCCAGAGGAGCCCCAAGGACCATAAGGTTCATCCTTGTGCTTTCTTTTCCAGGAAGCTTTCCCCAGCAGAAAGGAACTATGATGTTGGCAATCGAGAGCTGTTGGCATTGGTGGCTGCGCTGCAGGAGTGGAGACATTGGCGGGAGGGTTCTGGAGGGCGTCTGTTTTTTCTGTAAGGTGTCTCCTCCATTCTCGCTGTCGAGGGCGGGGCGTTCAATATCTGGTCAACTGGGAAGGCTACGGCCCGGAAGCACGGTAGTGGGTCGGTGCTAGCTTCAGTGTTGACCCTTGACTTGTGACCGACTTTCACCGTGACAACCCGGATCAGACCCGTCCCCTAATTTTCTTCACCTGCTCTTCTTGACAGGTTATTCAGCCACCCTGTTCCCTCTCCTCCCTGCCAGATTGTTCCTCTGCTATGCACGACACTCCAGCGCGCTTCCCTGGACTGATTAATCTGTTACCGACCCCACCTGTTCATGTTTCAGCCTCCAGCTTTTCCCTTGGACAAGAAAGTCTGAGTGAGTGCCTCCTTTTGAACCCTTGTTTGCAAGATGAGGAATCCCTTTTTGACTTTGATCCCTTTTTTTGCCTTTTTGGAATGGATTTTTGTTCAGACCCTTTTTCTACCTTGCGACTGACCAGAAATAAAGCTGTTGGGTTTTTTTTTAACAACTAAACTTTCTCTTGTGTGTTCCATTTGGCTTCAAAAGAAACACTCCCGTTTCACCTAACCCTCATTTGGATTTGATATAAATACCTTCCCTTCTTCTCTCTGTCCCACATTTCTTGTCACTCTTGAATAGTTTTTTTTTCTTCCCCAAATTACATTTTTAACCTCAGATTTGCTGATGCTAACATGCACTTCTATTTTTTTCTTTCTTTAAGGCCCTCTTTGCTAACCCATCTGCCCTCTCATTCCACCTTATGCCTACATGTGCTGGTACCCACATAAGCTGTATCTGACCCTCCTGGTTGACTATTCTTGTAACTAACTGAAGGACTTCATAAAGTACATCTTGTCAACCATTTCTTGCGTGAAAAGACCTTAGACTAGCCAAAATTGAAGAGGATTCTCATAACATATCAGCGCCTTAGTTTGACTGTTCTTTTCCACCCACTGTAATGCAGCATGCACTGCCAGCATTTCCACTGTATACAACCCCAGTTTATTGGATATTCTTGTGTTTATCCAAACACCTTTTCCTGGCACTGGAACCCCAAAATCTGTGACCTCTGTGTCTGGTTGTTTAGCTCCATCTGTATATATCTGAATGAAATCGCTATGCTTCCTCATTACATGCTTTCTGAATGAACGTACAACGTATAACACACCTGATCTTTACCGGGAGAGGTTGTTCGAGCACTCTTAATTGCTCTTACCATCTCAGCCAAGGTAAATGGCTTATCTATTATCCAGAGATTATCCAGAAGTCAATCCAATTATTCTCTCCATTGGAGAGGAAGATGAAGTGTCCATTAAAGTATGGAAGAAAGATACAAAAGAAAGGAAGGAAGGAAAATACATCAGCTGTATTTTCCTTCCTCTCTAAAACACCTGAATGCAGACTCATAGTCTTCTTTCTTCTCATTCTTCCTTCTTCATAGAGATTTTCAGAACTATGTATCTTTACAAACAGCTTGACCATCAGCCTTTTCACGATTTGAAATTGCTATATTCTCCTCTAAAGTAATGACAGGATATTCCAATTCCCTTCTAGACATAGACATAGACAGACTTTATTCTCCCCCATCTTCCTTATCATTCCCTTATCTCTCCAACTGGTGTAGTTCTTCCTATTTTGTCACAAAAGTTCCTCCAGCTTGCTCTCTTAGCCTGACCTATTGTTCTTCTCACTCATGCCTGTGCCCTTTGTATTCAATTAAACTGTATGTTATGGGATGTTTTCAGTAATTTAAAAGCTCTATTTCTACTTATTACAGCCCGTCGACATTCCTCTGTCCACCATGGAACCAGTTTTCTATTCTTCTTGTTTATACTTCTGGGTATTGCTCCATCTGCTGCAAAAATAATTGCTGATGTTATTTGTTTATTCAGTTCATCAATGTTATCATCCATATCGATATTGTTTAATGATTCCTCACTCAATCTATTAAACTTATCCCACTCGGCTTTCCCAAAGACCCACTTTTTATTTCCCCCACTTGGTCTCACTTCCACTCTCTCTCCCAACATGCAAAAAACTGGATAATGGTCGCTGCCTATTGTTGACGATTTAAAGATATCGCAATTACCAGTTCCTGCCAAGGTATTGGAAACTAGCGTGATAACCAGTGCTGACTCAGTGCCTGCTGCAATATTTGCTCTTGTTCCTCTACCACCATTCAAACACACCAAATCTTTTTGTGCATTGAAATCTGCATACCATATGACCTTATTTCTATCCCTCCCTTGTATTTTTTTTTTTATTAAACTATTCAAATATAACCTATTACAAATACTCCTGGTCCGTTCCACTTTCCAGTTGTCAAAAAGGGTTTTGTGGCTCCCAGTGTGCTCTTTTCTGGGGGAAAACAGGTCCAAATGGCTCTTTGAGTGGTAAAGTTTGCAAACCCCTGCCCTGGCTCTAAAACAGTTTTCAAGGAAAAAAACACCAGACCCAGATCAGACAGATTCACAAACAACTTCTGCCTATGGAAAGAGTACAATTTACAGGAGAATAACACATGATCCACAGTCTCTGATTCCCCACACTCACACAAACCATTCACATGTTTACCCATCACTTTAAAACTACTTGCCAGACAGCAATGCCCCAATCTCAGCCTAGTTAAGATAACATCATCTGTCCACCCAGGCGTACTCCATTTTTTACGTTTTACTGAAGGTTGCACAGAATAATAATGGCGGCCTTTCTGCTCCTGATCCCACGCCGGTTACCACATAGTCTCAAGCTCTTTATTACAGATTCTAATACAATCGTTCTTACCGATTAGTAAATTCAAGTCTATAATTTGTTTAGTCAATGACTTTTTAGCTAATTTGTTAGCAATTTAATTACCCTCAATTCCCAAATGACCTGGAACCCAAATAAAATACACATGACAACCTGGCCTTTCAATTCTTGAAAGGCAGCACAGGATCTCCATTATAAAATCAGAGCGAGCTCTAGAAGTACCCTCTTCTAAAGCTACCAAAGCAGCAGCTGAATCCAAGCTTATGACACTGTTAACTGACTTATTATGCACTATCCATTCCAAAGGTCTTTGAATTGCTAATAGTTCAGCAGATATGCGATGGCTGATTAGCAGATTCTCATCAGCAACAAAAACCCCAATTCCAGTTTTTCCATAAGCAGGATCCTTTGAACCATCAGTAAATGTTTTCATTAACTCATTGAGCTGATTCAGAAACATCTTAACATCCTTACAAAGGCAATTTCTCCCTTCTTCAAGGATAAACAGCTGGACCTCAGGTTCAGGAAGAAACCAAGGTGGAACAGACTACAAATCAGACACAGCCATTTTTCTACACTCCAGCCCAAAATCCCCCACCAACTGCTTTTGATGGTGTAAAAAAAGTCAACTACTTTCCATTGTGTGAAAATTCCCCAGGATCATCTAAAAGGCACTTTGAAACATATCCTGACCTTGTGCCACATACAGCAGCTTGACCCAAGACTGAAGCCGTAATTTATTTGTTCCTGACTATCAACGGCATTTCCCCCCATTTCAATTGGTAAGGCAGGGATGTGAGTCATTTTGAAGGAACAGCTACAGTTTATGAAGGCCTTGTTGGATTGCCATTTTATAGTGTCGTGCTGATGATCCGCGTGTTCGTTTGAAGAGTTTCAGGAGAAGAATGCTAATTTTATCTTTAGTATGCATATCCAGAATACAAGTATACAGAGCTGTAGGTCGAGTTCTAACCCTCCCAGCATCAAGATGAGAGTGCATGAAGTCTGACTGCTGTTTTTTCTCAGACCCAGTCTTTTTATATATAGAAAATGAACCAATTCTTTGTGCAGATGTGCTCCGACGTTGTCCTGTGATTTGCTGTCTGGTCCCCAGACCCCAGCCTCATTAGGTGTTGCTGCAGCCCTTTTTCCCAATTGTAGGCGGGTGTCTGAAACAGGAAACAGTCCTTATTTGGTAGAGAGCCAAATGATCCTCTTTCTTTCTGTATGGCCTGGAGGCACAACTTCCTTTAAGAAAGTCCCAAGGTTGTGAAATTCCAATCCCTGTGACCACTCTGGTCATTAACTTCATGAGAGTCAAAAAGTCAGCCCCTGTTGTTGTCCACTCTCAGGTCACCTTACGGTCACTGTTTTATGAGGGGTTGGTTCCTGTGTCCTCTCTAAAGTCTCACATAACTCTGCACAGGGCTTACACAGCATATTATGCATACAACGCCTGTTAGGCATGGGTCAACTAACTGGTTTAAGCATATCTATATCAGTGTGTGGAGTTTGCATGATCTCCGCGTGTCTGCGTGGGTTCTCTCCGGGTTCTCCGGCTTCCTCCCACAGTCCAAAAACATGCATGTTAGGTCAATTGAACACTCTAAATTGTCCATAGGTGTGCATGCGAGTGTCAATGGTTGTTTGTCTATATGTGGCGCTGCGATGAACTGGCGACTTGCCCATGGTGTACCCTGCCTTCGCCCTAAGACAGCTGGGATAGGCTCCAGCAGACCCCCGTGACCCTGAATTGGAATAAGCGGGTATAGAAGATGAATGAATGAATGAATGAATGAACTGCCTTCAACGCCCCCTTTTGGCCTAGCCCCAGCTAGGTCAATCTTACCAGTTCATTGTGACCTCTCCCATCTCTATTCCGTCACCGTCACCCATCAGGGGGAGGGTTTCCCTCTGCATTTGGGCCATTTGATAAGGTGGAGGTTGCTTTCCTTTTAATGGGTGTTACAATAAAACAATTACACAAAGAGCAAATGCACGTAATACAACAGCCACATAATACCAAGGCGGCAATAGCAGAAATTAATAATTAAACCACTGTCTTTGTTCCCGTCTGGGTCAGACAGGTGAAATTGGACCTTGTTGGAACAAATATGGGAGGCAATGTCTTTTTAGGGCGTATTCACACCAGGAAAGTCCTTTAGTTAACTTTCTTTGGTCCGGACCAAAATACAATGTATCTTTTTGGTTTGGTGCGGTTCCTTTTCACATTGCAATTTTCGCAAGAGTCCCAGGATTTGACAACAAACTCACATGTGTGCAAAGATCGTTCAATCATTGGACAAAATGGTCCGGGGCGGGGTAACACGGTATAATACGGAACAAAACAAACAATCATGGATCTCCGGCGTGCTGCACTTGTTGTGTTCATCATGTTTGTTTGTTTGTTTTTCTCACACTAACACAAGCGTTTGCAGGTCATTTGGAGCATCAGAAGCTTTTGATGCAACATCGATTTTATGAGGAGAGGTTTACCATTTTGCGACAACGAAGACATTTGGCAAGAACCGTCTCCTCATTGCTCCACGTTGAACCACGACTCATGTTAGCCTGATGGTCCGACGACGTGCTACTAAACTTTCTACTATGCTAACCAAAACATTATTTTCCATAATGGTTGTGGCTACGGAAGCCTGTGACGTGTAAAAAGGCGTGTGATTTCACAACTGGTTCGAGCCACGGTGCGGTCGCTTTCACACATCAACCGAATCATGGTTCGTTTGGAAGCGAACCGAGACCACCTCTCCGGCGAGGTCTCGGACCGGCTGTTTGCTCCGGACCAGAGTTCGCTGGTTTGTTTTCACACCAGCCCAAAAAGTCCGCACAAGGGACTTTTTTGGTTTAGTTCGAACCAAACAGGGCAGGTGTGAATACGCCCTTAGACACCAATGGGAAAAGAGATTTTCTTTTCAGGCGGACAGCATGTGTGGTCCGCTCCACAATCTGGAAGAGACCGGGCCACCTCGTTTCCGACCACTTCCTTTTGCTGGCTTTTAGGAGAACCCACTCAGCTGTGTTTGTGATCCCTTGTTCACTAGTTGAACAAGGGATCCAGAAGACACTAGTGCTGTCTTCTGGATCTGCCTGTTGAGAGAAAACTGAGAGAGTGACTTTCAGTTTGATCAAAATAAAACTTACACGTCCGAACGGTGCTGAAATTGCCAAGAAATGATCTGCTCCTGGTCCTGGGAAGGGAACACCCCACTCGAGCTCAAAGGGGGTGAATCCTGTCCGGGAGCTGACTGAGCTTGTCACTGACTTCAGGACTATTGGCAGTGCCTGTGTCCATCTCATGCCATTGTGAGCGCAAATCATGCCAATTCAGCGTTTGATTCATTCTTTCCACCTTGCCCTGTGATTGAGAATGATCAACAGTGCCAAACACACGTTCAAGGCCTAACGCCTTCTCTACTTCTTGGAGGTCTTTTCAAAGTGAGTGCCATTGTCTGATCTAATTCTTCAGGGGAAATTGTGTGTGAATGTATTGATTGATGAGAAACTTTATTACCGTTTTCATGTGTGACATTCAGGTGGAGGGAGAAGGTTGGACCAAGGCACAGACTCAGAGCAGCAGCTGACTCTTGACTGTTTTATTTTGTTGCTGTTAGATGACAGGCAGTGGAGCACAGGGGTGGGACCAGGAGAGAAGTGAGAGCAGGTGGACGGAGGCTCAGGGGAGCCTTGTAGCAGGAGCAGGTCCAGGGAGGCAGCATGAAGTACAGGAGAGTCTTCCTGGGAGGAAAAACCTGGTCATGAAAATCCTGACGAGCTAGAGACTAGGATCTAAAAGGATTTAAAGAAGCACTTTAGCCAAACAGCCTGACAAGCGTTACCGCTGAGATAACTGTAAATATCTGGCAGGGAGTGGCTGGAGAACCGGGCTTTTAAAGCAGAGGGTTGATGAGGCTGAAAAGCATCAGGTGTGTGACGATCTGCAGCTGCCTGGACCTAAGACCTGCCCCTGGAGAAATGATGGAAAACAACAGACACACACACACACAAACACACACACACACACACACGAGAGGGAAGAGAACCCACAACAAAAGCAGGCTTGGCCAGTTGTGGATATGACAGTAGCCAAACCCCCCTTGCCCCCCGCCCTTCAATGGCCGCCACCTGGCAAGCCACGCATAACCTTCCCAATCCACCAGGTACTGAAGCCCCTGCCCCTGGTGGCGCACATCCGGGAGCCTTTCGAACTGTGAGCGTGGGATGACCATCCACAAGTTGGGGGGGGGGGCAGAGGGGGATAGGCCGGAGGGCACAAAGCACTGTCCCTGACAGGCTTCAACAGTGAGACATGGAAAACTGGGTGCACTTTGAGAGAACCGGGCGGTTGAGTTTGATTTTGACAGCTGTAGGGTTAACAATGGCAGTAATCTCAAAAGGGCTAAAAAAAAAAAAAAAACGGGAGAAAGTTTCCTGGGGTTAGTTTTCAGAGAGATATTTTTGGCTGATAACCAGACCTTCTGACCAGGACTGTAGAGGGGAGCAGAGGTGCTATGACGATCAGCCAGGCGACGTTTTTTTGTAGCTACACGGAGCAGGGCAGAGCGGGCACATTTCCAGATCCTGCGTCAGCGGCGGAGATAATGTTGCACCGAAGGTACTGCTTGTGCTGGAAACAAAGGGGGAAGGTATCCCAGAGCACACTCAAAAGGTGTCATACCTGTAGCTGAACTGGAGAGGGAATTGTGTGCATACTCTGTCCAGGCCAGGTGAGAGCTCCATGATGCGGGATTCTGTGCTGTTACACACCGTAGGGCTGCTTCAAGATTATGGTTTGCCCGCTCTGCTTGCCCGTTTGTTTGAAGATTGGAATCCAGAGGACAGGCTGACTGACACCCCTAAGGCTGAAAAAAAAACAGCAGATTTAGAAAACCGATGAACTATGGTGAGTATTGTATTGCTATCTTCAGAGGGAGGCAGTCCAGTGACAAAATCTACCGCAATGTGTGACCAAGGGCGCCTGGGATTTAGCAGGGATCTGGCTGGTCATGCTGGGCCTCTCTGACAGTGGTCTCAATCTGCCAGGTGACTTCCCCTGCCACACAGGAGGGAGGTATAATGGTATCAGGGATTGAAGAGCTCTCCTCAAGCGAAAATTGTCAGGTTTCGTGTTCTTGGAACCGGGCCAGTAGGTTATGGTAAATTTAAAGCAGTCAAAGAATAATGCCCAGCGGGCTTGATGGGCGTTTAGGTGCTTGGCGGTCTGGATGTAAGCCAGGTTTTTGTGGCCAGTCCATACCAGAAAGGGAAGCTGTTCTCCCTTGAGCCAATGCCGCCATTCTTCCGGAGCCAGCTTGACAGCCAGCAACTCCCGATTCCCCACGTCGTAGATGAGTTCTGTTGGTGTGAGTCTCCTGGAGAAAAACGCACAAGGGTGGGGGGAACCAACTGAACGGGACCAAGGGAGAAGTGAGTCTGGTTAAAGGTGCTGCAATAGAGCTGTAGTTCTTTATGAACCTGCGGTAAACGTTGGCGAAACTAAGGAACCTCGGGAGTTGCTTTACAGATGTGGGGGTCGGCCACTCTGCCATTGCTTGAATTTTTTATGAATCTGCTTCAATCTGCCCGCTCTTGATGAAGTGGCCCAGGAATGTAATTGAAGACGTGTGAAACTCACACTTCGATATGACATTGTGTCTTCTGCTTTTGTGGGAACTGCCTCGTGCCAGAAAGTGTATGCATCCACCGCCACCAGGAGGTATCGGAACCGGTTGACCCAATCAATCATATCTGTATAGTCTATTATGATTTCTTGTCCTGCCATTGGTGTAACTGGAAACTTACCCTGATGTGTTTTTTTTTGTTTGTGTGCATTGTTGACTTCACATTGTAATGTCTACATACTGAAAATGTGTTGATGTAACTCTTAACCATGGCTAATAGAAATGGAACCAAATGTACCAGGTACCGCATCATTTGGGCGTGTTAGGCCATGCTTTGAACAGTGGTGTCCTCTTAGGTCGTCTTCCATGAAGTCCACTTTGGCTCAAACAGCGACGGATGGTGCGTTTTGACACTGATGTACTTTGACCTTGGAGTTCACCTCTAATCTCTTTAGAAGTTGTTCTGGGCTCTTTGGTTACCATTCCTATTATCCGTCTCCTCGATTTGTCATCAATTTTCCTCTTGCCGCCACGTCCAGGAAGGTTGGCTACAGTCCCATGGACCTTAAATTTCTGAATAATATGTGCAACTGTATTCACAGGAACATCAAGCTGCTTGGAAGATGGTCTTATAGCCTTTACCTTTAAAATGCTTGTCTATAAGTTTCTTCCTAATCTCCTGAGACAACTCTCTCCTTAGCTTTCTATGGTCCATGTTCATTGCGGTACACACCACGATACCAAACATCACAGTGACTATTTTTCACCCTTTAAATAGGCAGACGGACTGATTACAAGTTTGAAGACATCTGTGATGCTAATTACAGGACACACCTTAGTCTAACATGTCCCTATGGTCAAATTACTTTCAACCTTTTCCAGGGGTACCATCATTTTTGTCCAGGCCAGTTTCATCATTTTGTTTTTTAAAATTATTCTGTTGAACCACAATTCAAAAGCAATGTCATTCATTCATCTTCTATGCCCGCTTATTCCAATTCAGGGTCACGGGGGTCTGCTGGAGCCTATCCCAGCTGTCTTAGGGCGAAGGCAGGGTACACCCTGGACAAGTCGCCAGTTCATCGCAGGGCCAAAAGCAATGTCTGATTTTCATTAGTTAATTTTCAGTGAATTTTTATTTATTACTACTTTTGTCAGTTTCAAGTTATTTCAGTGACCATTGTGGTTTTTCTTTCTTTAATGAAAGGGTACCAACAATTTTGTCCACGTATACATACATATATATATATATATATATATATATATATATATATATATATATATATATATATATATATATATATATATATATATGTGTGTGTGTGTGTGTGTGTGTGTGTACATATATTTGTATATATAGATATATATAGATATATAGATATATAGACATATAGATATAAAGAAATGGCTCCACTAGGAATCAGACGGCTCCAAAACCTCTGAAACCAAAAGGCCTTTAGTGGTGTCTATGGTGGTGCCTTCCTCGTCCTATGTTTTATGTTTATACTACTCTTGCCAGATTGTGTGTTTAATCTAAAATAGCAAATGAAAAAGGCCTCATCATGGGACACAATCCCACATCGGTGGGGGTGGCTGACCAGAGCCCCTTCACCAAGTTGTTCAACATTGGATCACCCTCTGAATGATCTGTTTTCACATCTCAGCATAAACATCTGGCTCAGCTGTCTGAAGGTGAACATTCATTGATGTGTTCTACCACAAAGTAAAAAAAAAAAAACAGAAACTAAACTAAAAATTGACTTCTTAGCAACCAAATCAAAACAGGACTGTCAGTCAGATTAAAATGTTCTCCAAAATTACACACATGCAAGCACACTGACAAACAAAGAGAAAGAGCCCCCTCCTTTTTTTTTGTTCTGTCCTCCTACGTGTGTGTGTGCGTGTGTAACAGAATGCCCCCACTAGTGGATAAGAGGGGAGGCTCTCTGCCTCAGAGTCAGCAAAGGCTCATATTTTATTATCTATACATAATCCTCATTTGGACTCCTACATGCTAACTCTATACAGGTCTTATCATTAATAAAATGTCCTATCACGGGAGCATATTTTAATCAATCTTATAAAGTCCTTTCAGAGGCTCGTAGGTTTAAACACATTAAGTCCTCAGTAGGCTCATGAGTTTTAGCACTAGAGACAAAAGAGCATGTCTCTACTTATGCATTTCAGATTTTGCATTACAATGTGTGTGATGCTAAATCTCTCTCAACTAGTACACATTAACCAAACATTCCACGCACCTACATTAAACAAAAATTTAACAGACAGACACTAAAAAATTATTACGAGAAACGAAAGATCGGTGTTTCTTTGTAAGTATGCATACGTGTTCCTCCAGAACTCATGAAATTAGGTGTGGGGTCCCCCAATGGTCAATTTTAGGTCCAATTCTTTTTAATCTTTACATGCTTCCCCATGGGGACGTCATCCTCCTGATGACACAGGGCAAATTGATGCCCTTTTTAACTGTATTTTAGATATAAAGTCATGGATGGCAGAAAATTTCCTACAGCTCAACCAGGACAAAACTGAGGTTTTAGTCATTGGTCCTGAAGGACGGAGAGAGAAACTTTTACCAACACTACAAGATTTTAGACCCAAACAATATGTTAAGAACCTGGGAGTTTTTTTTTACTCTGAGCTCGCCTTTGTTTCACACATAGAAAAAAATTACGAAGATATGTTTTTAACCATCTTAAGAATATAGCCAGAATCCGCCCGTTTCTCTCGCAGGCCAGCACGGTGGTGCTGTTGCATGCTTTTATGCTTTTATGTCGCTGCATTGGCTTCCTATCTGCTTCAGGATCGATTTTTAAAGTGATCTATTATACTAATTTTCGGGCCTTTGTATTTGATTTCTGGTCCCTCCAGAGCAGCAACACACGATTCCCCGCACTGAAAGCTTTGTAGATCTGTGTATCTCGCTGCTAATTTCCTCGTATTTCCTGCATCCCACGAAAACGGTCTGTTTTACTTCACTCCACCCCCAGCCTCCTCCGTGTTCGCCTCCCGCCCAGCCCACTCCGCTGTGATTGGTCACACTCTTCATCGCTGCTGAGGCACACTTCCTCAGTGTGCCGGTGTGGGAGTTGAGAGTAAACGGCAAACTTTACAAAACAGGAACAATTTAAACACTTACCGTTGTGAAGGCTTCACCCGTTAGCAGCTGTTTACCGGCTAATCCAGCTTCGTACGGACCCAGCGCGGGCTGAGTTACCGCCGCAAGGCGGACCGAAGGTCCCTGGATGTTTTTTGTGCCTTCCGTGTCCCCGGAAATATATTTTACTTTGTGTACTGACCGTGTTTTTGTTTTGTAATTTTGCGAGACATTTTAATAGGGCTTGATTTGATTTCGTTTCATACTGTTGACTTGCATCAAAACATTTTCCTAGCAGAGAAAATATGTACGCTGAAACGATCACTTCAGTCATAGAGTCGTTTATTATTAGACAAGAATATCTGCACAACTTAAGAGTCCACACAAAGCAGGAAGAGCTCTATACAACCGATGTTAACATGCTGGCAGCGTGAACATCGCTATAAGGAGTGAAACTTGCGAGTCAAAATAGCTGCCTATTCAGTTTCGCTGCCAGCGAACACAACACAGATAACAAGCAGAGCACGGAGTTAGCGGTGGTGGCTAACAGTTCATCAACACGATTCAGCGGTTGTACGTTGCAAGTAGTCTTAAAACTAATGTTGCTTGAGGTCACAATACACTTACAGTCCTCCCTTGGTGCTTCGGTATTTATATCACTCGGTATTTTTTATTTTATAATTTTTCATTTCCCTTACACCGAAAAAACATTTTCTTGGAGCAGCACATCACTTTCGGGGCAGAGCGGGGGAGGGCGGAACCAGTCCGAGAGTGTGCCTGAGCTTGGCCATGAAAGGAGATCCGGAACGCATTCACGTCATTGCGTTCCCAGTGTTGAAAAAATCTCTGTGAACAGAGTGTTCAGAACCATGCCCAACAATTTGCAGGGCTCACGTCCAAACGCATGAACCTCATTATTTGACGATTTTCGATCGTTTGACGATAGGGTTCAACATTGTAACAGTTTTTTAAGCTCAGAAAAGTGGAAAAGCATCATAGGTGCCCCTTAAGATTATTTTATTCGTTTTTAAATGTCTTAACAGTCTTGTGCCATCTTATCCATCAGACCTGCTTTTATCATATCAACCCTTGTGGACCCTGAGGTCCTCTGGCACTGGCCTTTTAATTCTTACACGAATCAAAACAAAAACACACGGTGAGGCTGTGTTCAGCCATTATGGCCCGTATCGGTGGAACAGCCTGCCAGAGAACCTCAGGGCCGCAGAGACTGTTGATATTTTTAAAAGGAAGCTCAAGATACACCTTTTAATTTGGCTTTTAACTGATTTTTTTTTAACTCTCTTACTTTTTTCCTAATTTATATTCTTATGCCTTTTATTGTCTTTGATGAATTTATTTATTATTTATTATTGTTTTTAGACATTTTAATATTTAATATGGATTTTAACTGATTTCTCTTACTCCTTTATTTCTCTTATTTTATATTCTTCTGTCTCTTACTGTTTTAATATTTTTTTAGACATTTTTATGATTATATGATTATGATATTTTATAATCTCAGGTTTTATTTTTACCTCCAGTGTTTCCTCATGGGGGCCCTCGTCTTGGAGATCCCTCATGCACTTGTATGACCTGCCCAGGTCGGTCCAGGCTGGGTGAGGTGGGGAGGGTCTCTGTGACTGTGGACTATGGTGCCTCTCTGCGTGCATGGCCACCCATTGGTGGCCTTTCCTCACCCGTAACCCTCAGTGCCATGCTATTTTATTGATGTGTTTGTTTACGAGTGTGGACGTATGTGTCTGTGTGGAGGGGCAGGTCCATTTGAGGGATGGGAGGGATGAGCTTTTATTTGTTCATTTTGCTGCATGTTTTGACATTTTATTTTGGTTTTAATCTGTGAAAACACAAACAGAAACCTATACTAAAATCGACTCATTCATACAGTCCTGTTTAAGCATGCTTTTGCTGCGTCGTTTTCTTTCGTCAAACTAAATGTACGCTACCTTTGAAATGTAGATATTTGACGAAACAGCAGCAGACTTAGCTCGTCAGCAGATGTCACAATGGGCTTTTCCATTCATATACTTTCCCTACACTTATGGTTATTCATCAATGACCGACCTGAACTCTCCTAATGGTTGTTCAGGATTTTGGGCCCGTCTAATACCGCCTCCCAGAGGGCTTTAACCGAATTGCGGCTTCCATTTTCACGTTATCTCACTTATACCACCCGGGAGTGTCCGCCCTGTCAACTGCACTCTGAGTCCCACCCCAATTTTTTGCGATTCCCATTCAGTGTTCACATTGTATCATTCGAGTGCTAAAAACCGTGTAATTCCATTTTAAAAAAAAAACAAAAAAGAACTGTATCATTCTGGTGATGAAACATGTATTTATATTATACTTGTATCCAGAATGTCTAACGGGGACACTTCAATTGACATTGAGTGACAAGAATATATTAAAACCAGCAGTTTGAAGATACAAAATTTAACTTCCATCCTTCAACCTTCAAGATTTCTTCCCTCCTCACAAGACCATAAACCTCTAGACTTTGAATTATGTACCTCTTGAAAGAGGTACATATACCTCAAGAGGTGTACACACACACACACACACACACACACACACACACACACACACACACACACACACACACACACACACACACACAAAAGCCTTCCAACACTTTCTGATAGTGTCTTTTAAATTCCAAAATAATTCTCAGCACTCCCAAAAAGAGAGGTGCGTCGGAGAAGGGTGTCACCCCTGAGTAAGACCAAAATCGAAAAAAGCTTCCGCACACTGCTCTCTTCTCTCTCTCTTCTCTTCTCTTCTCTTCTCAGTATGCGGGAGCTTTTTCGATTTTGTTAGCGTCTTTTATAATTTTCCTGAGTAGGTTTTCTGCGCAAAAGTGTAAAAGCTTGTTTTCTTTCTTTCACCGCCTTGTCCCAATCACTATTCCACCACGGTACAATAACTCAATCCTTTGGGATTCCCTTACATGGAATTGTCCTTAAAGCTGCATCAAGAATCAATTTCCTCGAAAATGTAGAAATTGATCAAACTTAATTTGCCTTGGTAACTCCACACATCAATAATTAGACTCTCAAAAGGCAATACTCACAGACTTTATATTGGATGCCTGACTTAACAAAAGTAGCACCAGCGCCCCCCGCCCCCATCTGAATGATCACCCCATCTTTTCACAGGCAGATGTATCCTGGAATTACAAAATTGAGATGCAGTTTTAACCATGAGTGTGATCTGAAACTAGTTGTCTGGCAAAGCACACGCTAACACAGGGCACACACAGGTGCCAATCGCAGGTCGGGTCTATTTTGCGTGAAGTCAAACTGTTTTCAGTCAACAGAAAGAACTGGAAGAACTGGTGACCTCTGCAGGTCCTCGTGTGACTCCCAGTAAATCAGGTTGCACTTTTCTCGCGGCCAGGCTGTGCTCACGTGCACGCGCCGCAGTCTGCGGTCACTTCTGTCGAAATGTATTAAAGAGAATGAGCGTGTTTGAAGCTCGAGTTGGCACGTGAGGGGTAGATTCCATCAGCCAGACACAAAATAAATCGGCAGCTAAAGAACTAAATTGTTCTCTCTCTCTCTCTCTCTCTCTCTCTCTCCTCTCTCTCACTCTCTCTCTTCGGAAATAAAAGATAAAAGTCACAAATGCAAAGAAGTACAAATTATTCTGTTGTACTGTAAAGACAATATGTTGCCATCAGGTGGGTTGGTTCAATAAATAAACAGACAAACAATTGAATTGTATTGTACAAATTCGATGAGGAAGTTTCATTGTTTTGAAACACAATGCAGCAGCGCTGTGTTGTGATGTTGTGGTGCAAAATCTACAAATAAGTCGTTCAATTCAGTCATTGCCTACATGATCAACTGCCACGACCAACCTCTGATCGATCATTGATTTTTTTTTTCAAATGGTTTCTATTTATTTATTTATTTATATATTTATTTATTTATTTATTTATTTATGTAGTTAGTACACAACCGCCGTGTCGCTTTGCCACCTTTTGCTCTCCACATCCACTAGGTGGCGTCAAGGGCGCGCAGTCTGAAAAAAAGAGACGCTCTTATGAAATTATTGCTCTGAAACGGCAACTGTGTGTGTGTGTGTGCGCGCGCGCGCGCGCGCGTGTGTGTAAAGCCCTGCAGTATTTGGCTGAAGACGAGCAGCATGAGGACAACACAGGCCGTACAGCAGCAGCCACAGCACGACATAAAGCAGACACACAACTTCAGGTTGCTTCACAAATCCTCCCATCACCTCGTCAAGCGTGGCCTGGGCAGGAAGACAAAGTCAGTCCAACATCAAACATCATCTAATTACAGGAGAGAGAGACACACACACATATACACACCACAGCAGCATTTTGTGAATGCAACCTGACTGCATTCTGTCCCCCAGCACCTGCCATCGAGATTTCGCAGATAGCAACGCAACACAAACAAAGGTGTGTTTTCTGAATCATCATCAAACAATTTGATGCTAACGTCCAGAAAGTCTTGGTACAAAGACCCACAACACACACTTTCGGAATCACAAAAATTTCAGACACGCCCACTTTCAGCAAAATAAAAATCGATCAAGCAATTCATCTGGTTTATTTACTAAATAAACCTGAAACCAGTTCACTGGCTGGAAATCCCGCAGGGATTTTATGGGGTTTAGGAGTTTTTATCAGTTGTAGCATTGCTGCTGATTGTCAAGGAAATTACCTCAGTGTCGCATCAAACTCCCCCTGATTCGTCTGTGACACTGCTCGTAACGACACCCGAGGTTTTACTTTCTTTTTATATCGTGTACATAGAATTTGACTTCAGTTTGTCTTTGGTGGACCGGCTGTACTCGTGCACCTGTAGCACCTGTAGCAC
The DNA here is from genome assembly GCA_009823395.1 of Thamnaconus septentrionalis. Taxonomy (NCBI): domain Eukaryota; kingdom Metazoa; phylum Chordata; class Actinopteri; order Tetraodontiformes; family Monacanthidae; genus Thamnaconus; species Thamnaconus septentrionalis. Next base: position 22,424,514 of record CM020511.1, read on the forward strand.
CAGCAACACCTGTTGCTCCCGCAGTGATGACTCCAGGCATGATTCTTTTCCTCAGTGAACCTGACTGTGTTAAAGCATTATTTTGCAGAGACTGAAAGTTTAAAGTTGTACTCAATAAAACTGATGCATGGATTCTGAGGTTCTGGCAGCAGGAAAATGAGGATGATTATATCCTACTTATTATTTGTAATCTGCTGTTTGTTTTTGAATTTGTATCCGGTTTGGCGCCCATGTGGGAATTGTGCAAACTGCTGCCATTATCGCCTCCGGTCAACTGGTTTCTGGGAAGGCGCAGGTTTGATTCTCTAAAACGTTTCCTGGCTCAGAGCGAGGAAAATGAAACATGACTGTTTTTGTTTTTTGGGGGATGGAAATTTGCAAAGGTTCCACAGTGCATAAAAGGTCAGTGCAGAGGGACGTCACCGTTCTACTTAAGTGACATTTTTCTGTGTCTCTGTTTCTTCCGTTTGGCCAAAATTCTGCCAACGCACACTCATACGTACAGCATTTCCATCACATGCATCTTTTTTTTTTTTTTTTTTTTTTAAAGAAAGTCTTTTCACATAGCACTTTCAGCAGGTAACTTACCCTCCCCTCCCCCCATGCACACACACACACACACACACACACACACACCTGGATTACAGCCACAGGACATCTGGACTTTTCTCCTCAGCTTGACAAGCAAATAAAAAGAGTCTGTAAATGTTTCACCCGCTGGCCGTGGGGATGAAAGATCAATTGAATTTTTTTTTTTTTTAATAAACCACAATGTCTTTTTCTGTGTGTGTGTGTGTGTGTGTGTTTGTGTGTGCGTGCACACACATCATGGGAAAGAAGGACAGAAGTGCGAAAGAGTAGCGTAGCATAAATTAAGATTAAAACCAGCCACCACAGCTTCCGAAAAAAAAAGTGTACACAGAAACACACACACACACACACACACACACAAACTGTGGCAACTCCCTATGTGTCTGTCTGTGGAAAAAGTTCCTGCTTCAGTGCAGCTTCAGCAACAAACTTTTTTTTGACTCAAGATTTGTTTTGCTGAAACACTTCCACCAAAACAAAACCGAAAAAAAAAAAATATATATTTCTGGCCGACTAGCTGGAGTGGAACAGATTCTCCCTCTCAGGATTGACGCCCAGTTGGTTGTGATGCACCAAAGGCCCCTAAATTTTGATAAAATATGTCATAAATGCACAATAAAAAAAAACCCTCTGATCTCTGATCAGTCAGTTTCGAGGCACACGGTTTGACTCCCTGTGGGCCTGGTGGGACTATCCCTCCCCCGGCCCTCCCTCCGACACACACACACGCACACACACACACACACACACACACACACACACACACACACACACACACACACACACACACACCCTGAGACAGTTCCTTCCTTATTCACAGGAAAGGGGAAATAAACTCTTCAAGTTCAGCAGAAAAAAGCAGAGGGCAGCAGAGAGCGAGCGAAGCAGGGCTGTGCATGTGGGGGGGGTATGTTTGGTCACATAGGCTGGCAGACAAAAGGCCTTTTGTCTGTTGGAGAATGTGGCTCATTCTCTGGCTTCTCCTTTGTGCATGTGTGTGTGTGTGCTGCCTCCCAGCCAGTGTTGACAGCAAACACAGGTCCTGCTCATTCCAACGTTCCGCGAATGGAAAAGTTCTCAGAACCCAGAAAAGACATCAGAACAAAAATACATTAATAAATAGAGATAAAGAAAGAACTTTATAGGAGTTGTCGGTTCTAAATGGTCCGTCCGGCCGTGACCAGTGAGTCAGTGAGTTTCTGCCCCGGTGACTCCCACAGGGCATCGGTCCACTGGACACATAAAGCGGTTTTGCTGAATCACGACCACACCAAATCTGGATTTTAATGAGAGTCCTGCTGTCAGGTAACATAGCCTTAAAAAGATCAAAGAGTTTGAACGTTTATGAGGTTGAGTAATAAGATAAGGTGATGACGTGATGTGCAAAGTCCAGAATTTTTATTTATTTATTATTATTTTTTACGTTCGGGAAATTTTGACAATCTGTCTGATTTGAAAAGTGAAAGTTTTTCTTTTTTTCAGAAGACCCATAGGTGAATGTGTTACTGTTGTGTTGTGTTGTGATATGGTGCTGGATTAACCCTTTAAGCGCCATCATTTTTTCAAGAAAATATTCAATTTTGATATCAAGATTTCAAATGGCTGTGGCTTGAAATTGGTTAGAGATAAAGCCATACTGTAATTGAGAAAATATTCAGTAAACCCAAACGTTTTGTTTGTTTGTTTTTGTATTATGTCAGATGTCAGGGGTCTGTATGTCAGATCCCTGTCTCCACAATACCCCACAGGCTCATCAAAATGTTTTATCCACTTTTGATCATTTTCCACATATCTCAAACAGACCCAGCCATCATCACTGTAATTTACAGGGTGACCGCGAACATCCCTGCTGCTTCCACCTGCACTGGCTGGGCATTTCCTCCCACAGCTTTTACCACGTTGATCACTAACTCCCTGCGCCCTCCGTCACCATGAGCGGTGTTTTGAGCACTCCTGCTTCCCCCACCACGTCCCCTCATCCTCACTCGCCGATTACTCCCACCACACCCCGGCCACGCTGAGGCGAAGCATGCGCTGCTTGGTGACTGTCGTGGCGCATCGCCTCGCTGCCGCTGCGACTTTGCTCTCACGGGATGACGGAACATCATCGTCAGAGTGCGAATATTCCTCTTCGTTATCTGAGTCAGCCATTACTTGACGAAGTACTTCTTCAACGAACAAACCTCTTGGCAATGTATTCTCGGCAGAATTCGCTGTCTCTCTCTCTGCTCCCACTACAGCCACTTCCTCGTCTCCTCGACTGAGGCGGGTTTTCTCTCTCTTTATACTCCAAAATCTGAATATAAACACCCCCACAAATGCTGCTCAGATTGAAACCACAGGTGTCTGCCATCTCCTGGTGTAAAGTAGTCACTACTTTTAGCACCACATTTGCCGCTATGGCCTGTTTAATTCAGCAATGACGCTTGTCGCAATTTTGCGACCATGGCGCCTAAAGGGTTAAAGGGAAAAGTCACAAAACTTTTATGTCCAGCAACAAGATGAGATGCAAACCGAAATCTTCCAGCCTCAGTTTTATGAAAATCTGGCCGTTGTGATGTCACATAGGGCATCGGGACCTCTCCCAGGTCACTGAAGAGTGTTTTTATTTATTTTTTTGTCGTTAATAATTAATTATGCGCAGCAGCTCCAGAAGACCAAAAAAAGAGAGTCCGGTCACATGCGACTCTGCCTGTTGACCTCAATAGACTCATGGCAGTTTTACACCACAGGAAGTCCGGTCGTTGTAATTGTTTTATGACGTGACCTGAATTTTCTGGACATTCTGTCTTGTCACGTCATCCAGTTGTTGCAACTGTGGCTACGGCGGCTGCATCAGCCACAGGCGTGTCGCCGGTTTCCCCTCGTTGCACGGTGACGTTTCGACGACGCCTTGTGACTCCACGGCGTCACACCCTGGGGCATGGCCGTAACTAGCTTTGATACCCGAGGTAAATACTTTGGTTACTTAGTCATGGGAATGTTTTTTTATATAAAAATATATATTTTAGAAAAAACATAAACATTTAATTCATAGAACGATCACAAACTATGTTAGCCGTTACAGCCAACAATCAGGAGTTGTGCTTCTATATAAAAAAATAAAATAAAATAAAATAAAATGAGTTGTGTTTCTACATATAAGGTCACGTAACTTTTAGCCTTACACGTCACGCCACAGCGTGTCACGTGTACCGGCACTCACTGGACATGTTGTGGTTTTGGGGTGAAGAAGAGGAAGAAAAAAAATCTGCGCGTGCTAAGATCTAAATTGGACGTAATGCCAGTTTGCGCATTTTTTCATGATAGTAGTTTTGTTGAAACAAAAAGAAAACACTACTTTGCAGCAGCTGCATGCACTTGCCCATGACAAATTTAAACTCTGAAGAACTTACTTTGCATTTAAAATAATGTATTGTAAAAAACTGAACGCAATGTTCTGTCATGCGTAGGAGAAACTTTTGTCTACATACTTACTCAGTTATTATTGTTAAGGATAACTTTAAAGAAACTCTTAAGTGACCAACGTGAAATGGTCCCAATTGTCAAGTTTACTGTGGTAGAAAATATTGCTGGTCTTTCTCAACTGATATGACACAAAGTTATTCATAAACCAGACTCATTTCAAGCGTAGCAACTGTTAGCAACTGTTAGCTAAGCATTTTATTTTCTCTTGCATAAACATCTTAATTTTTCACTGACTGCTAACTAGTTTCAAATTGGTCTCACTTTTCTGCAGTTGGGCTGTGATGTGTACAATGATAGTGTAGAAGCGTCATTCTCATATGCACCATGCAACTTTATTTTTCTTTTCCTCCCACACAGACAAAAGAAAATGTCAAAAAGACCCAGGCAGAAGAATACCTTACACTGATTTGAATTTGTTCTCAAATGCTTAACGGGTTAATGAGATGGGGGAAGGTATTATTTGTCACATTTGCATCAACTAATCGTAAGCCTGTCTGTCTGTCTGTCCTTTTTATGTACTTTCAGTGAGTTGAACCCTCTGGACAGGATTCAAACAGCCATCCCAAACTCCAATAATACATACAGTTGAAACCAGAAGTTTACATACACTGTGCAAAAACACACAACACACTTCTTTTTTTTCCCACTGTCTGAAGTTAAATCAGACTAAATCTCTCCTGTTTCAGGTCAATTGGGATTACCAAAATTATTTCATTTTGCTAAATGTCACAATAATGAGAAAGAGTATATTTTAGATATTTTTTTTATTACTTTCTTTGAGGTCAAAAATGTACATACACAAAAAGTCCTTCAAACAATGTGGGGAAGCCCAGATGATGATGTCATGGCTTTGGAAGCTCCTGATAGGTTAACTGACAACATGTGAGTTAATTGAAGGCACACTTGGGGATGTATTTTAAGGCCACACCTCAAACACTCTGCTTCCTTGTTTAAAATCATGGGAAAATCAAAAGAAATCAGCCAAGAAATCAGGGAGAGAATTGTGGAGCTCCACAAGTCTGGTTCATCCTTGGGTGCCACTTCCAGATGCTTGAAGTGCTACCTTCATCTGTTCAAACAATTATACGCAAGAGTAAACATCACGGGAATGTCCAGCCATCACACCGCTCAGGATGGAGACAGGCTCTGTGTCCCAGAGATGAACGTGTTTTGGTCTGAAATGTGCTAACCAACCCTAGAACAAAAGCTAAAGATCTTGTGAAGATGCTGGCTGAAGCTGGTAGGAAAGTGTCATTATCCACAGTGAAACGAGTCCTGCACTGACATGGGCGAGAAAGAAGCCATTACTCCTAAAGAAACATAAAAAAAATCCAGATTTCAGTTTGCAAAAAGACACCAAGACATAGACCTTAATTTCTGGAGACGTGTCCTGTGGTCTGATGAAACTAAAGTGCAGTATTTATCGGAATACGAAAAACGTTTGAAATGACCAAGTGCAAACAGGGCCTCAGTGTCTGCGGGGTTCTCTCAATGTTCTCCCTGTGTATGCTGGGTTCTCTCCAGGTTCTCCAGCTTCCTCCCACAGTCCAAGAATATGCATTGTTATAGGCTTTCCTGAGCCCATGTGTCAGGCCTCTACTCACCACAGAAGAGATCAAGCTGTCTAGCCTGAGGTCTGAACTCCACTCCATCGAGAGCCTCCTGGATGATGTCCTCCAAAGGCAATCCCTGCTCCTCTCCCAGTTGGACTGTCTGCAGCCCCCCGCTCCCTGCGGCACTGAGAGTACAGCACTTAGGGCCAATTCCAATTCCTCCCTTAACTCCTCAATCTCAACCCTCGCCCTTAACCCTCAATCTTTGGCCCTCAATCTTGGCCCAAGGGTGGTGCCGGAGAATGTCAATATTGAGGGCGATACAGCCCTTAAACTTGTCCCTCAACTTGATGTTCTGAGAATTGGGACAGCACTTGCACTTAACGGGAGCGCGCATTTTTGAGATTGAGGGTTGAGATTGAGGGTTAAGGGAGGAATTGGAATTCACCCTTTGTGATGGTCCCGGTCCATCACTCCTCCTGGACGTCTGTTGTGAAGAAGGGGAGAAGGATCTCTCTTCCTATGTTCTCACCTGACGAGGATAATAACTTAGAGGTACGTAAACTGTCTCAGAGCAACCTATCTCGGTCTGCTCCAAAGCTGGGATAAAGTGTTGTAAATCCCCGATAACTCCATTATCTCATAGGAAACGGCATTGATACTTTTCTCCTCCCGACGTCTCTGACCTCGAGTGCGCTCCGCCTAGCCTCTAGCTGTCCTCCTGTCTGTTCAACGGAGCTCTGGTCACCACGGTGACGTCATCCCAAGTCGCAGCCCACCAGGTACAAATGTTTCAATTAGCTCCACTGTCTGTAGCGCTGCCCCGGGCAATGTGGCTAACTCTTTGTGTATAATGGTGGATGTAAAGACCAACAACCTGAAATCCTCATCATTGGTTACTCCATCATCCGTTATGTTGAAATCCCAGGCGCAATCACTTACTGTCTATCTGGCGCCAAAGTTACAGTCATTATGAAACTGACCTCGGTGCTCATAGATTGCCACCCCTGTGCTCACACACTGATTGTTCACCTGTCCACAAATGACGTTGTGGATAAACAATCCGTTATGCTCTGTGATCAACTAGAGTCTCTCGCAATCAAAACTCAGAGCCTGGGCAGGACCAGCATCTTTTCTGGTCCTGTTTTAGCTCCTTCAAAAAGCCCTGAGCATTTCAGTTGTCTCTACAGTCTCCATGAATGGCTGAAATGCTATTGCACTGCAACGGGGCATGGCTTCCTTGGTAACTTTAACTTTTTTTGGACCAGACGTCACCTTCATAAACCAGATGGCCAGCTGTTTGGTGCACTTTCTATTAGGATGCACCTAATAGAAAGTGCACCAAACAGCTTGCTCAAAACTTCATACAACATATTGTTTTTAACTCTGACTGATATCCACCTCAGCATGACCCCGCATCAGTAGATTCTCCCATCCACTATAACAAACATTTTTCCACGGGTGCTTCTCCATCTTTAATATACCGACTAGGGTGACGTCAAACAGCGCCACCTACAGACCGAGACGCTCTGCTAACTCTTCTACAAGATCAAACTTAGTTTCCATTCCACTTACTTCTGCAATTAAACCAGGACCATGTTCATCTCAACATAAAATGCACCTTTCTGTATCATCTGCTGAGGTCATTTCTAACAGTACAGTTGTCTTCTGCCTATTGAATGTAGGTTAAAAATAAAAATAACTACAAATGCTACCCTGACCCCCTTAATTCCTTCCCTTCTTTTGAGTCCCTAAACTTCTTTCTGTATGGCCAGTAGCTGATACTGTGTTTTAATCTATACACCACCAAAAGCTAACACTGGCTTTATCCAAGAGTTTACAGAATTTCTTTCTTCTATCATGACCAAATATGATAGAGTTCTTATCCCTTGCTGATTTTAATATCCACTTTTGTTGTCCTTAAATGTCCTGTTTTACCGCTGATGTCATTAACCTTTATGACTGTTTTAACTTTGAGCAAACGGTCAATAACCCATCTCACAACAAGGGACATATTCTTGACCATGTGTTGTCCTGTGGTGTTTTGCTTAACAACATCCATATGCTTGAATTTAGTCTCTCTGATCACAAGGTTATAATTTTCCATACACAGCTCCACTTCCTGCCAATAAGCCTTCTTCTTGTATTTGGTCACAGTCTTTTGACAAAAAGTCAGCTAGTAGTTTTAGACAATATTTCCTAGCTGCCTCTACTAACAATTTTTGATTCAGCAGGATCTTTCTATGGACGATTTAGTGGAGAATTTTAACAGCACATGTCAGACTATCCTTGATGACATCGCCCCATCACAAACAAATGAGCGAAACATAATGTCCTCCCTTGGCTTAATGACTTGACTAAGGACCTGAAGAGGCAGTGTAGGAAAGCTAAGTGAAAATGGAGAAAGGATAATGTTACAGTATCTCTTTATCAGGAGATTAATCTCTTTATCAAGACATTAGGACCTTAGGAGTCTTATGCAGGCATACCAACAGTCAGTTAAGGAAGCTAGAGACACATACTTTTCTAATCTAATTGCTGGAAACTACCACAAACCAAGGGTCTTATTCCAGGCCATCAACTCTGTGGTCGGCCTTTTGCCTACCCAGCCAATGGAAGAGATCAGGCTCCATATTTCATTGCCCTGACATCCTCTCTATCATCAACTGTTCACTGTTCACTAGTTTCTTCCTGTCCAGTTTTTGAAAAGCAATTGTTCAACCTCTTCTTTCAACCTCTTGTTTTTAAAAATTTCAGACCTATTTCTAATTTCCCGTTTAAGTCAAAAATTCTAGAAAAGTCTGTTGCGTCTCAACCAATGTCTGACATGAATAACTCCAGCATATTTGAGAAATATCAATTCCATGCCCATCATAGTACGGAAACAGCTCTCATAAAGGTCTCCAATGACCTACTAACTGCCGCTGACTCTGGGACATGTGCAATACAAATTCTACTGGATTTTAGTTCTGCGTTTGATAGAGTTGACCTTGACATCCTCTTAAATCGCCTGGAGAACTATGTAGGCATTAAAGATACTGCTTGTGCCTGGTTTCGCTCATACGTAGCTGATAGATTGTTCTCAGTTGCCATAGTTTTTCTCGTCCCCAGCTCCTCTCACTTGCGGTGGGCCTCAGGGTTCAATTCTTGGTCCATTGCTTTTTTAACCTTAATCCTGGTAGCGATACAACCCAACTTTGTTCTGTGTTGGCTTGTCTCTCCGACATCAATTGCTGGATGTCTCAAAACTTCCTCCAGCTAAATGAATCCAAGTCTGAAGTCCTTCTTTTCGGTCCGCCCAACCTAACCGATGATCTGAAAAACAAACCCAGGGATCTGTCTTTCAATGTTCAGCTCTAGATCCGTAATCTGGGTGTAATGTTCAACTCCAACCTCTGCTTTGATATGCAAATTGCCAAAGTAGCACAGACATGTTTTCTACAGATTTGAAACATTGCAAAACTCAAAAACCTTTTATCTTGTGAAGACCTTGGAGTAGTCATCCATGCTTTTATTTCTTTAAGACTCAACTACTGTAATTCTATGTATTCGGGACTCAGTCATAAGGCCATCTCACATCTCTAGCTTGTCCAAAACTCAGCTGCTAGACTACTGACAAACTCCACGAGACATTTTTGCCGCATTACACTGGCTACCTGTGAAGTACAGGATTGATTTTAAAATTTGACTTATTACTTTTAAAGCTTTACGTGGCCTTGCACCCTCTTATATCTTAGATTTGCTCAAACCCTATGAGCCTGGCCAATGCTAGCATTCCTCTGACAGGACACTCCTAGCTACTCCTACAGCTTGCCTACTCACTAAAGGCGATTGGGCATTTTCAGTCAAAGCCACGCAGCTGTGGAACTACCTGCCTGAGGATCTTAGGTTAGCCAACAGTGCAAATCTTTAAATCACACCTCAAAACTTACTTTTACAGGAAGGCCTTTCTTGAGTAAATCTGTTGTCTGCTGGCTTTTACTATCTTTTATTGTTTCAGTGTTTATATGTCCTAATTTATTTTATCTATGGTGTTATGGTTTTACCGTGATTCTGTTTTCCTGCTTGGTAAAACAGATCTGGTTTCAATACATCTGTTTTTACTACATGTTGTTTTATTTGTATCTGTACTGTACAGCACTATGTAACTTTGTTTTGAAAATTGCTATACAAATAAAATGTATTATTATCATCACCACCACCTTTCGGTTTCTCCCTGGGGAACGATGAAAGATAGAAAAAGTTGCTTCTCCCAGCGTCTTTATGGGACTCTCTGGAATTATTGTTTGAGCTGCAGGCACCGCCACACGCTCAGTGTTGTGATGATGTGTGGTGGAGGGCGTGGAGGGGGATTGCAGGGGGGTAAAAAATTCCTGCATTACAGGTACCTTCAAACATGCCAGTGCTCCCTGTGGCGAGGGCGTGGATTGAAGACGTGAAGGTGTTAAAGATGGCAGCAGGATGACGTGTCGAACACCTGTGTGCGCTGCCGGGACTTGCCGCCCTGCAGGAGGGTCGGCACAAGGGGGCGTCGCCCAGCCGTTTAAATGAATCTGATGTCCCAGTTGAGAGCCAATTCAGTCAATTCAAGTTTTATTTCACGAGCCTGAGTGGCCAATCAGATTTCTCTGCTGCTGGAGCCAGTTGGTAACGGCTGGAGGCCTCCTATTGGTTGCTAAGTGGACACAAGGTGGGCAGAGTTTAACTGAGAAAGAGGTGTGAGAAGAAGAAAGATGAACACCTTTGTCGCACCGACCACATCGCATCCCACGCTGACAGAGACATTGTTTGGCAGATATCACCGCTTCCTGTTTTAATCCCGCCTTCTTTCACCTTGAAGGACCCTGATTGGTCCAGCCGGCTGGCTAGACTAATCAGCCTCCCAATCAGCCCAATCAGGATAATGAAAACTAACTAATTAGGGGAAAGAAAATAATGTTACAAACCATTAGTTTAATTGACTGAAAAATTCAAGTCATTTGCAAATGGCAGAATTTGATGTTTGAAGGTGAATCAGTTCCAGTGCATTGGTGCAACCAGCTGTGGCTGGTGGTTGAGACAGTAAAGTGGATTCTTCGACAGCCGGTCAGCAGCTACTACATAAAAACTGTTGTTTTTTGTTTTTTGTTTTTAAATCTTTTTTTTGTTTGTTTTAAACAGCCTTTTTCTGGTTCAAAATGCTGACTCAGGATAAAGATTTTTCGCTGTCTTCAGATGTTCACAACGTTTGAGTCACCGAGAAGCTGATGATGATAATTAGCAGAACATTTGGCTGAAAAGTTGTTTGTTGCACTTAGGGGGATTTTTTTTTAATCACCAGCTGAACTGAACCCGTAAGGAGCTTCAGCTCCAAACATCTTCCATCCTTCCCACCCTCAGAGCGCCACTGGGTGTTTTTAACATGCACTTATGGTGACTTTTAAATAAGAAGCCACATAAGGCTCCCTGGTTCTCCATAATCCCAGCCTGGAAGCCTCCTGAGATCCACCAGCACCACCTCAGACCATACTTTAACTCAGGACCGTCAGGGGAATTCTCGATTTTGTCCAGCGTTTTTCGGTTTCCATTGTTTTTGAAAGAACGTTTAAGTTTATTATCATTATTATTATTGTTATTATTGTTATTATCATTATTATTACTATTATTATTATTATTATTATTATTATTATTATTATTATTATGAGTAGTAGTAGTAGTAGTAGTAGTAGTATTTCATTTAATTTATTTTTGAAATGGCAAACATGGTGACAAATAGATGGTGGTATTGTCTGCAGCAAAAACAAAAAAACAGCTAGAAAAGTAAAAATTACTGAGACAAAAATGGCAGCCAGACAAAGAACCAAAACAACCAAAAACAGCAACACGGAGAAGAAACCGACAAAACAATGAGCTGAAAATATTCAGAGAGCTGCAACTGGTTTTAGTGCGGCCTCCAGGGGTTTGATAGGAGATCAATGACTGGGTGGAGGGGAGCGGGGGTGGGGGGGTGGGGTGGGGGGGTTAAAAAATGTGAATGGCGGCGGCCAGACGGCGGAGGCATGCGTGGCGTTCAGAGTCGCACGGCGGATCGCGTTTCCTTTGTCTGCCAGCGCGGCGGTGCTCTTTGTCTCTGGTTTCCCCTCGTCTTTGATGCCTCCTCCCACGCTGCCACGCCCCCACACTCCCCCAACCACCAATACCACCCTCATCCCTCTCAGTCTTCCACAGCATACTAACCCCCCACCCACCCACACACACAGCCCACACACACATGCACACACCCACTGGGTTTTTACCCTCCACTTACGGAAAACCCGACACAAGGCCTCACCGAGGGGCCGCTGGGGGGGTCACATGACAAAAAAAGATCCAGCAGAGACCAAACAACAGGCGGCAGGGTAGCAGAATACACCGGAGAAAAGAGTCAACACCACCCAGAGGACCACAATGGCATGTTTAGTAGAAGTGAAATCACTCCTTGTTTAGTCTCTGGATCTGGAACGACGTCTAATCAGGTTCTAAATATTTTTCTCTGCATCATCAAACTCTGAATCACTATATCACAGCTTTTCCAAATTTGGTGGCGGACAGAATGATGAGAAGGTTGTTCAGTCCGTCTTGCGCTTTGCTCACTTTGCCTTAAAAGGGCAAGGGAAAAAGAAAAAAATAAAATAAGTTGTTTTATCCAGCAAACAAACAAATTGTTCCTCTTTATAGTAAGAGGTTGCGGTTTGCAGGCAGTGATGATCTGCCATTGTGAAACTTTGGACTTGTTGTCAGAGTTCACCGAAAGAATAACGATGGAGGAAAGAAAAATAATTTTTAAAAAAGGCTCTTTTTCAGATTCTGCTGACAGAATAAAGTCACTACAGTGGCGACAGTAGAAGTAACTAAAACGATGACTGAATAGCCGAGGGGTTAAAATTCTCCTGATACTCTTTGACTTTTATTCACCACAACAACACTGTTGGTAGAATTTTTGTATCTTTAGAAACCACAACTTTATGGTAATTTTTACTTAAAAATCGGCAACCTTTCCCACTCAAAGAGCCATTTGGACCCGCTTCCCCCAGAAAAGTACATGATGGGAGCCACAAAACGCTTTTGGACATTTAAAATGAAATAAAACTGCATATAACATTTTTTTTTTTTTCCTTTATGCTATGTATAAAGAGCAACCTTCACTATCAAAAGCGCCATCTTGCTCCATTCTGCCATCAAATAACATTCACCTGCAACCGGGGGGGCGTTACTGCCTCTTTAAGAGGAGACCTGGGGCTGTGGGGATTTTTACAACTCTGGACCCAGTACCAGACCAACACTGTGAGAAAAGTCACGGCGACCCCTCTGTTCATCAGGCTCCACACCCTAAAAAGAAAAAACACTTTCATATTCGCCTCCTTCTTCCTGCTACAATTTTTTTTTTTTTTTTGCATAGCAAAATATTTACATTCCGCCAATGACCTGAATTTCCATCTGACCGGTCTGTGGGGGATAATCCATCTTAAGCATCGCCGTCTAATTTATGCTGCAAAACAACATGTGCAACGTAAAGCATCCCTTTGATTGCATTGTTGGTGCTGAAGGAGAGGGTGGCGGAGGGGATCCCGCCCCCCACCCCCACCCCTCCCCGGGTCCGCCAACCAGACTGCCGGGGTCGAGGCAGAGGTCGGCTAGGGGCGGGGCCTGCTGAGGCCGCGTCCTTCCCTTCCGGCTGGCTGATGTCAGGCAGCAGGAATGTGGAAAAACAGAGGAACACACTGGGGGGCCTTGTTCTGCCCCTGTGAACCATCCCTCTGGGACAGCGTCCAAAAAAACCACACACAGCCAGGGCGGCTGAGAGGAGGTGGTTGGGGCGGGGGGCTGAAGTTCAGCAGATATACAGGATAACACAATTTGCACTTTACAAATAAAACTGATTGATTGATTGATTGATTGATTGATTGATTGATTGATGAGATGTCACTTGCAACAAATCCAGAGGACAAAACTAAAAGAACTAAGAGAATTTACTTTTTCATTTTTCTTTTTAACAATGAACACCATAATAATTCCTATTTGGTTACACACACACACACACACACACACACACACACACACACACACACACACACACACACACACACACACAAATCTCTGGAAATTATTTATGACAATTATTAGGATTGATTGAAATTGTCAGGGTGTCCAAGAACTTTTTTTTCCACTACTCTACTGTCTGTTTTGTATTCTCAAAAACAGAGAAGACACAATTCTGTTATACTGTGGTGTACTAATATTAGACCATTAAAGAGCTTTTTTCTGCTGCTGCCAAATGCATTCTGGGTGATAGGCGGAACAAGACCACTAGACTCAATGTAAAACTGAGAAAGTGGGCGTGTCTTCATCTCTTCACCAGGGTAATGCATCAGGACTTTATGAGAACTCAGACTGTTTCACAGTTTGATGGGATCACATGTACAGACAAGTTGTCGCACTGAGGAACATTTTAATCATCATCAACAACTTTGTTTTAACGACCCTTTTGAAATAAGAAAATAAGAGCTACGTTTAAAAAAATGATAATAAAACTGATAACTATGTCAAGACAGATAATGTGTGAAATGAAATAAGAATTACAAATGAGAAAAATGAAACAATGAAACAAAGAAAAATGGATCTGCTCACAAAGACAAAGGCATGTGATAGAGTGAATGACAGGGACAGGGAACGGACTGAAACTCGAATCTGAGCTCTGTTCTCTATTGTTGCTCCACATTTCTGAGACCATTACAAGATATTCGCTTCAGCAGCTTTTTTTTTTTTTTTTTTTTTACCACTTTCACATCATTTTGCTGGAGCCACAGAAGTGAGAAGAAGTTGAAACTGTGACTGTGACATCACGAGGGGGAGAGTAATTCCCAGAATGATGACATCACCACCGTGCACCTGATGGAGAAGAGGAACGCTTCTTTTTCCTTCCCTGGAATGAGAGATAATTTAATGTCAGAGGGGCTTTTTGGGGAGGGATGGGGGTAGGAGACGGAGAGGAGGAAAGGTGTAAGGAGGGTCAACAAAGAGTGGCCACACCCACAACTCAGCTCAGCTACAGGGGGAAAAAAAGCAAAAAAGTCTGGTGCTCATGCAAATGTAAGAAAATGCAGTGAGAGCTGCAGCACAGCAGAAGTTCAACAAGCCGCAGTAGAAACACAGCAGCTGATCCCACACATAAAAAAACAAGTTAAAAAAAAACTATACACAACTAAAAGATGATTATGTAATAATCGCAGAAGCAAACACAGCAGCTGCATAAAGCACAGGAAGGTCAGATCTCTTATTGGCCATAAGAATATGAATAGTTTGTAATGTGACACTGTGTTGTGACTTCTTCCACTCACATCAGTCACTGATGAACAAACATTTGTTAGTTTTTCGGTTTGTCAACAGGGACATTCCTGAGGCGATAACATCTTTTCCCACATCCCGAAAAAGTGTTGGGAGATGGAGGAATGAGCTGATCTGAAACTGGTTGGATCAGGTGGAGAACGACCTACAGCTTCGCCAACCGCCGGGCAAGAAGCAGCACGTCAATCTCTCGGTTGCGTCACCTGAGCGGTTGATTGTTTTTGTCGAAGTCATATTTTCATGTCTACCGTTTTTCAAATTTCCTGAGTATCGTTGAGATAAAAGGACGGAGCAGGTGGAGCTTCTCAAGTAAAAAAAACCAAACAAAAATAATGTGTAAAAATGTGTATAAAAATGGTGTAAAAAATAAAATCGGGTAGAATGTGACTGGCCGAAGTTCCTCCATGGTGCTGACGGTATCTTAGCAACATAGCAGGTTGCACCATTGTGCCCGGAAGCCTGTGAGGGTGTGGAAATGTTACTTAAAATTAATTTCTCAAAGTTTATCCATCGATCCAGAGTCAAAGAGAAATCAATGATAAGAATCGCGATTCACACATCAATCGATTGTTTTACCCCATCGCTACGAGTCTGTGCTACAACAATGAGCGTGTTGGACAGGTTCCACCTCAGACCTTACAGTCATGGAGTCATGAAGATGAAGGTAGATCACATTGCATGAAGAACCCTGACTTCCTGCCGTCCCTCTCAGACATGCCATCATCTTCATCATCTCAAACTGCTGTAGTCACGTCTGAGGAGATTACAGCTTTGCAGCTCTTACGTAAGGCTGGCTGAGTCCAGACCAATCCTGTTGCTGCTGCCGACACATCAGGACTTTGAGAACCAGCAGTGGCGGCAGCAGCGGCAAGCTGATGAGGCAGCTTGAAAACAGCCTGAAGGCCTGATTGACGTGTTGCATAGTTCAGATAAAAACAGCCAGCATGTCAGGTCAGTGACACCGGGCAAGTCGGAACACACACACACACCCACACACCCACACACACACTCTAAATCAGTGGTTCAAGATAGCGGCAATAAAAAAGTCTAGATGAAGCTGATTAGCACAACAGATAGAACTTTGGCCAAATCTGTTGGATTTATTCCACGTGTCCAGCTGATAAAGAGCCCAGTGAAAAGTATTTTTTTAATGTTTATTTTTTTGGGCCAGGGGGAGGGCTTTCTTTCAAAAGAACTAGGGCGGTGATTGGACGGACATTCTTTGTGAATTCAACACCAAC
Organism: Thamnaconus septentrionalis; assembly: GCA_009823395.1. NCBI lineage: Eukaryota > Metazoa > Chordata > Actinopteri > Tetraodontiformes > Monacanthidae > Thamnaconus > Thamnaconus septentrionalis. The sequence continues at coordinate 22,440,730 of CM020511.1, forward strand.
CAATGTGGTGAAAACGGTTTCTGTTTGTTTCTGTCGTGAAAAAAGAAATGAGGTGGACGACCAAAAACACACAAACATGCTGCTGCTACAATGCTAATCTCTTTAGCATCGTATCAGCTCTCACCAATTGTTCTCTCGCTCTTCGCAACCTGCTGCCTTAATTTACTTTTTTTTACTTGAACTTTTTGTGGAGCAACAACCACTGGCTTTGCCAAAGACAATGGCGTGTTGAGTCGTCGGGTTGTGTAACGTCGCCTGTTTGGAACAAAAAGTAGGCCAACGTTGTTTGATGAGTCTCACCCCCCCGCAGCCATTCCCCTTCTGTTCACGCATGATGCAACGGTGCTTTATTACAGTGTGAGACGCTAAAAATGCATATAAACGGCACTTAAGGGTTGCCAGGTTTGCGACATTCCGATTGGTTGATGCAATAGGAGAGCTCCTCCGTGGTTGGAGGTGAGAAAAAAAGATCTTTTTTTTCAGTGAAATCCTGCAGAAATCCCTCAGTAATCCAGCCAACTCCCCAAAGACATGCTGTGGAGGTGGGAGTGGGCGGGGCACAAAGACAACCCCGCCCCTGGCCAGGTCCCATTCAACGGCACAATTCGAGATTAATTTTTTTTTGAAGGTGTCTGATTCTTTCAAACATCACTGATGTGCAGAGGGATTTAAAACAAGCTTGCAAGGAGAAGAAGAAAAACACAGCCGGCAGCGGCTGGAAAAATCGGGATTAGACCTCATTTGCATCTGCATGGCGTGAAAAAGAGTGAGACGTCCTAAAGTGAGACGTCCACCTACGCAGATGTAACAAACTGTCAGGGTTGGTTCTACCCAAAATGAGATTAGTTTTTTTTTTCGACAGAGACAAAACTGCATTTGAGCTGAAGGGAAAACACAAAATGTATTTAAAAAAAATAACGGTGAAAAGTGTTGAAATTTGACTCTGATCAGATTCAAACACCGACACAATATTTTTTTCTGTGGTAGAGTCAGAGCAGCAAAGTAAAATACAAAAGTAAAATAAAAAAAACAAAAGAATTTGGGAAAAGATGTCAAGAAAATTATCAAAAAACAGCCAAACTGACAACAACATGACAATCAAGTACTGTGGTAACATCATGGTGACCGTACAACTGATTCATCGATGACTTGACGAGGCCTTTTCACTGCCGAATCACCCTGGTGCCAACCGCTGGAAACAAGCTGTAAACACGCGACATGTAACAACTGTTAAAACCGTTGAAAAAAAAACGGTGATGTCATCTGGTGGGCATGGCAACAATGGAAGGCAAGCAACGCTATTAGAAACATGGCAGAATCAAATAGAATCATTCTTTGACCATTTATAGTTTGGCCTCTTTCAAAATGTAGCTGCATGTTGCAAAATCCGTCAAAAGATTAAGAATCTGGAATCTGATTGGCCAAGAGGCTGGACTCTGATTGGCAGGGAGACGGGACTCCATGCTGAGAATTTTTTGAATGTCTTCATTTCTTTTTTTCTATTCTTTTCGAGAAAAGATGCAAAGCGTGACGCTGAAAAAAAAAAGTGCATAGTATTGTTCTTAAATATTACCATGGCGATGGTGTTAGCAGGGGACGCTATCGTTAGATTGGAGCGGCATCCCTCTGCTGCCGTTTGATGAGCTGGAATCTAAAAATAAATCTTTTTTTTTTTTTTTTAAATCTTCTTTCCTTTTATTCTATTCTAGTCGAAGAGCGGTGCATTTTTATTTTATTTTTTTTAGCCCGCCATGTTATGTTCCTGCTGGTACAAGCATGACACCAAAACCAGAAATAAGTACTTAATATTGTGGCCAGATAATAATAATAAATAATAATAATAATAATAATAATAATAATAATAATAATAATAATAATAACTTTTATTTGTGCAGCACTAAATCACAACCAATGGCGTCTCAAAGCGCTTTATACAATCAGAGAGAACCAACTGGGCCCCCGGAGCAAGCAAGATGCGACAGTGGCTGGGAAAAACTCCCCTGTGGGAAGAAACCTAGGGCAGAACCAGACTCCAGAGGGCCATCATCTGCCTATGAGTAGTTGGGGTGAAATACAAAAATAGAGGAGATACAGAGAAAGAGAGAAGGGAGCAGAGTGAGCCAGGGTGGCAGACAGGGCAGAGTGAAAAACAGATACACCAACCAGGCATTCACAAAACGGATATAGACACAAAGAATAGGAAATAATTCAAGGCTGCTGTCCGCGTGGGCTGTAAGTGTCCATGCTTTGGAAGGCAAGAGCCACGGAACTACGGAACTACTATGCTCAAAGGAGCGAAGACGTTCCTCAAGCTGGCTAAGTCTCGCCTCAAGCGCTAACATAGCACTACATTTAATACACATCCCTGACTCGGTAATTGAGGACGAGCTAAAGCTAAGCATCTGGCAGTGCAAGCAAGAAAAGACGGGAGGGGAGAGAGGAGGGACAGGGGAGAGGTGAGAGGGAGAAGCCATGGCTTCGACTGTGCTTATGCAAACAGATAGAGATAGGTGTATTGAGAAGAGACTAAATAATTTGGAGAACGATCACCTTTTAAGAGAAAACAGTCCAGTGGTTCACTCAGTCAGAGCTCAAGAGCGGCGTGGCTGGCTGGCCTCCTGTGTGACGCTGTCGCCTCCTGTGTGACGCTCAGGCGACGGTTCTTTGACCAAACACAACTGGCCGTCCTCCGAATGAAGTTATGAAGCATTTTTCAAAACATTTGGATTTGAATATACATTTATCAAAATATACATCAACATTTCAACAATACAAGACATTACATTTGATCAAAGAAGCCCCGGATTTAGATTGAATGTGAGGGGATCCTCTACACACATTTCAGTTTGCCTCAAACACTCTCGCCGTATAACATTAGTGCACTGGTCTCCTCCATGTAAACATCACTACACAGTAAATTAAGGAAAAGGTCTGCTAGGCATTGTGTTTCTTTCATGTTCAGTAAGAGATTAGATGAGGTCTTTCTCACATGTTTCTGTGTTGGCTAATGTGTCAGCAGGCGTTGCTATTGTTAACTTGTAGCGGCATCCCTCTGGTGCCGTTTGACGAGCTTGAATCTAAAAATAAATGATAAAAAAAAAAGCACAATTGAAAGTCTGAGAGCGGTAGAAAGTGCGGAACTCCCTTGGTTGCCTAAATATGGCAGTGAGAGATCCAAGACGACAGCCGATCATTCACACAAGTGCTCTTTATGTTGTTGTGCAACAGCTGTTACTCATGATAGAGCTCCTCTTCTTTCTTTCTTTCTTTCTTCATTATTTAGAGAGCATGTTGTCATCCGTCCCATTTCAGGAAGCCGATGCTCCAACAGCTGCTGGAACCCTGGACGTTAATCACCCCGAAGAGGGTAGGGGGTGCTGTGGTCACCGCTGCGGTCTGCTGCTCTTTACAAGGACTCAAAGTCATTCCGGATGAGTTTCATGTGACCGCAGCCACAGTTATCTCATCGCTGAGTCAAGAAGGAACCTTCGGTGTTCACAGCCTTTAATGTCTTTCAGGGGAAACTTTTAATTCTATTTGGATTTTTTTCTTTCGCTCTGGACATCTGTAATGATGTCACAACTACTGTTTGGACTTGAAGCGGTTTCCATGGTGACAGTGTTTTTGACTCAAACCTGAGAAGGAAAATGACTCATCAAGAAGGGGATTTACTGATGTGCTTTGCCGAGCTCAGGTCTGAAGTGGTTGTAGTTGAGAAGAGTTTTTGATTGGTGAATCAGACTCCTGCTGCTGAGAGGAGTACAGGAAGTGGCTCCTGCAAGAAGAAGAAGAAGAAGAAGAAGAAAAGGTTGACCTGCTGCTGGATGCTGCAGGAGTCTCTACTCCTGATTGGCTCAGGCAAGAGATTAGTTGTGGCCCCTCCCACCAGGAAAGAAGCCTCAGGGAGCCTCCCAATCTTCTTGGAATGATGTCCGTGATGGTGTCACTGGAGTTACAATCCGCAAAATGGAAGTTGCGATCAGTTGTTGTTGTTGTCAGTTGTTGTCAGTTGTTATTGTTGGGCCTTGTAGCAGCAGCCAACACAACACGCACAAAACAAAACGTCCACCAGAGACTCTGCAGTGAGTTAAAATGGGAAAAAACGTTTCCAAATGAATCCAAAACTGGCGACCACTAATGCGTGAACTTGGAAAAACACAAATTTTAAGATCTTGCGGAAATTAAGTAGATTTTTGTGTGTTTCCATATATGTGTGTGTGTGATTTTACCTTGGCCTCCACTTTCAAAACAATGTCAGTGGGCCATCCATCCATCTATCCATCTATCTATGGTGTCATACTAATTCCGTGAGTCTTCTGTCTCCTGAGGGAATCAGAGATCAAAACCCTCCCACGCTCCCACATTGACAGCACAAGGGTTTTAAAGATGCAGAAGGTCACATCCTTCCGAGGAAACTTTTTTGGGCGAATCCTGGTGACGAGTTTCACTCAATGCTGCTCGTGTTTTGGGGAAAATCTCCTCCCACGCTGGTGGTTGCAAGCCGTACCAGAAGTCATGTGCAGAAACAGGAAGTGTGTTAATGCTGCTGCTGCTGCTGCTGCGGCTCCACACGCTCTTTGATTGATGCAGGGAGTTTTGAGGGGTTCCTCGGTGGAGAAAAACAAAAACTCAATGCAAAAAAGAAGACTCGTAACTCCCCCCCTATCGTTTCTATGGGGGCGACTCTTAGGTACTTTCCGATCAGAGGCAGGGCAGGCGATACGCCTGGCTAGCCAGCCAGCAGCTCCATCTCGACAGCTCAAACCCCCTCACGAAACCGTCCTGCACACTCTGACGGCGGCGATTCATCAGATCGACGGCCTCCCTCATGATTGGATGGTACAAAATATTAACTGTTAATTGGCTCTTCTAAACAATCACCTGAGTGTCGACAAATGTTTTTAAAACAGTTTCTAACTACTTTCTGTTGCTTTTGAAGACTTTCACTTTCTGCAACTTTTATCATTATCTGAATTATGAAATCATCTCTGGGGGTGAAGACGAGACAACAGGGGCCAATTCCAATTCCTCCCTTAACTCCTCAATCTCAACCCTCGCCCTTAACCCTCAATCTTGGCCCTCAATCTTGGCCCTCAAAAATAAGTGTAAGGGCTATCTTGTGAATTAGAAATGGGACACCCCTTACATGCAGTTACGTCTTCAGACTGTGGGGGGCGGCCTCAAGCCAAAGCTACGTCCAGTCTGTCAAGAAGACGACGACGACGAAGAAGAAGGAGACGGAAAAAGATGACGACTAAAAAAAAGAAGTCCTCCGTCGCTACACAACGAGGTATACAAGTAACGTGAAGCCGGGACCGCCGGTCCGGCTGACAAACATCTTAACAACGATGTCAATAATCCATAAAAAAAAAGTCTTAAACTAAGACAATAAAATGGTTTCGTAATATTTATATCTTTATTAACTAAGAAAATACTTCCATTTGTAGCTCGCTCTTTTCATCGCCATTTTTCAAAGATGTCTTGGCGAAAATACACAATGCCTTCTGGGTAGCCCTTACTCCCAAGGGTGGTGCCGGAGAATCTCAATATTGAGGGCGATACAGCCCTTAAACTTGTCCCTCAATTTGACGTTCTGAGAATCGGGACAGCACTTGCACTTCGCGGGAGCGCGCATTTTTGAGATTGAGGGTTGAGATTGAGGGTTAAGGGAGGAATTGGAATTCACCCCAGATGCGGCAACAGTCTCAACAACACTCAGATATTGAGACAAATATACTCTCTATACATTCTGTACAGTAAAAAAAAACAATAATAGTATTCTATACTAACAATGTTTCATTATATAATATTATCTGAATAATAATATTCAAGTAATATTCTCTCATTCAAACCTGAGGTCCTACTGTGCAGAAAATGTCTAGCATTTTTTCACATTAAAAACCAGACAAACCAAATACTATTCTGCTTTGCAATACACATAAATGCATAACTACTTTTTTTTTTTTTTTTTTTTTTTTATTTACCCTCACAGCACATTTTACTGCCGTGTGACCTCGGCCCCGTAGCCCCCAGCGGTGGTTATGTAACCGAGCCCTCTGGGATGAACTGATTGTCTGCATCGCTGTCAAATCATTTTTGCCTTTTATTGGTGCAGAATTCTGACCACATCCCTCCAGGTCAGACTCACAGGCAGTGATGCAAGGGCCAACAAAAAAGAAAAAAAAATACTAGGGGTCCACATTTGGGTCAGAATAGGTTGACCTCTTTTTGAAGGTGACTGTTTGTGTGTGTGTGTGTGTGTGTGTGTGTGTGTGTGCGTGCGTGCGTGTGTGTGCGTGTGCATGTGCATGTTATGTCTTTTTTTCCTTTCTCTTGACTGATTTTGCAATTCAAGCTGACGGAGCATCAAGTGTTGCTGCTGATGATGATGATGATGTTGCTGCTTGCAGCTGTTTGCAGCCGCTGCACCGCCACAGCCCAGGGCTGAGACAAAGAGTGCTGGTGTGAAGTGCAGACTCAAAACAGTCAACTGCATGCTTTCATTTTCTCATACGAGAAGACCTTGAAAGGAACCTGTAAATAAAATCTGTTATTATTATTATTATTATTATTTATTATTATTATTATTATTATCATTATCATTATTATTATCATAGAATAAAATCATGCAGAAAAGGTACTTTCAGATCATACACCATACAGATTTGTGTAAATAATATTTGCCTCAACTTTCGACAGAGAGAGAGAGAGCAAGGCAGCGAGAGAGGGAGAGATAATTTGCATAAACAATAGTTACGACTCAGAACTGAAGCTGCAGACGAATCTAAAACTTTGCAAAAAAGCAAAACAATCAGCAGCTGCTGCCAGTTCATCAGCTGCTGGTCCACAACATGTCTATCCCAGTTTATTAAGGCTGTTGTCTGTGTGGGTTTTTTTTTTTTAATTATTATTTTTTTATTTTTTTATTGTTCCCTTCCACCTGTATTAATGGGTAAAAAATAGCTCACAGCAATGTAAAATATTTTGAAGCTTTAATTTCCTCAGAAATCGACCAGACTGTGGGAAATGTGTGGGCTTTTACCCTCCAGTGTGTTTTCACTAGCTGAGTTTCCACCACGGCTGACATCAAACAACACTGTCACACCTGCCTAACACACACACACACACACTCACACGCACGTACACACATACGCACTTATTCACACTAAGTAATATCAAAATACACCACAGACTGAAAGGTGCTTGAAAGGTGCCGGGGGATATTTCAGTGAGGTGACCTTTTTAATGTTGCAATGATATAATAATAATAATAATAATAATAATAATAATAATAATAATAATAATAATAATAATAATAATAATAATAATAATGTTTGTTTCACTCAAACCACTGAGTGAAACAAAATTTGGTGATGTGACCAAGATAACCAAATGTGACTAACTTTATGTGACCAACTTAACGTTGGTCATATAAACAGCACATGACATCACCAGATCTGTTCTATTCCTTTACATACACACACAGACACACACACACACACTCAAAGCTGCAGCCTCAGCAAAAAAAGGGGGGGGGCTTTAATCAGGGCTTTTGCTGTGTCAACAAGTGAAGATGCAATGAGTTGGAGCAACACTAGCGAGGGTCTAGCCTGACCACAAACAGTGGGCTAATGTGTTTCAGCCTAACTGGGATCACTAATAACTGTGCAATGCAATAAACAGTTGTTAGCTCTCACCACACACACATACTGCTGCTTTCTGTGTTCCCTTGAACAATAAAGAAGTAAAGTGGATAAACACTCTACAGGGAGCAGGTCGGAGCTTGACTGCTTGTCTTTTCCTCTGCTGGCTGGTTTGGCTAGTGAGTGTTTCTCACTTGAGTTCCAACCGTCGCTGTTCAAAGGCCGGGGGGTCGAACAGCTCTCAGGTATTGCAGCTGCACTTCCTCACTCTTCCTGTTTGACCGCGCCGGCCTCAGCTAGCCTCCAAATGAGGCCACATCGTTGTGTGTTTGTGTGTGTGTGTGTGTGTGTGTGTGTGTGTGTGCGTGTGTGTGTGCGTGCCACTAACATTAGAACACAGTGTTCCAGGGCCTTTGTTTTGTTGTTCCGTGCCTGTCTGGCGCGCCGCCCGTCTGCATCCTGATCCTCATTCCTCTCATTCCTGGCAGACACAAACAGCTCAGAGTGAGGAGGCTCGTGAGAAAAGAAAACACGCGGCAAAGTGATAGAAGAAGAAGAAGAAGAAGAAGAATTAAAGCATCTTATGTTCAGCTACTGCTGATGGTCGATCCTTTGGTTCTGGACTTTCAAAGAGCCAAAATTAATATGATGGCACTGCTTTAATCAATGGGGGAAAAAAAAAATTCTGGATGTCCAGAAAGCAGAATATTTAGCCCTCTGTTTGTAGCCTCCAACAGAAAAACAAAAAAACGTTTGCACTTCAGACGGCGTGGTCAGAGAGAGGTGCAAGCGCCCTTGGTGACATCACAGAGGCCTTGAGGCCTTAACTCTGTGCGTGCGTGTATGTGTTTTGCAGCATCTCAGCTGCTACACACCCTGGCTCCTGATAGGGCAGGGACACCTGTACAGGAACCTGATTGGTCACCAGGCAGCCTATAGGCTCCTCCCCCAACCTCCTCCCAGGTTGACGTGTGTGCAACCATATTTCACAGATGTCCGCCTTCGCGTCCGCCTGCCGTGTCTTGTGACCCTCCATCCACTGAGGATTGTGCCAAGCCTCACACACATACACACACACACACACACACACACACACACACACACACACACACATACACTCACACACAACCTCTGAGTCGCCTCACACACACATGACAGGCCCGTCACCAAGTAAATTTGCTTTGGGCGGAAGCTTCCAGTCAGCTGATGAAGGAAAATAAGATTTATAAAAATGAGCCGGAGAGCAAACAGGCAGCCGCCGGCCTGCAGCAATCAGCTTATCTTGAAGTCTGCTCCATTTTTAACGGCCGCAGAAAATAAAAAGGATGCGGTGAATTTCTGGTGATGGGGTCAGAGCGCAACAGGAAGTGGAGCGCAGAAGTAGATCCCAAATCTAGAAAGACAGAGATGATGCAAAGTTGTCCACTTCCCGTTGTCGCTGCTGCTACTGCTGCTCAATTATCTCGAGCCTGAAGTGACTCAGAAGACCCCAGAGTGAATAATGGACTGAGTCACTGCCCAGCACTTCACCGAAGGAGTCTGAACGGCTCCAACTCAGCTGAGTCATGGTGAACCGTGGAGGCGAATGGGGGGCAAAGCTCATCAGGATGACGATCAGAACAACTCAAGAAGGTTAACGTGAAAAGTCTCTGATTTCGCTTCCTCTCCAGCTGCTCGGTGCATAAAACACACACAGTCCGAATCTCTGAACGAACTGAATCCTTCTCAACTTGACGGGTCAGTTTGTCAGAGGAAGCTTCAGCCTTTTTTTTTTCCCATACCAGCATTTTTAACGCACCTTCCCACTGCAGACCAGAACTGCATCATTGCCATTTAACCTTGTGACCATGTGACCATGTGATGTGATGTTGTGCCTCCTCACTCTGAGCAGAAGAGCTGCAGGACAAACGGGCCTTTGTCTCGCTCGGCTTCGACGTCAAACTTGTTTTTTCCCGTTTGCATCGTTTCTTGGAGCGGTTCGGGGCAGCCTTGAGGTGAAGTGTGCACATTCCCAGAACCGTCTGTGTGTGTGTGTGTGTGTGAGGGGGTGGGGGCGTTTAAAAAGCACCATGATTCTGCTTTAAGATGATCGAGGCCAGCAAGGAAAATAAAAAGATTTACAGCTGCTTTTTATTTTTATTATTGGTGCAGTAAAAGAGTTAAATAGTCTCCCAGATGTGGTCTCAGAGTGGCTGACAGTTCAGTTCCATCAGGCTGCAGACGTGGCAAAACGCTGCTTCTTCTACCGTCTGCAGGCTGCTGTGCACAGAAAACCTTCTTGTCCGAAGAGTGAAATTTCACTTTCAGTGTTTCTTCTTCTTTAGCTGCAACAAACCATCAGGCCTTTGTCAATCTACTCTTAAAACTTTAATGACATTATCATTTTTAATGGAATTTGCAGCTGAAACAAAATGACTTGCATCAGAATTTTAAGGTGAAAATCTTTAAATGCACTGTTTTAATTTTTTCACGTATTTCCAGATCTTTCTTCATCATCCAGAACTCCTGTGCAGCAGCCTCACTCTTCACCCCTTTCTATTATTTATTCAAAACCAAACAAACAAAAACACTCCCTAGACCTGAAAATAACACGACGCTCTTCGGCTTGGCAGAGTCGCAGCTTATTTTTAGAGGCTCCACGACACTTAAACAGTATAATTCAAACAAAACTGGCCCCAAACATCCGAGTGATTCACGGCTTGTTTCCTCGGTTCATCTGGTTCCTTGTGGCAGAGAGTCAGAACACCTGGTGACGTGGTCCCCCTCCCTCCCTCCCTAACTGACCATCTCACTCTGCTCAGACCTTCACACTCACGTATGGCTGGGTTGCAGGAATCTCAACCGCAGCCGAGTCTCTTATCATCACCAGGTGATGTGGTGCGTGAAACCCGGAGTCGGAGCGAAAACGGTGACTGTTCCTTTAAGAGCGTGGGCGTGCGACAGCGAGAAAGCAAGAAAGAATGTGTGGGCTTAGGGCTCTGAAAACAGACATACGCAGCAGCAGCAGCAGAGAATTTCCCCTTGTCCACAGCAAAATTGGAAGGCGGTGGAGGTGGGTGGTGGCTTCAAAGTTCATCTTCAAAAAAACACAGAGCTGAAGGTGTGCGGTTTTCGTTTGCAGCCTAAAGGGAAAAAACTGTGATGAATATGAAAACTCTGCTTCTGACTGGCTGCGGCTGGAGGAAGTGAAAGAGAGACTTGGACCGACTCACTGACTTCACGACATTCAGCTCAGTGAATCGTTCAAGAACGGGGGGCCTGGTTCTCTTTCTCAGTCTGCTTCTCTGACGACGGCTAGATTGGAAACAGGTTCCCCAGGACCTCCACCCTTCCTCCCTCCCCTCCCTGCTCACCCCCTTCCTTCCTCCTCCAGAGGCCCTCCACAGCTCCGCTCTGCCCTTCTTTTCTCTTAGGCTCCTTGTTTTCTCCTCCTCCTCCTCCTGCCGGCCTAACTTTGGCTGCCTGCACATCCAGTCATGCCAGACTGTGTCTCAGATCACGGCCCCGCCGCTGCTCATTCACATGAGCTTCTGGCGTGCATGCGTGCGTGCACATGAGTGGCCGAGCTGGCCAGGTGAAGTTTCCGGAGGGGAAACGGAAGAGTGTTTTTGTTTTTTTTCTTTTCCAGGAACTTCACCCCTTGAAACTTCCTCCTCCTGCGATCCGTCAGAGGAGGAAGGACGACGATGACATCGATGATGACGATGATAATCGGCTTGTGTGTTTTGTTCACTGTTCAGGGGTAAAACATTTTTTGGAGGAAACAGAGGGAAGAGTGAAGTATTGTGAAAAGATGCTGATGTGCGTCAGGTGTTGAACTGGTCCCAACAGGAAACACAATCCTCAATACTGAAAAGTTCCCCCCTCCATCATGATGAGGCAACAACATCCATCCCTTCATTATTCTATTGCTTCCTTACCCATGTAGTTCATCCATCCATCCATCTGTCCATCCATCTGCAGAACTTTACCAGCCATCATCTATAATCTGTCATCCATCTTTCCTTCTTTTCTGTATCCATTTAGAACTCTTATTTGATAAGTTAAATATCTTTTCTCGAGTGGCGGAGAACCTGAGCGGTGGAAGCCTTTTCTGGCCCTGTGGGTCTTCTGTTCACCCTGAGCCTGCAGCAGCAACAGGTGTGAGACTCAGGTCCAGCTGAAGCTGAGCAGGCACTTTGATCGCAGAGCCGACAGCCTGAGAACCAAACTTATCTCCAATACCTCAGTGTGTGTGTTTGTGAATGTGTGTGCGTGAGTGTGTGTGTGTGTGTGTGTGTGTGTGTGTGTGTGTGTGTGTGTGTGTGTGTGTGTGTGTGTGTGTGTGTGTGTGTGTGTGCGTGAGTACGTCATGCGAGGCTGTTCCCACAGAAAAGATTGTCGCCAATGGTCTCACGCGGATCAGGTTTCTCCTCCAAAACCCGACACGGTTTCACCCACTTCCTCCAGTTAGACGGCCAAACTGGGAGGCCTGAGGGGGCAGTCGCACAACACAACAACAACAACAACAACAACAACACAACGACAACAATGCATTGAGTTACTGGGTCAGTGAGCTTTGGGCATTTTATTGGCCAAAAAGAAATGAAATTAAAATAAATTTAAATGAAATAAATTTAAAAACGACTCCAAGCTGCTGGTGCGACTTTTTGCAATGAACAAAAACAACAACAACAACAAGGTGATGTCATCTAGCATGTGACGGCTGCTGGTTTGAACAGTCTGCAGAAAAGTGAACTGTGGCAACACGCGGATGCTGACAAGTGCCTGAGCAAAAAAAACAAAAAACCCAAAAGAGCCAAGAAATGGAATGCAAGTGTTTGCTGCTTCACGGTGCAGTTCACCAGCACAGCAACACAGCAACACAACAACACAACGCTTGATTAACTGCAAACAGTGGATCACACACACTCAAAGTCAAACGCCGGCGAAGTCGGAGGTCAGATAACCAATCAGAGGGTTTATGGGAGAACATGAGGACATCACAGCGGAGGAGGAGGAAGTGGGGAGAACAAATTGGCACGGGCCAAAACAACAACAACAACAACAACAACAACAACAACAACAAAACAGGCGACAAGCTCTGAAATCTGACTCTAGTCACCAGTCAGTCAGTCAGTCAGGTCCACATTTAGTTCTCGCTATCAACTTGCTAAATAGTTCCGGCGACCAAAGTCTCAACACTTGTTCCTGCTCATAAAGTTTAAAAATAGAACAAACAGACGGGGCTGTTGGAGGGTGATGTAGTCATTTCCGCTGCTATTAAGCCCCTGTGTGTGTGTGTGTGTGGGTGTGTGTGTGTGTGCGTCACGAGCGAGATTCTGTTTATAGCCAACAGCCCAACATGACCTGGACCTGGACTTTAAGTTCTGAGATTTGCGACTGTGAGTGGATCTCATACTGAATAAGCTCAAAATGGAGCTGAAACTCCTTTTGAAAAGTGTAACAGCTGTTAGAAATAAAAGAGGCTCAACTGACTAATTCATTTGAAAGTTTTTCCACTGTGTTCTGCCAATCTTTACACCTATATTAGTTTCTGATCTAATATAAACCCTCTCTGGATGGCCAGAATTAGCAGCATAATTAGCCCTCCGTTGCTAAAACTCATGCTGCCTCAAATAACAGCAGGAACAGTCAGCCAGTCATGTGACGCTTCTTCCCGCTCCATTTCAGGACACATAGTCCTCCGAGGCTTTTTTAATGCTGTTGACACATGCAGACAAGTGGATTTCCGAGCTCTTGGCAACTCCCGTTCTCCAAACACAGGCGTCCTCAGCCAGAACTTACTGACAGAGAGAGGATCAGTCGGGATCACAGAGAGCGAGACCCAATTTATTGCGCTTCGATGTGAAGTCAACGAACTTGTGCTTCCAACATTAGGAACATTGGGAACCTGCCCCTGTTGGTTTTTGCTTTTTTGAGTAAACAAGCTAAATGGCAAAACAACATTTAGTTTCACTGCTGCAAAAACACATGACTGACTGACTGGCAAACTGACTAACTGACCAAATAGACCAAAATAGCATCATGTCATGTGGAAAATCACATCGCCGATACACATTTTTGGACCAGAATGCAGGAAGAAGAGTGATGCCAAATACCTGCTACACCTCATTGTCATCATCATCACTGCTGGGGCCTTCATCATCCTCACTTCCTCCACGCTGGTACAGGAAGCGCTGTAGAAAACAAACAAACAATCAATACCTCAGAAAGCAGGCTTATAGTTGGAGGAGGAGGCAGGCAGACCTTAATAATCGCCTGATTGTTTTTATTGCTGTTATTTCTAGTGCAGAGCTTTAATTTCAAGCCCCAGCCTGTGGTGGAACAAAGGCAGAATCACGACAAACAGCAGCGAGTGTAGCTGTGCAACACAACCTGCATGTTTCAGCAGCTGGAGGGACTTTTTTTTTTTCATCAGAGCTCATTAAATACACATGAGCTCCTCAGACGCACCTGGACAGGGGACGGGAACTCTCACACACTCACAAAACAAACAAACAAACAAAAAAAAAAAAAAATAATAAAATGGCTCTATGAGGTTGAAATCCTGCTTTACAACGTCTTTTCAAAGCACCAACAGATCCAGAAGGTTTTTGAGGAAACGAGGCCAAACGCTGATATGCACAGAACACAAAAGAGCTGATAGGCTGCTGATTAACTGATCTGAACAACTTTGACTTGGACACACCCACCAGTGGCCGCTGGTTAATCTGTCAGCTGAGATAAGATATCACTTCCGCTTTAAAAAACTCTCAGGTGCTGTCCAGTCACCTGCCGCCTCCCTGCACCATCCCACACCTACCCCCGCAACCTGCCGGGGAATTACTTTAGCTGAAGAAAAGTACCTCAAGGGGACAGCTGTTTGTAGCTTTATGCAAAAATGTCTGTGTTGGTTGGTCAAGACTTCAGACAACTTGCTCAACCGGCCAATCATTTGCAGTGCCCTCTGAGGCAGCTTATCAGCTAGAGATCCTCACCCCTTCCCCCACTGATACAAGAAAATAAATCATTGATCGTTGTTTGCTGTCTTAAAAAAAAGGCCTTAATAGTCTGAAGTGATAAGCAAATTCTGATACCAGAATTCAAAACTGGGACTTCAACTGCTTTTATCTACATTCACAGACTCACACTGGATTCACACTGGATTCACATTGGATTTACTTTCCAGTGCTTCTCTACTGGTAAGCAGCATCAGACTGGCTCCACTTCTCATGCAGCGTATGCTCAAACACACACGGCCGTGTGACGTCACAAAGGGCTCCGATAACTCCTGCGCCAGGTGAATGACCAGACGTTTTTGAGAAGATAAACAACGACAAGAACTACATCAAAATTCCTCCAGCTTTGTTACTGAAGTCGTTGCTGTTGTTAAAAAGCTCTTCAAACACGATGGCGAGCAGCTAAACCTCTTTTCTGGCTGGAGGAGGAACTTTGATTGAATTCCGGTACGGCGGGATTTACAGCCCTGACACGCAGGATTAGGCGGCAGCCGCCAGTGCGAGCTGGAAATACCACAAATATGTGTGGTAATTCTAAAATTCCATGTGAAGAGCGAAGGGTTTTTTGTTTTGTTTTGTTTTTATGTGGGGGTGATGGTGGTGGTGGTGGTGATTTCGGCCTGAAAAGATGGTTTGTGCGATGTGTTGAGTAACCTGCTCATTGTCTGGAGGGCCGTCTCTTTTGTTTCTCCATTTATCAGCACTAGTTCATACTTTATTTTGTCTGCGCCGCCGTAATCCCCACCTCATCACCCCACCCCCCGCTATCGCCATCCATGGGGGAGGATGAGAGAATGCAGCTCTGACCCAAATTCAAAGAAACAAGGAGCCGAGGGAGACAAAACAACAGCAAAAGATTAGAGAAGAAGAAAAAAAAATCTCCCTAATTAAATGTTTGTTTGTCTTTCTTCTTCTTCTTCTTCTTCTTCTTCTTCTTCTTCTTCTTCGAACGTTCTCATATGTCCCTTCGCTCAGTGGTTCAAAAGGTGGCAGCAGAAAATCCCTTCGAGGTGAAAACAGTCATTTCACCTGCTCACCCAAAACATCCATCAGCCTCGACAGAGGTCGTCATTACGGTCCTGCAGATTACAGCCACACACCGTGATGACTGTTTTCTCTCGGCCGCTGCTGACGTGCCCTAGAGCCAGCCTCCCAGTTCCCCTCGCCGGCCAGGCCTGCCTGCCCGCCATCTGATTGGCTGTCTGGGTGACTGCCTGCGCAAGTGCCAGAGTGAGGCAACTGTTCCTGGAAATGACTCGGTCGGAAAAAAAAAAATGACATACAAAAAAAATAAAAACACACAGAGTACCTGGCTGCAACGTGTCGACACGTCCGTGTATCATTGCGACACGTCTCTTTCGGTTTAGAGCAAGGCTTTGGTGCTAAAGTTACACCGTCCATGGCGAAGAGGACAAAAAACAAGTGTGGAAACGACAAAATGAAACTGTATTTTTATGTTCCTGTCTGACCCGCAAAAAGGTCCATACTTGTGTTTGTCTGACAGAATTTGCGGATATTTTTTGGGGCCACATGAAAAAAAAAGGTAGACAGCCAAATTGCAACACACAAAGTTTATTTTGCAATTTTACTTTTTTCAGGACTGCACACACACACACACAAAACCCAACAACCTCACAGTTCACATTCTGTCACACCATCAACTGCCTCAAATCTCTCTTAGCCCTGTGTTTTCAGCTTTGCAGCTTGAACATTATGCTTCTCGGGACCTGCCACAAATTCAGAAGGGGAAAACAAGAAGAAGCAGGTCTCTGAGGGGCGGAGCCAACACCTGGTGTAGAGAAAGAGGAGAGCCTTTTGTGACGTCACAAAGGGAAGATTTTCTGCTGAAGTTAGTTACACAAAATGTTATTTTCTTTCTCTTTGAAATTGACATCTTACTGTTTGCCTTTAACTGGTGCTGAGGCCAACTGCTGCTGCTGCTTGTGACATCATAGCTGTCAAAGCAAAATAGAAAATATTCAGAATTTCCACTTTTTCACTTTTTCAACTTTGGTTCTATATTGAAGGAAACAAGCTGTCGGCACCAATCACATTGAATCACAAGGCGAGCAAAAAAAAAAAAGAGAGATTTTTTTTCCATTTGCACCAACACTAGTTGCCCTTGAAGTACATCGGCGGTGGCGCTGACGGAATCAATGTTTTTCGACCCTGTTTGGAAGTGAGATCACACAAAGAGCTGGAAATATGTTGTGCATATGACTCCCTCAAGATCAAGTTAATCTTTTAAGGTGCTTCTGGCCCAAATTTTCTGTAGATGCAGAGAAAACAAAGCCACTGAGCAAACACCTTAGTGACAGTTGCACAAACAAGGTTTATGAGTTCAGAGGCAAAACGAGTTGTGGATCAGCTGCTACGAAGAAAAAAAAATCAAAATTTGCATGTTGAAACGTCAAACAAAAGTCAAACACTGGCTGGGGACAGACAGTTCTGTTCTGACAGTCAGTAGGATGACAACAATAACATCCGATTGTGTAATTAGACCGAGTCAGTCACAGGGTACGGCCATGTTCCACTCATCCTCACTAGAACAGAAACTATCAATCAATCATCCATCTACAACAGATTAACCCAAAGTAAATTCATTCATTCATCTTCTATACCCGCTTATTCCTGTTCAGGGTCACGGGGGTCTGCTGGAGCCTATCCCAGCTGTCTTAGGGCGAAGGCAGGGTACACCCTGGACAAGTCGCCAGTTCATCGCAGGGCCCCAAAGTAAATTGGAAGTCAGCCAAAAACCTGCATTCTGTCACTTGGTCAGCAGGGGCCGCCAAAGTTGGTTGCAACACGCCTTAATATGACTGGGAGGCAAGTACTAAATTCACAAACGGTTCACATTTTTTTTTTAGTCTTTGCTCAAAATTGGTGAGAGAAAAACACAGTTTCCTTTTAGTCCAAGTAAAAATGTTAATAAGGTTGTGGGGGTGTCGCGACCGTTTAGTGGCAAGTTGTGTTAAAATGTTGGGGACCACACACAGTACTTTCACCATAACATCCAAATAAAGAGTCTTCCAGTTTCAAGATGAACGGAAGGCTCAAGGTGGCGCTGACCTCCAGGCTTCAGAGCAAGCATCATCTTTGGAATGAGGTTTGCAGCCTTGACGTCTGACATGCGGTTCTAAATCCAAAACCTACTCGTACATTTGGCTGCCTGAAAGTGCCAAAATACGACAAGTTGTGGGCTCACCATCCGCAAAGGAAGCTGTAGGGGTCGGGTGCTTTGTGGCACTGGCAGCAGTGTAGGCCGAGGGCCTCGATGATCTGGACCTCAGAAACAGCCTCTGGCTGTAGGGACATAGAATGTCATCTCGCTGGGCGGGAAGGAGCTCAAACAGGTGCAGGCGGTTGAGAGATACCGGCTAGATATAGTCGGGCTCATCTCCATGCACAGCCTGGACTCTGGAACCTCTCCATTTTTCTGGCATTAGCCGCGGTGAGCAGTGGTGGGATGGTGTCGGCTTGCTTATTGCCCCACAGCTCAGCCACTACGTGTTGGAGTTCACCCCACTGAACGAGAGGGTCGCGTCCCTGCGCATTCGGGTTGGGGACAGGTCTCTCACTGTGATTTCGGCCTATGGCCCAACTAGCAGTGTAGAGTACCCGGCCTTCTTGGAGTCCCTGGGAGGGGTGCTGGATGGTGCTCCAACTGGAGACTCCATTGTCCTGCTTGGGGACTCCAACGCACATGTGAACAATGAGACCTGGAAAGGCGTGATAGGGAGGAACGGCCTCCCTGATCTGAACTCGAGCGGTGTTCTGTTGTGGACTTCGGTGCTAGTCACAGTTTGTCCATGACGAATACCATGTTCGAGCACAAGGGTGTCCACCATGCCCAAGCCCGAAGGTCAATGATTGAGATTGACTTTGTTGTTGTGTCATCTAAACTCTGTCCATGTGTCTTGGACACTCGGGTGAAGAGAGGGGCTGAGCTGTCAACTGATCACTACCTGGTGGTAAGTTGGATCCGTTGGCGGGAGAGGAGACCGGAGAAACTCAGCAGGCCCAAGCATATCATGAGGGTCTGTTGGGAACGTCTGGTTGAGCCCTCTGTCAGTGCGGTCTTCAACTCCCATCTCTGGGAGAGCTTCTCCCAGATCCCGGGGGAGGTTGGAGACATTGAGTTTGAATGGACCATGTTCTCCACCTCAATTGTCAATGTAGCTACTCGTAGCTGTGGTCATAAGGTCTCTGGTCCTGTCCGTCCGGCGCCTCAGGAGGGGGAAGCAGTTCGCCATACAGACTGTTAAAGGTGCAGATGGGGAGCTGTTGACTTCAACTGGTGATGTTGTTCGGTGGTGGAAGGAATACTTCGAGGATCTCCTTAATCCTGCTGTCTCGTCTTCCGCTGAAAGAGCAGAGGCAGGGGACTTGGGGGACTTGTCTAATACCCAAGCTGAAGTGACCAAGTTGGTCAGAAAGCTCCTCAGATGATGTGGTGATGTTGGCTTCATCCAGCCATAACCTCCAGTGTGTGCTGGGGCGGTTTGTAGTCGAGTGTGAAGTGGCCGGGATGAGAATCAGCACCTCCAAGTCCGAGGCCATGGTTCTCAACCGGAAAAAAGGTGGCTTGCCCTCTCCAGGTCGGTGGAGAGACCCTGCCTCAGGTGGAGGAGTTCAAGTATCTTGGGGTCTCGTTCACGAGGGAAAGATGGAGTGCGAGGTCGACAGGTGGATTTGTGTGGCGTCTGCAGTGATGCGGTCGCTGTACCAATCTGTTGAAGTGCAGAATGAGCTAAGCCGAAAGGCAAAGCTCTCGATTTACTTAGAAGCAGAAGAAGAAGAAGAAGAAGAAATATTCTGACCCACAGCGAAAAAAAACCTGAGCAGCAGCAGCAGCAGGCCTCTACTCTGACCTCCGGCCAGGCTGGAACATGTTTCCACTGGCTTTCTGCTGATCCCTCATGCTATGTGTGTGTGTTTGTGTGTGTGTGTATGTGTGTGTATGTTGAATCACAGTCGTCATTCCACCGCAAGTCATCATGTTTTATGCCCTTTGCACCACTTTTTGCACCCGACCCACTTGTAAAATTTGTCTACTTGCTAGAACGGTCACTTTTGATACTGAGTGAATGACTCATGACTCAGCGACTCATCTTTCTGCTGACGGAGTGCTGATCTCACTTTGGTGATGAGAGAAAAAGAAGAAGAAGAAGAAGAGAGGGCGTAAAGAAGAAGAGGGCCCTCCCTCTCCCCCTGATCGCCCTCCTGCTGTGATCAGAGGTTCTTTGAGACACTCGCCCATTCAGTGGCCAGGAAACGTGCAGCGGGCTGCTGCGTGATTCGGCGGAAAAGATTCGAACAAGTCGTGTGATATGTGAGATTCTTCCAGCAGCTGCATGAACGGCTGCAACTACTGCTGTTGTTGTCATTGCTGTTGTTTTTAACACAATGTTGCTCTTTCATTCAGTCAGGGGCTCAGCGGCTTTTGACCTCCGACCTTACACACGCCGCTGCAACATCGATGTTTTGTAGATTCCCAATGAAAGACCAGGATCAATGAGGGTAAAGTGGGAGGGGCCATTGTGTTTGCGTTTGGGACGGGCCCGAGCTGTGATTGACACTGACTATTTGACCCCCGACCAGGCACAACAACATCTCACCCACCGTGGAGCAGAGAGGTTGGGCGGGGTTAGACAAGCCTGGCCCTGTCGACCCCCAGCGGATGCCGCGGCGACGTGAAACAGACGCTCATGAGCTGCTGCTGCCGCCGCCACATTCTGACTTATGGATCACATGGGTCTCATCGAGTGAACAGGAAATGGGTGACCTACTTCTCACATGTTTGTCACCCAGTTTCACAGCGTCACAGTTCCCTAGCTACCAAGGCAGGTGACAAAGAACAGGGGCAGTGTGAGTGAGGGAGCGAGTCACTGAATCTTTGAGTGAGTGAGCCCTTCCACTCCGACAGACAGGGTGCAACGGGATGAAGACACCTCGTCTATCAGTTTTGTTGAAACTCAAAGATGATGTGAAGCTTCCTAAGGTGTATATGCGTTGTGTTTCACTTTATATTATGTATTTCCATTTTCACTGTGCAGAACTATTGGTGGATTTGTAGAAACACGGACAAGTGTGAGCAGCCTGATGAGAAAACTACCACCCTGACAGCCTGTTTGTTAACAGCTGCCTTCAGCGTTGATGAAAACACAAAAATGATTGACAGTAGATGTGGTGATTTCAGTTTCGTATCCACACAACACAAACAAGCATTTGTCAAACATCTTTGATATTGGGGATTAAAATAATGATTCCAACAGAAGCTGAACCAGTTCCTGAGTCATATGACCAGGAGGCTGACTAATTCTGCTGACCTCTCGTTTAAACAGTAGATCCCCATCGTTGCGTAACTGAATGATGTACGTACAAATTATTTTGTAACTTGGATGAAAAAAAAACCTGATTTCAAACGGCTGGAATTAATTTTTCTTTATGTCTAATTGGTTTTTTGAGCCGTGAGTTATTGCACATGAGGCAGTAATATTAGTATTGTTAAAAGTATCAAGCACAGACGTGGGAAAAAAAAAGATTGAATAAAATAAAAAATGTATAGAAATTACAAATATTTTCCATTGTAAAGTAAAAACAAATTTGATGAAATGGGTCACTGTCAAAGTAGAGCAACAAACAGCTGAGGACGGAAGAGGAGGGAACCGCCGGCATGTCCAGGCCTGATCCCGTGATTAATTGCGTTGGAGGTTGTTGCCTTGTATACATGGAGGATTTAATATTAGACAAAATGTCCTGTGACTTCCTCCCCACTTGATTTAAAAAAGCCTCGACCTCTTGCCGGGAACATCACTTCCCCCTTCCGATTACAAAGCATGCCTTGTTCCTGAACTGTCCTCCCTCATCTGCGAAAAAGAAAAAAGAAAGAGAAAACAAAACAAAACATGCATTAAAAGACTTGGAATTACTTCATGCAGGGTCAATGACAGGCAATGGGACACTGAACACTGAAAGCCATGAAGGCTGTTACTATTCTAACCAGCTAACCATAGTCAGCTCCTCAGACCGAAGGTAGCACTATGTTTTTGACGCTCCATCCTACTAACGCTTGCGGTGTTTATTTTGTGCAATTCACATTGCGGTGATGGTTTTTTCGCAACCACCTGCACACTAAACATGTAGGTGCAGGGTTAGGGTATGTTTGTAATAAGTATTTACATGTGTAAGTATGTAATAGGTGGGTCTAAATTAACTGTTATAACACAGAAAGCAAAATCCTTTATTTGTGTGCATTTGGTTCCCAATGAAGACACTCTGCTAAGAACTGCTTAACATTTATATGGATATAAAAACTGCCTTGAAATGCAAAATAAAAGAATTTTAATCCCACAAATCAAAAATGTGATTAATCGTAGTTAACTACAGAGAGTCAGAGATTCATCTAGTTTAAAAATGTCATCTTTTGATATCCCTACTTATATCATGTTGGCCCATAAACGTTGCCCAGGAACAGGAAGTTTAGACTGAGGCGATCCATTCAGAGAGCCGTTGGTTCATCAACAGAGAACTAACAGGCAAAGGTCAGTGGCCGCCTAATATGAAGCACTGTGTTAATCATAAACTGTGTCCACTCATAGCAGCTGCCATGGCTATAAACTGCTGACCAACGCAGATGTGATGTCGAGCAGCAAGGCGAGGTAAAGCCATTGGCTGTGTGGAACAGAGTGGAGCCTGTGAAGCCTGTGGACGTGGTGATAGAAGGTTGTGGTATTTTGAACTGGTGAAGTGTGTTTTTCAATCAATCAATCAATCAATCAATCAATCAACTTTTATTTGTACAGCGCTAAATCACATCCAAAGGTGTCTCAAAGCGCTTTGTACAATAAGAGAAAAAAACAACTGGCCCCCCAGAGCAAGCAAGGTGGGGGCCAGGGTGACAGTGGCCAGGAAAAACTGCCCTGTGGGAAGAGACCTAGAGTAGATCCAGACTCCAGAGGCCGTCATCTTCCTATGACCAGTTGGGGTGGGAAGGAAATTCAAAAAATATAGGGAGAGAGAGAGAGAGAAAGTGAGAGAGGGAGAGAGAGAGAGAGAGAGAGAAATACAAGTAGCCAGAGTGGCAGACAAATCAGAGTGAGTTGCAGGGTTAACAACAAAGCTCTCACAATATAGATGTAGACATATCAAAATAAATCATTCAAATATAGAACTACAGAAAGACACACATAGGTATATGAGGTATAACAATATAAACATGTAGATGTATATAAATAGATGTTGTGTCGTATACATCAAACTAATCTAAAATTTAAATAGGCTTAAATGTTAAGTGGTGGGGTAGTATAGCTACTGTCCATGTAGAATGTGTTTGTCCGAGGTTTGGGAGGGCAAGAGTCCATAACGGCACATGATTTGCCGCTAAATCAAGTCCTAGGTCCCAATCCAGACAGCAAAGATGAAGTGATGGCACCAAGACTTCCAGGACTGCACTCTCCTGCTCCCGGCATCATGGTCATCACCTGCCAGGGACACACAGAGACTGCGGCAGTATCATGCAACTAATCGGTACTAGAGGTGGAGAGGAAAAAGTGATAGAAGCTCCACCTGCACATACCGACAATCCCTTTAACGGAAGAGATAGATCTCCCTCAGCGGCCTAGCCCTATAGCAGCTTAACTGACAGCGAGTTGATTCTAACTGTCAGCTTTATGGAAGAGGAATAAATAAACAGACCGTGTCTGCCCCCCAAACTGAGGCCAGAAGATGGTTCCAAAGTAAAGACAAAAAGCTGAAACTCCTACCCCCTGATCTGACTTTAGAAACTGTACGTGTTACCAAAAGCCCTGAATCCTCATGGAGAAGGGTTCTGGGAGGATGATAAGGTTCAATAAGTTTTTCAATGTAGGAAGAAGCCTGAGAGTGAAGAGCTTTTTAAGTTATCAGCAGGATCTTATATTCAATTCTAGATTTAACTGGAAGCCAATGTAAAGATGCTAAGACTGGTGTAAGTTGCTGCCTCCTTCCAGTTTGAGTTAGCAGACGTGCAGCGGCATTTTGAGTTAATAGTAAGGTCCTAAGAGAGGAGTTTGGGCACCCTGCTAATATGGAATTACAGTAATCTAATCTAGAAGTAACAAACGCATGGATGATTTTTTTTTTTTCTGCATCTCTAAAAGAATTTTTAACAATATTTCTTCAATGGAAAAAAGCTGTCCTTGCTACATAAAAATGACTCCAATGTTTCTCACAGCATTATTGGAGGCAAAAGCGGTATTATTTAAACTAATATGACTATTGGAAATTTTGTCTCTAAGATATATGTATAAAGCGCTTTGAGACGCCATTGGTTGTGATTTAGCGCTGTACAAATAAAAGTTTATTATTATTATTATTATTAAGATCCCTTGGGCCCACAATAATAACCTCAGTTTTACTGGTATTGAGCATCAGGAAATTTTTGCGTCACCCAAGTTTTGATGTCACTTACGGAAGTTTCTAATTCAACTAACTGATGTGCTTCATTGGCCTTAAAATGACAGATATAACTGTGTATTGTCCGCATGACAGTGGAAACTGATGTTATGCTTTCGAATGATATCATCAAAAGGTAACTTGTATGTCAAAGAGGAGTGGTCCAAGAACAGACCCTTGAGGGAAATAAGATCTAAACCAATTTAAGGCTTGATATTTGCTGCCAATAACATCCTCTAGTCCTCAAAGTCCACTGTCAGATGCCATCAGGAGACCATTACTCACCTTTAGCAGTGCAGTCTCAGTGCTGTGATTATTCCTAAAACCTGACTGAAACACCTCAAATAAATTGTTTTCATTTAAAAAGTCATTAAGTTGCCTGGCAACTATTTTCTCTAAATATAACCTAAATAGACCGAAACAGAAGGTTTGAGATTGTCCTAAAATTAGATAGTACACTTGTGTCCAGATTATGTTTTTTAATAAGGGGTTTACTTACAGTTACTTTGAAGGATTGAGGGACATAACCTGTGGATATTGACTAATTAATTATTCTGAGTACGACACTTAGTAATGGTGATACCTCCTTTAAAAGTTTAGTTGGGGGTGGGTCCAACAGACTAGTGGTCGATTTTGCAGAGGAGATAAGAGAGTTAAGTACAGAGAGTCCAATTTGCTGAAAACTCTCAAGATGAATATTGGTGTTGCCATGTTTAGGCTGTTCTTCCATGGGGCCAGTGGATGAAGACAGAATGGATCTCTCATTTCTAATATTTGCTATTTTATGCAGGAAAAAAATCCTCAAGTCGTTACTAGACAGACCAATAGGGATACAGGGCTTAACACAATTATGGTTCCTTGTCAGCTTAGCTATGGTACTGAAAAGAAATTGTGGATTATTTTTATTGGCATTAAGAAGAGCAGAATAGTAGGTAGTTCTACTCACACGTAGGGCCTTTTTGTGGGACCTATAACTATCTTGCAAAGCTGCATAGGATAAGGCTGTTTTTGATGAACGCCAAATTCCCTCTAGTCTTCGTGAAGATTGTTTTACTTTACGGGTAGAGACATTAAACAAATGAGCTGATTTATCCTGCTTTTTTGTTGTTACTTTATATGGGGCCAAGTCGTCCAAAGTTGATTTTAATAGAGAGACACTATCTGAGAGTCAAGAGTCAAGATCTACAGTATGTCAGCCTTATGAGCAGGAGGACCAACCGAACTCATGTTGGAAGGTACAACTGCACTATATACAATCTAACACGACAGGGAGCATATCTTTGAATTTGACTATGACTGTGTCCGAAATTTTTCAACTTAGTATATATTTATATTGAGGGATGTAATCAGCCAGTATAAAATTAAAAGTGGAAAAAAAATGGTTGGATAAAAGTGCATTTTGGGGGAAAATGGCTAATTACTCTATGCTAAGACCATTGGTTAGAATTAGATCTAAAGTATGATTATGCTTATGAGTGGGAGCATTCACTACTTGGGGGAATCCTAAAGAGTCAAAAATTGATTTAAATTATGAAGTCAGACGTCAACAAATATTTAAGTCTTCTACCACTATAATCGTATCCTTAGTTAATGCCAAATTAGACAAAAATTCAGAGAATTTGTCAAAAAAAGAAGAATATGGCCCTGGGGAACAATAGATGATAATAAATTCAACAGAATTGAACAATTTATTGAATGACAGCAGAATAGACGTGTTTTTCAAACATCACCCTCCAGGCCAAGGCCTTCACACAGTCCCTGTGACTGTAAACTTGCGTAGGGGTGCCAAAAAATTGGCACTTGAAACAGGCAGTGAACTTTTATTTTGGCATCTCTACCTCGGCCGCGCGCCCACACACAACTGTGAGTGCCTTATCTGTATCTGTATGAGCATCAGCTTCAAGTTACTGATTGAACGAGCAGGAAATGTTCTGCGTGCTGTCGGCTCAGAGGAGGAAACGTGCTACCAGTGGATAGCTTGTGCAGTTGAAAAAAAATCCCAACCATGTGGGGAAACCAGAAGTCAGGATGTTTTGTCTTCTCTTACTGACAAAACTTTTTGTCTTTCTCTTCCTCATCTCAATGACAAAAGCTGACATCATTTTTATTTATTTTTTTTTGTTAATGCAGAGATTTATAAATGCAGCCAATGCTATATGACAGGTCATTGAGGAGACCTCTACACAGAGCGCTGTGCGATTTACGACAGAAAAGAGCATCCACCTTAATATATATATATATATATATATATTAGGGCTGTGAATTGATTCATTTCTTCTCATAATTTTTGATGTTTAAAAGTCTGTTATTTTTTGCATTTTAAGACAGTTTTATGTCCATATTAATGTAAAGCAATTCTTACCATATTGTCTTAACTGGGAACCAAATGGAAACAAAATAAAGGATTTTCATTTTTTGATCTTTTGTATTTCTTTCAAAACGGTGCATCAAAACAGACCCACTTAATACATTTGCATTTTACAGGAGTTGCCACCCATTTAGCAATCGATTTAGTTAGCTTCTTGAACGTATTTCCAGTGGCTGTGCCTGGACGTTTAGCTTTGTTTAGCAGGTGGTAGCTTAAACCATCACTGCAGTTTGAATTGCAAAAAATAACAAAACATCAAAACATAGCGTTAAGGCTTGAGGAGCTGGCTACAGGTGAATGGAAGGGACAAAAGACTTAAGTTAATAAAAATGCAATTTAAAAAAATCTTATGTCTTGTTCACACACACACACACACACACACATATATATACACACACACACACACACACACACACACACACACACACATATATATATATATATATGTATGTGTGTGTACACACACACACACACACAGTTGTGCACTTCTTCTTTAGAAAAGGCCATTCAATAATGGAACTGTGTGCTGAAAGAGGAACCTGATAAGCAGCTATGCCTCTCGCTGCACAAACAAGCTCTCTGTGTTGACAGAGCAGCGTGCGCGACTCCGAGACTGGAGGTTTAATGAAAGACTGTTTCCCCCTCTTCAAAGCTCAAAGCAGCGCGAGCCTGTAATTCTTTGCCAATGACGCAGCCCTGGAAACTTTGAAGTGCTCCCTCCGCCAGGCTCGGCAGGAAAGTTCAGAAAACAACTAAGCAGACCGACGACAGAAGCGGTTTGTTTATTTCCTGGGCCGAGGACACTCGCGCCTATCTTCACACCTCAGGGTCAATTCTGAGTATTCAAGAGCTTTTGACTGAGTACCGCCACGGCGGAGCCGCCAGTGTTAAAGATAAAACTTTGCGTCAGCTGACTTCCCAGAAACTGTTGCTTTTTTTAAAAGTCGGGGGCGGGCTGTTGCTAGGGGACGTGCAGGCCCCGCAGCCAATAGTGTGCATGGGGAGATTGGGTTACGCTTCTTGTTCGTGTTCAGACTAAAACATGAAGTTGGGTTCGAGCTCCTGCTGACTGCAGCCTGAACCGCTGCTGGCTCAGGGTTCTTCCAAAGCTGCACGGACAGCATGCACTGCAATAAAACTCTGCTGAGGAAACTTGATTAGCTCTTTGAAAGGAATTCCAAGGACTATGAATCGCTTAAATTCAACCTCTGTATCGCTGAGAAACACTCCCTGAAACAATCCCATCACAGGAATGCTGACAACCTGCTGAAAACCCTCCCACACACACCTTGTCACACGGCCTCAGCAGCAGTAAAACAACAAAACCTTTGAACAGAATAAATATTGCAGTAAAGTTCCCTGACATTCTACACCTGCTGGCGAGATGACCTTTAGAGTGACCCCCAAAACCGGTCAGACAGCACCGCCACGGACTTTCAGGAATTTGCAGCTGGATGCACGTAAAACGCAGATCGAAGCCCTTGATTTGCAAAACATTATTTGCATGTTTGGCCACTTGGCTTTCTTTGATCAACGATCAGCATCCTGCTGGCGTTTGCACTTTCCCAGAGATGCGTTCAAACTTCAATAACGCACCGCACTAATAAGCCCACCGTTGGGAAACCCAACGCAACGTGCTTTGCATATTCAGCCCGAAGATGCTGGGCTGCTCGCTGCGCTGTGAACCCGCCCCCAACACCAATCCACCGCTGCATAGTGCAAACCTTGCCATGATATTGCCTCAGCCTCAATTCCCTGGTGGCCTGCCACTGCCTTACAATGAGCTGTGTTAGCATCATTAGCGTCAGGAGAGGTTGCGGCTGTGAGCAAGTCGGTCACTATGGAGAGCCTCGACTCCCATTTCCACCCTAGAGCTGCCATGTTTGTCCTGTAACCCAAGACAACTGGGAGAATCTGAACAAACAAGGGCGCAGCTGCACATCTGCAGCGTCCCCGCCCAACCAACCAACCCATCTGATGTGTTCTGAAGTAACGCTTTAACTGTCCTGAGGTTCCGCATTTGACTTGATGTGAGTCAGAGGCAAGTGTCAAAAAAGCCTGGTGACATTGCCTTTTTTCCTTTGGTACCAACGTGATGCTTTAAATTAAGTCACAAGTCTAGTGACTGAGAAGGGCGAAGGAAGTAGACAGTTGTGCAACTTTGGGGAGGATGTTGTGAACTGCTTTTACCCCAGTTTCAAAACATCTGGTGCTCTATGACTTGGTGCAGCTCTACATATCTGCCTCTGCAAGATGTTTGACGAAAGGAAGGAGAGAGAGAGAAAAAAAAAACCCTGCAGATGCAGCCGAGTGCTCGGTGCGATGCGGGCACGGCCGCAGTCTAACTTCTAGGAAACAGCAGCCGCTGCTGCATCAGGTTCCGGTGTGAAAAAATAAAGTTGACGAGTTCAAAGGTAAGACAAACTTGTATAAGAGCTCTGACGTGGTGAGACCTGCACATTTATATCCACATTTGAGATCATATCAGAAGATTACAAGCATTTCTTTTTTTATTTTGTGAAATTACAGCTGGACCAGGAGGATTATTAATTATTAATCACTGATTAATCATTGTCCTCTCTGTGCGTTAACAATTTAAACAGAAACAAATCAAACAAAACACATAACCTGCACAGTCACAATCCTCAACTTTTTGTCCCGCTGTCAAACTCAGACATTCCAACAATTAAAAGAAACAAAAGCCGTGCAGTCGCCTACTTTTTGCAAGTGGCGAGTCCACATTGTATTCAAGAGAAAGATCAACGTGCAAATGTACGCTCCGTCTCAGAACACAGTGGATTCTCTATAAACTCTGGAAGTGAGAATGAAAAAAAAAAAAGAGGCATTGATGCAGTTTTAACGTCCAAGTTCCCTGACAACAGCAGTGAACTGCAATAGAAGTCTAGAAAAAAAGAAGCTAAAAAACAAACAAACAAACAAACACTCAATAACCCACAGCTACTTTAATTCGATTAGATATACAATTTGTACAATTACAAAAATAAATTTCTTCAGTTAAATAATTTTAAATTCCCAACTGCTGTTTATGTCCTTCGTGGCTTCACATGTGACGATGAAGTGTGACTTATCTTGAAGCTGAGCAAGGACCAAGTTCCTTAACTTGGGCAGGGAGGGAGGACCGGGAGTGCACAGAGATCCCAGTACAAACATTCAACTTTCAAGTCGAACAGGTGACCGTAAAAACAAAACAAAAAAATGTCTGTTCAATAGGTTCACCTGATCAACATTGCAAGTGTTGCCCCAATTCCTGCCACTCCTACAACAGTCATTAGGGTGTTCCTCACTATGGACTCCGTGTCTGCTTCTTGAAAGAACTCCACAAATCCATCCTGTGAAAAGATTAGAGGATACAAAAAAAGATTTAGCCAGGGAGCCTGTGTTCTAAGTCCGATGGACACGTAGCCCCTTTGGCTTGCACAATAACCCCATTATGCAATCAGCGGCCTTTGTGTCCAGCATCAGGAAGCCACATGAGTCACAGCAAACTCACCCAGGCGTTGTTCTTGATGAGCCAGTCTTGCTGCTCCTTTAGCAGGTATGTGGAGATCTCCCGGGCCACGGTCTCTACGCACTCCTCCTTGCCCTTTTGCTTCTGGTGCCTGGCCACGACGGACCCCAGTGCCAGCAGGCTGGCAATGCGACCCCAGTTGGTGGTTCCGTCTGAAAATATTTGCTTGGCCACATCGCTGATAAAGCTCATGTCATCTCCCCGCTCGTCTAACTGCAATTTGCTCATCATACCTGCGAAAGCGAAGACAATACAACAAAAACGTCAACGGTGGCACCATATCTACTAGCCACGTAGCCTCTTGAGAGGGTTATTGCCGGTTATACATTTTAACTAAAGGCCACCAAAAGCACCATATAACATACATATATGGGCAACACAGTGAACACTAATTTGATTTTTTGACAAATATTTCAAAGCGTTTCTTCAAGTAGCAGCTGTAACACTGGTTCTGACTTTGTTCAACATTAAAACAACTTTGGTAACCGGAGAGGCTAACAGGGGGCTAAGCTACGCTGCCTTTGTACTTCATGGAAACGCTGGCGCTTGTCCAACAAAGCTCCGAGCGAGCGAAAGGGAAAGAAAAAAAACAAACGTACCGTTGTACGCGAATCGGTGCTTTTCCAAGAGTCCACCCACGACCCTCTTCATAGTCGACAGCGGTTTGCCGTCTGTCCACCGCGACCTGACAATTCCCGAGTCTTCGGCGAGGAAGCGGCCAATAAGCGACCTCGTCTCAGCCGCCAGTGCCTCGTTCTCCGCCGAGCACGCCTCGCTGTCGCTGTACTGAAGCTCCGGTGTGCATGGCAGCGAGCCTTCGTCCGCGTCGTCGCTGTCCGAGCGGATGTGCTTCGTGCTAAAGTCCTTGATTTGCGTCACCGCTAACATCTTGGGCCTGTCCGGGCTCCCTTTGTAAGCGTCAGTCCGACCGTTGGAACTCCTATTGTAGCCTGGGTCGAGTTGTGTCGGGCCATCCGTCGATCCGCCTGCGACTCCATTTTGAAACAAAACGCTCATGCTTCCTGTTATATTGCTCCAGCTCGTCTGATTGCTACTCATTTGTGTCGACTTAAGTTACTCCAAATAGGTTTGGGGTGGTTAAAAAAAAAAAGTTGCCTAATTTAGAATTAGTGCGAGCCGATGTGCCAATTGACTCTTGCCCTGGATCATTCGGTTTCCATCACAGGACAGCAGTGGGAGGATGTGGAGGTTTCCGTGTCTTAAATCGGGTGGGGTTGGGCTTTTACGCACGTCGCGCAACGTCATTGCGTACTTTCAAAGTTTTTTTTTTTTTTTTAAAGGAAAATAACAGAATTAGCGGTGGTAATAGAAATTTCCTTCAAAGACAGGAAATTATTAGGGTCCAAGACTTAAAATAGTGGTCATTGTCCATGACATCATGGAATTCTTTCAAAGACAGATATTTGTTGTGAACGACAACAACAGTAATAATTGTAAATAATAAATAGTAGTGATACATATAAATAAATAATGGTGTTAGTTGATGAAATTTACATTTAAGCCAGGAAACTTCAGTAACAACAGTAATTCAAATAAGGATAGAACTAAGATCTATCCTTAACAAAGTGTATGGTTGTATTTATTTGAATTGTTGTTCTATTCAAACAAATAAAAGCTAACCACCGTTTTCAGCTCTAATTTGTTTCAAATAATACACAGCCGCCTTTTTAAAATACACTTTGACAAGATGAAAATTCATTCATTCATCTTCTATACCCGCTTATTCCAATTCAGGGTCACGGGGGTCTGCTGGAGCCTATCCCAGCTGTCTTAGGGCGAAGGCAGAAGATGAAAATTATTTTTCTTATTTTTTTTTTTATATTAAAAAAAAAAAAAAAAAGAAATCCTTGAAAATAAGAAAAAAAATTGAAAATTTTTTTCTTATTTTCAAGGATTTCTTTTTTTTAAGGTACGAACATGTATATGTATTTATTTGGAATCTATTAAAACTATCGTTTTTCAAAACTGAAGCACCTCTGTTCATACATTAGATTTCGTCATTCCACACGTTAAAATGTGTTGTCACTTAATCAGGACACAGCCAGAATTTTCCACAAAGGCCTGGATAGGACATGAAAAATGTTGTGCCTCCCTCTAGTGGTCAATATCAGAATGCACTGTTTTTATCCATTCAGTCCAAAAATTTAACCAAGACGTCATGTGAGTAAATGCAATTTTCCAAATTCATGGTTTAAGCATCTCGTGAAGACAAAAGAGGGCTCATGACAATAAATTATACTCATGTAAAATTTTTTACTTCAAATACTGACAAAAATCCACACACCTACACCCACACAGCTGAAACATTCAGAGTACTTGCATTATTTTCTGATGTATTACAATCATTCTTGTGTTCTCCTGTCATCCCCATGTGTGAACTCCCTTTTTCATTTAATTTGTTTCCCTCTCGGAGGCCAAGGTGACCTCCGATCTCCCCATAGTTAACTTGGGCCATGATTAAATATGTCTATCGCTCACTTTCCAAGAGAACGCATGAGAGGGGACAAAAAGAAATAACATTTGCAAAACAACAAGAAAACAAAGAAAGATCAAAGCAGCACACAGCCTGTTGTTTTTCTATACATTCTGGCACGTCAATGTTTAACTTCAGCCGGACGGAGACGGTGCGTGTCACGGGATGTGAAACATCCCTGCAATACTTTGTCTCAGACTGAATTGCTTTGTGCAACAACATCAAGTGGCATTCAAGAACATCTGTCCGCCGCTGTTTTCTAGAAAATGCTGCAACGTGAAGCACAAAGCCATCAGTTTAGAAACTCGAAATGATTATGATGCCCGTCAAGTCAGATCAAAATGTGCACAATCTTTTTTCCCCTCAATGAGCCCGACCAGACGAGATTTACCAAAACAGAATTGATTTGAAACAGTGGAATCCACAGGACTGTTAACCTTCAGCGTGTCGACAGAGCCCATTGGGCCACAGGAGTCATGTGACCCTGAAGCTGAAGTCAGGACAAAGAGGACAGGTGTTCTGTACAGAGGATCGTCTCCACCATTAAGTCAGCAGCACATACACGTTAATTATTTTTCATATGATACAGATTCATAAAGCCTCTGCAGTTCACCCAAAAAAAAAAGGAGTAGCAGTAGCGGTAGTAGTAGTAGTGTTAAAAGTGAAAGGAGAAACGAACTGTGGAGTCAGAAGGCAGGGGAAGGAAAAAAAACAAAAAACAAAGACAGAAAACAAATGTCCCTTTCTGTGCAAGTCTATTAAAAAAGTCAATGCAGGTTTGACACATATATATGTATATATATTTTTTTAACGTTTTAACGAAAATAAAATTAAAAACACAAAAAGGCGAGGCTGAGAATGTGTTGTTGCCGAGCCTACAAGGTGGAGTGTGCGTTTGTGAAGGTTCCCTGAAGCTCTACTTTAGCGGTGAGGATACACCAGCGTTCGGGGTGGAGGTGGGGTGTGTAGGGGGGTCATTTTAACAACCTGCCAAAACAAGCTTGAGTTCTCTACACTCGCTGTGCTGGAAAACCAGCCTCCTGCGTCGACAAATGTTGCGGGGTGTGTGTGTGTGTGTGTGTGTGTGTGTGTGTGTGTGTGTGTGTGTGTGTGTGTGTGTGTGTGTGTGTGTGTGTGTGTGTGTGTGTCTTGCTGGCACGCCAGGCTGCCCGGCTCACACCTGTGGCTGTCAGGCTGCCCCAAACCCACCCGAGAACGACCAGTCTGTAGTGTAGTGTATCAGTTTGTCAGAGAGAGTGTGTGTGTGTGTGTGTGTGTGTGTGTGTGTGTGTGTGTGTGTGTGTGTGTAAGACCTAACAGAGATTTCAAAGTATTTCAGAGATTCATAATAATTGGAAAAAACGTGTCTGGCTGCTGCTACGAGTATTTCTCACACTGCCGCCCAAGTGGCCGCAGAGCAGACTTTCACCTTCGCCTTCCACAGGGGTGCAGGAGAGCTGGAAATGCTAGGAGGTCACCCCCAACTCCACTGAGCTCACTAGTTTTGGAACTAATATTTACAGACGCATATACTCCACACCAAGAAAAAAGAAAAAATTTCATAGGCTAAAAGTGAAACGGCAGAGCCGCCCGGCGTGCAGCGGATTGTCAGGATGGCAGCCGGGTGGGTGCAGAGGGCAGGAGGGCAGGACAGGAAGTGCACCTGGAGCTGCCGCCACAGGGCTTTGTTGTGTTGCGTTTCCCTCAATCTCCGCATCACCAAGGAGGAAAAAGAGCCGCATGACAATGGTGTTGTTTTTTTCTCTCTCTTGCAATCATGCAGCATATTAAGAGCAATCGGGAGCATAAAGAAGGGAGTGCAGAAGTGAAGCAACGCAAGAAGACCGTCAATGATGCCCCCGCTTCCCCATCCCCTTCCCATCCTCCTATTTGGTTATGCAGTGCTCAACAACCTCCTGCTTTGTTTGGCGAAGATGAAGTGACCAGACCAGAGGATGCCTGCAGTTTCACCACAAAGATTTGATCTGCAAGCACTTTCAGCACCCCATACCCCACCCCTCTCTGCACCTATTCCACCGAGTCCACGCATCAGCATAAACAGGAACATTCAAGAGTGCAGGTTTTAACCAAGGTTCCCAACTCCCAGTACACATCATCATCATTATTATTTTGGTGTCTTTCAGAATGCTTTAAACTGAGTGAATTCTGTGGATTTTGCAAAGTGCATTGAGGTGACACCCACCAGACCCCCGCCTGCCTGCTAAAATACCCGCAAGAGGGAGGAAGGCAGTTAGCAGGTGCTAGCGGGGGACCTTGCAGGATCGCATGATCCTTCGTCCCAGATGCATATAAACAAAGGTTGTTTTTTTTGGGTTTTGTTTTGTTTTGTTTTGTTTTGTTTTTCAAACTGATTCAACTCTGCGCGACGATTGCAAAGCCAGTCGTGTGGGAGGGGAGGGAGAGGAGCGGGGGGGAGGATGCATCGGGAGGACAAAGGTGGACGGGGGAAGGGGAGGGACGGGAACGATGGCGCTTCCACGCAGTTGCGGCTAGCCGGCTAGCTTGCTTGTCACCAAGGAGTGCTTCCTGGGAGGCAGGTCCTCTGGTGTGGGAATGTGGTCTCCAGTCACCAGGTTCTTGTCCGAACCGGCCACAGGGAGCTGCTTGCTCTTAATCTTGGCCTTGGCCATGTTGTAATCGCCCGAGTCAAAGTACTTTTGCTGCAGGACACAAGAGAAGAGGAAGAAATTCTGTTTAGTACAAACTAGGGCTGTCAAATGATTCATCTATTTTTTTCTAAATCGAGATTAATCTATCTTACTTTCCAAGTAAGTGATTTATGACTGGCTTCATGCGGGCCGGACACAGACACGCAGCGGGCCGGATGTTGCCCATGATGCCCATGGCTGATCTAGACCCATTTGTTAGGTATGTATTTTACAAGAGTTCCAATTTGGGTCCTTGGTGACTCTGCCGAGACCAATCACTGTAGCTGCAAGGACGGTTGGAAATGAATCTACAATTCTCAATTTTTGTGCAAAATTAAAAATGAATCCAAAAGTCACCCACAGCCAAGGCCAGCGGCTACCTGCTCTGACTTCCTCACCAAAAGACATGCAGCTGCAATCGCAAAGGCTTTTTTAAAAACGCCTTTCCAACCATCACGAGAAATGTATGAAGTCTTGAACCAAAGCTTAGTTAGGCTATTGGCTTTTAAAGCACTTAAATCCACTAAACGATAAAATACTCCGGGTCAGAGATGTTGATTTTCAGTAGGAAACCTCAACAGGAGAAATTCTGCACAGCATGATGAAACCTTTAAAACTTAAAAAAGTTGGAAGATGTATCCGTTTATTCTTTTCGTACACGGTATAAAAGGTCAACTGTTTAGAATAAATCAACAGCGTTTTAGAATTGAAGTATTTGTCCTAACTCGATTTCAAATTTCACATCGCGGCGATTAGTCCGAGTCGTCATTTACAAGGAATCCAAAAATCTCTCTGCTTTCATCCGTCTGTGAGGATTTTGTCAATTTTGACACTTCTCTCGTGATTAAGTGTTGTAATTTTTACTTCTCCCTGCTCCTGTCAGCCAACCGCAGCGCCTCCCACCACTCCCGCTCCATGATTTCCCAGAATGACTAGCAGCCCTCTCCAGAGATGGAAGCATATACATCACATGTGGGTTGGAGAGAGCAGCAGAGCAGGAGAGCAAGGAGAGAGAGAGAGAGAGAGCGAGAGAGAGAGTAAGAGAGAGAGGACACCTCTCAGTGCTGGGCCCTGTTGTTCTGAGTACAAGCTGAGCATCATATCATGTGACTGCTGTGGCTGCGCTGGATTCTGCTCTGCCGAGAATCGGCTGATGGAAGCATCATTTTTCTCCCAGCTGTGAGCAAGTTGAGACACACCTCATTCAACCTCACCCTGGCAATACACTCTTATCTGGCCTTGAGAAACTTTGAAAGTTTCAAAAGTTTAGGACTTAAAAATGTTAAATTTGTATTGTGGTCTACGCGGGGAAAAAATGCTTTTTGAGCCACACAGGATTTTTCGCTGCAGTACCTCAAGTGGCCACTGTGAGAGACAGAAAAAAAACAACACAAAAAAAAAGAAATCATACTGGCAGTCCAGTATCAAGTTCTTATAACACATCCATGTAGAAAAAATATGGTGCCTGGCATAATGATTTTAAAGTTTGAGAGTCTGTGAGTCGACGTCCAGCAGCTACCTGATGCTGGGCAACATCAATGCTGACATCCCACGATTTGACGTCGTGGCTGCAGTTGGCTAACAAGGCTAAAGGCAAGAATGGAGGAGCCCATCTGCTTTGCCGACTTGCTACTGGAATGTTCTGATGGCCAGTGTTGGCTTCGAATCGCGGCCTCATCGGAGAAAACAACGACAGAGCAACGGTGTCGTCAACTGGTGCCTCTATCACCCCCGCAAGGTCAGCTTTAAAGGTTCAGCTTCAGGTTCAGGCACAGGGGCGAAGACCATCTGCAGCCTCCTTCTTCTTTGTGTAGAGGTGGAGAAGTGGCCAGCCTAATATAAAGTTACACGACCAAGGCATTTTACATTTAAAAATGAATGCACTGGCAACTTTATGCTATTTTTTTTCCTTAATCATTGTGATACAAAAAAAGTTTTGCAACTACTTTTGGTATTAAAGGTGAACAGGGAGCGGTCGGGACCTACCCCTCTATGTAGCATCTTCGTGAGGAACTCTGGGCCACCAGGTCTCATGGGCATGCCGGGGTACCTGGCTTTCATCTTGGCTTCCTCTGCTTGCACCGGGCTGGCATTCTTCTCCTGGGAGTCCTGGAGAGATGACGCACAAAAAGTCAAAAACAGAGAACTCTATTGCTGATGTTGTTTCCTGCTTCTCCTTCTTTAGCAGTACTCTGTCTGCAGTGGAACAGCTGTTTATGTGACAGGCACTTATTAAATGGTCACCTCGCAATCCCAAAAATGCTACTTCTTCAGCAAAAAAACGTGTGTCAGCAAGTGCAGCCACAATTCAAGACCACATCATTCTTCAGAAATACTCAAACTGCACAACAAAATCCTCTAAACTTTAACAACAATGTCTGGAACCAGTGACTCTTTATGTTAAGTGTAAGGTACACCCTGAAGGTTCTCTACAAAGCAACCGACTTGGTTGGATTAGGGTGCAGCTTGTTATGAACATTTTATGTTTATAGAAGCAGTAGAGCGCGCACTCGGAGCTGTGCAAAGACACTGTGGACAAAAACAACATGCATGCTTCTGATAACGGCGAAAATAGGTCAATGCATAAACTCTGACCTTTGCAAGTCTGTGCAAGGCTGAGCAATAACTTCAGTTTATCTGTCACGGAAGGGTAATAAAGCAGCCGGCGTTTGGGAAATTCAAATGCAAGCTATGCTGGAAAATGAACTAGCATGGTGAACATAACACTTGTTTTCACATTCTATTAGAGCTCGCTCTGTCAGCCACAAATAACAGCGTTTTGCTGTAAACATCATGTTTTTTCTCAGGCATGACTTAGCTAGTTTTGCAGTTGGGAGAGTTTCAAAGCGAGTTGTGGCAAAATGCGGTGAGAGATGTGTAACTTGACAACGCCTCCTGGCTCTTGTGACACCGGAGAGAGGGTTTTATCGACGCTGCCCTTGCCACCAGCAAGAGCCAAACTTGTTAGTAACCCGGGATTCAGGTCGCCGCCAGGCAGGCGCTCGGCTCAGTTATCTGGGTCTGGGAGAGGCACACCTTGTTTTGAGCACACACACAACTTTAATTATGTGTTTAAAGAGTCTGGAATCGTGGCAGAAAATGGCACAAAAAAACAAACTACAAAGGGTAATTTGTGCACAGCATAGTTCCTGTACGCATACCTGCAGACCTACTTTCACTCTGCAGAAAAGTGAGGACACTCAGGCTGCAAAGCCTGCTGGGGCAGGGATAAAATGTGAGTCAGGACACAGAAGCCGATGAACAGATTCCCTCAGGAGGAGGAGCAGGAGTAGGAGGAGGGCAACCTGGAGCTGACGGGTCTAGGATGTGAAATTTGTGAGATGCTAAGCTCAGCCCTAAGCCCTAAAATGAAGAACATAATCACCTCAGAGATCTGTCTCAAACTCTACACCCAGTGGTTTGACCGAAAAAAAGATCTCCTGCGCTACGACAACGTGGACTGCTTGAAATACAGCATAGCCCCTTCCCCACTAAAATTAGGGGGTTGACGCTGTGTTTTTTGAACGCGGGACGACTCTCAATCAATCGGCATTTAGTCCCTTCTCTACGGACCAAAACCAGCGGGGTCTCACCTCGGCCGGCGAACTGCACCCCCTCCGCTTTCACCGCTGTGTGTCTGCTGACGTCATCGCGCTGAGGTGGCGTAAATGAACTGCGACAGATGTCTGCGAGTCCGGCAGTGGCCAGTGTTCTTTGTCGGTGGGCACTTTTGACTGCAGAATTGTTCCGCGGCTATTCACGGAGCGATGGTGTTGTTCACGCCAGACTTGAAGCGGCGCGCACCTCAACAGAACAACTGAACAATTTTCGAGCGCTGATGGAACGTAATCGAACACCTTTGCTTCGGTACGTGATAAACGCCGCGACTGGCGCGATATTATGAAGTAGCGCAACGC
Source organism: Thamnaconus septentrionalis (assembly GCA_009823395.1). Lineage (NCBI taxonomy): Eukaryota > Metazoa > Chordata > Actinopteri > Tetraodontiformes > Monacanthidae > Thamnaconus > Thamnaconus septentrionalis. Next base: position 22,479,786 of record CM020511.1, read on the forward strand.
TCAACGTCATCCAGTACGGCAGGTAAAAGATGTGACGTCGTCACGGGTCTCCCTTTCCTACCGCAAGCCAATTGGAGCCGAGGCGATCGGAGCCGATTTCAACCCGGGTCGCTTGCCGGGTTGTTTGACGGGTTTCGGCGCAACTCGGTGAGCCTTTCCCACTGCCACCAAATGCCAATTCATAGCGGGACTACTTTGCCCAACGGGAAAGGGGCTTATGTGTCTAACATATGGTTAATAAAGATGACAGCATTGAAAAAATATGAGGAGCAAAATACACCGTCTATATATTTATGCACCTATTCATGCATCACTGATTGATTGTTACCTCTTACTAAAGCATAGAGGGTTTTAAAATCTGCCTGGAGCTACCAGTTCATCTTGTTCTTGTAGCAGTGACAAATAAAGCACTTTGAACTTTGGATTAATATGCAAATATTTACAAATAGTTTAGGTTTTGGATCAACGGGTGTGGTGTGTTGAACTTCCTCTTTTACACAGGGGCAACAACTTCCTGTCTTAATAAAGGTATACCCACACATACACACACCTACATCTAAATTTGAAGAACCAACAAATCAGAAAGAACAATATATTAGAGTTTTGATTACAATGGAATCTTCTTCTGCAGTTACAAATGATGGGTAACATTTTCAGATGTCTGCCACTACTATAGAGGTAATAATATCATTAAAATGCACATCTGGGAAAAAAGACAACTGGAGAAACAGACTTAGTTGAATGTAAGAAACATCTACTTTGAGATCAAGATGTTGAAGATCTCTGCATTAGGAAGAAAAACCCAAATTCGGACTCAAATTTATATCCACAAACAGTCATCACCAAGCAGTCCACTTGGTTAGTGTGGTAAACCTCTACAGTGGGAGAGTGTGGGTGCGTGAGATATGCCTGGGCCCCACTCAAAAGCTTTTTAGCTTTATAGAGTGTCCCATTTCACATGTAAAATGAAATGTTTATATATTTGTGTCTTCTTTTATCGGATATGTGAATAAAATTGATTGATTGGCCTTTTCCCAAAAGAGAGAAAAGTCAACACTTTATGACTGCCTTTGACTGCTTCACTCGGAAGGTGTGGGCACAACTCTTTAATTTCTGATGTCACAAAGGGCATCAATACTGACATGTCCCCCAGGTTACCCTTCCATTGCACTCCAAGTTATCCAAAGAAAAAAAAGGGGTAGGTCCTACAAATCATCCTGTTTGGCAGGACACAGATACCAGAGGGCCACATATGCTTTTGTGTGGCGATGGAGAGGGTTTACTGGACAATTATAACGCGCTGTGCCTCTGTCGGCAAGAGAAAGGTGCGAACGAGACAGCATAATCGGTGTTGTACAGCTTGGAGAAGCAGACGTCAGAAGCGGAGCGGCAGGCACAACAACAAACGCTACGCGGAAATGCGGAAGTGTTTGTGCCAGTTCCAGCGTGCATTACCATGTGCCACTCTCGCTGACGTCACTTGGACGATAAACCCCAAGTGGAACCGCACAGTCAGACAGTGACGTATTTTGGGGGAGCCGGGGAGTAGGAAGGTTGAGGTTTGAAGACCCTTTGGTCTTAGACCAAGAAGGGCCCGAGCTGCTGTGGAGTCGCCAGCCAATGACACCAGAAACACAGTGACACACTGACAGGGCGCTCCGAGAGGTGCCTACAACTTATACGAGTCGAAATTCCAGAACATTAGGTCAACTCCATAGCTAACAGCTAGCCCTGTGACTCCGCGTGAGTGCCCGCTGCCTCGGCGCAGAGCTCAGCCTACACACTTGACTCGCGCTAGCCGCTCTCTAGCTTAGCATGCTAGCGCGGAGTTAACCAACAAACACCGAGGCAGCAGCAGAGCGAGAGCGAGCCAGCCCACCTGTTTTTCGTCCTCGTAGTCCACCTGAGTGTCCGAGTCCAGGTTCTCCGACGACATGGTTCGCGTGTGACAGGCCGGACACTTGTCACTTAAACCCTGGACAAACTCTGCAAAATGAGCGTGCGCGGTGCCGTGCGCTGTGCTGTACCTGAGCCGTGTCTATTCTAATCTAGCTCCGGTCCTGGAACGCAGCAGCGGGAGCAGCAGCTTCCCCCCACCAAAAATGGCGTAGCAAGATGTGACGTCACCACCGATGGGCGGTTCATTCTTTTTGGACAGCCGTTTAGCGGTATCCAGTGGATAAGGTCGTTGAGTATCACGGAGCCAATGACAATGCAAGTCAACGGTCTCGTTTTTTTTGATTGACAGTCGCTTGTCCAATTGTCTTAAAGAAAGCGGCCGGAGTGGCAAAGTAGAGCACAGCACCAATGTTCACAAGGCAGACACAAATGCACCTGAGCAGTGTTGTGTGTTGACTGAACGAACGAACGAACGAACCGACGAGCCGATGACTGTTTATTAAATGGTTCAAAACACATCGCGTATGGAGATCGATTAAGTCTCAATTTTCGTTGTGCTAGAACGCAGAGCCAATCACAGCCCCTTGTCCTGTGATTGGCTACTTGTTGCAGCAACCCCACCCCCACCCCACCCGCCCAAAAAAGAAAAAAATAATAATAAGCGTGATCATTTTGACATGTCAGTTAGCGTTTGATATCTACTAAAATATTATTTCTGTATTAATCTTTTCACGTAAGGCCACGCAGACTGTGTTTTTTTTTAAACAATTAAGACCATTAACCAGTTTTGGATTAAAACTTAATGTATGTGCTTATAAGACAAGTCCTAGCTAGCTAGCTCCGAATCGTTTATTCATTTATTCACTGACATTTCTGTTTCTGTCTGTCACTGTCAGGTGATACTCTTCGTCATTTGCTCTTTCAAATTTACAATGACTTGCGTACAACAAGTGAGAGCGTCACAGGTAATACGGTACATAGTAGTAATGAAGTTGGGGTATGTTACGCTACCAACGGTCATATCCGGTTATCTGGAAACCCGCTTCTACTAGCTTGTGAAGCTATGCTATACATAAAATATGTTGTCATTGTGTTTTACTTACTGATTTACTGGGATAGTCCTACTTGTTTTCCTTTCCATTGATTCTATATTTTTGCCTTATAAAGCCATAATGCTTTCCTTTAATTATTCAATAGAATCTTCTCACGACAAGTCTTTATTTGGGATATAAAAAACAACAACAATGCAATCGGATTTATTTTTGAAAAATCCAAAATATATCCAGCGCACTTAGGATCAGGATTAACAAGCTAGCAAATAGTAATACCAGGGGGAGAAAAAAAATACAAAAAGCACTTCACAGATATAAACTCTAACTGAAAGTAGGGTGAGAGACAATATAGAGCAACACATTTTAAATAGCATAAAAATCATCGTGTAAGACAAGAAAAAAAATACTAAACAAACATTGACTGTTTTAAAAAGATAACACAAAAACAAGTGGGCTAGTATAAGACGTGTAAACAAAGAAAGATATACCTTTCAAATATTAGTAGTAATATAGAATTAAGGATATTCGCATTGTGATCTCTAACATGGTCAATCTTTTTTTTCCTCCAAACATTTTTTTTTATCTGTTGCAGGAAACACAGCTGCTGCCAAGTCAGGTTCTGACAGAGCAGCAGTCGGCGGTTGTCATCAAGAAGCTGCTGGCCATCGCCGTTTCTGGCATCACGTACCTGCGAGGCCTTTTCCCTGACAAGGCCTATGGGAGCAAATATGTTGAAGGTTGGATTTGTTATGGCTCTTTGTGACATCACTTCACCCCTGGTTACCGTTTAGTTTTTAGTCCACTTCAAACGAAGTTTCCTTTCTCCCCTGTTCTCCACCTTACAGATCAGAAAGTGATGATCCTCAGGGAGGAGGGTGGCTGTGCTGGTGCAGTTCAGATCGTTCAGTGGTAAACAACAACCACAAAGCTATTTTCTTTTAATTGTCTGTTTTTACACTTAGTTTTACACCTTTTTATGCTTGCATTTACGATCGGTACAACAAAGTAAGATTTTCATTGTCAGGGAAAACTTGTTTCCGACTGTGCATATAACTATAAACAAACAAACAGACATAGTTTGATGAACATAACCTGTTTTATGATGCAGATGACATGACTCCATGTTCATAAGTTCAAACGAATGCAGACACTCAACCCAAGAACATTAATAGATTGCCTCTTCTGTCTGTTCACGATGAGCGATGTCATTTATAGGACACTTTTTTTTTTGTTGTTCTTTATCCCAGGTTGCAGGGCTGCTTTGATGCCATTCAGAACAAATATGTGAGTCAGAAAGAAGATCTCCATGTTTCCTTTTGTGTCCCTCAGTCACCTGAACCGTCTTGTTTTTCTAACCCCCTCCAGCTGCGGACAGTTGTTTTGTCTGTGAGTATTTCTTGATGAAATTGTTAAAAAAAAAATAATATATATATGTATATATATAATAAAAGCATCAGTTTCCTGTAAGCACCCTGTGAGCTGATGGTTTCATGTGTTTACATCCTGATTCTGATGGGTTTTTTTGACCAACCTTCTCACCAGATCTACACTGACCAAAGCCCGCAGGTAATATGCAACTTTTATTCTCTCTCTTTCCTCCTGCCATCACTCGTGTTGAACAAACACTGTTCTTACTATCTGCTTATCTCACACGTGGCTTGTTTATTGTTTAGAAAGTGACCGAGTTCTACCAGTTCAGGATCCAGTACACAATACAAGGGGATCAGATGGATTTTGAATGGTGAGAGTTTGCTTGATTGTTTGTTTTTTAACTGTCATATATTTGTAAGTCACCAAATGAAATGTGACCAGGGCAAACAATAAAACTTCAGTTCTGATTTCAGTACCACCAGGATGATAAGATTTTTACACTGATAGTCACCAGTCTGTGCAGTTATCAACACAATCTTTCATTCATGCAATGTTCCATTCTGGGATGTCTGAGTCATTTGTTAAAAGAGAGTTTTGTAGATTGCACAGTTTTGGTTAAATAGTTCACTGAGCTTGAACAGGCATCTGCCACTCCATCATCGTCGTTGTCATCGTCATCATCGTCATCGTCATCATCATCATCATGGTTTTTGGGCACCAGTATCAACAACAAGATGTCGATGGCCTGCGACAACACAAGGAAGGCCAGCATCCTGCTGGTGAGGAAGCTCTACACGCTAATGCAGAACCTGGGACCTCTGCCCGACAATGTCTGCCTAACCATGAAGCTGGCCTACTACGACGAAGGTGACACACACACACACGCGCACACACACACACACACGAATGTGCGTGCCTTCCATAATTACCGGTCAGTGTGTGTATGGAAACGAGAAACAGGAATGTTTTAAGAAATTCAGTCAACTGATCTTTATTTAATGTGTGCTTGCAGATATCAGTCAATCAAAGCTTTATTGCCATTTAGCTGTACATACACCAAAATGAGAAAGCATTTCTCCAGGAAAAAAAAAAAACCTGTATATATACATTTGCTCATTGTGTGTGTCCCCTTTGTCTTGTGCGTGGCAGTCACCCCTCAGGATTACCAGCCGCCGGGCTTCAAGGAGACCGACAGCAACACCATTGTGTTTGAGAAGGAGCCGGTCAAACTCACCATGGGCGAGGTGGTGACCCCTTATCACAGCCTGAAGCTGCACATGGCCACGGAGAGACAGCGGCTGGAGCAGGTGGGTGTTCGCCGAACACCCTCGCTCACATTCATAAGTCATTAGCGAAAAAAAAATCTGTCGTGTTGATTGACATTTGGATACCTTTTTAACTACATTTTCTGCAGGTGGAGGAGAGCGTCTGTGAGAAGGAGAAATACGCTCTCAGCGTGCAAGAGGAGGGTGTCCGGCCGAAGGTCAGTTCCACCTCAGCACATTAAGCAAATAACAAACAGACCAAACAAGGATGATAAAGTTTTTTTTGTGTGTCAAGTAATGTAACGAGTCACTCAGACAGCCTGGTGTGTTGCACAATAAAGTCCTATATGTTTTCTTTTGTGAGGCTGCAGGTCACCTGATGTGGTGTTTACTACATGCTTTGTTATGTCTGCTTTACGGGCAATTGTTTTGAATGAAATCCTCAGATTCCCGATGATCTGACGGTCGATGATGAGGAGAAGCCTGAACAGCAGGGGGCAGATGTGGATGACGGCGGTAAAGTTGAACAGTTTAGATATCTTTACAGTTTTACCAGTGATATGAAACTTTGTGATACTTCTCCTCAATCAGTTTCTGGTCAATAGGGCCAGAACTTTGTGAGATCCTTCCTTCAGATCAGGTTTTTTTTCCCATCATGTTGGTCTGAGTAATCTTTTGGTTGTTTTAGATGTGCCAAAGATCTGCGAGGAGAAGACGAACAAGTGTGAGATAGCCAAAGAGGTTGGTGCCACGTTAGCTGAGCTGCCCTCAGCCACATGGCTCGGAAACACTGTTTTAGAATGAAAGGATTCAGAGTCAACATTACAAAGTCCAAACTAATCCTCCTCTTGTGGCCTCTGGTTCTCCTAGTTGTTCCAGCACAAGCAGACTGTTTTCACTTGCTGACAACCTGTCCTCTCCTCAGATTGACAGTCTGGTGAAGAAGACATCCTCCATGGACTTTGGCTCGAGTAGGACCAGGAGCGGCCGGATCATCTCGTCCTCCTCTGTCAGTGAGAGTCTCGGAACAACAAGGAGACTCAGGATTTATTGCCTAGAAATAATCAGAGATGAATGAAATTATGTGATTGTGATGTGCTGTGGTTATATTAGTCCAATTTACCATAATTTCTGTCTCTGAATCTAATCACCGTGATGTACTCTATTACATTGTATGATAACCACTTATATTATATTATATAATAAAGCACATACAAGTGTAGTCATCATAAATAGCTGAAGAAATTGAGGTTCAAGGAAGTATACTGATATTTGTAATTATGAGATCTCAATTGTTATTAGTACTCTGAGTGTACTATGAGTGTTTAACAAGGATGGAACAAACATAAAATGCCAGACTATGAGTTTATAAATACGGCTGTGTGTCCAGGAGAGTCGTCCTGCCAGGCTCAAGAGGCCGATGGCGCAGAGAGAAAAAGGAAGGAAAGTGAGAAACTTGCCTTGTTCCTCGCTCCTCCAGCCTCAGGTCTCGGTTTCCCTCCCTTTTTATCGCTTTGTTTTTCAGTACGTTTGTGCATTTACACGAGAAGCTTTTTTCACCTCCGCCGAGGCCTGAGGACGAGTCTTGAAATGGAACCAGGCGTAGGAGCGCTGATGGTTCGGCAACTCATGAGTCAGCGCTGATTGCTCTCAGCGTGGGATCTCTTCTGTCTTCTGCCTGTCTGTCTGCTCATCAGCTGTCTGATTTTTGTTTTTTGTTTTTTTTTTCTCTATCTTCTTCTTCAGGTTTCTCGGTATAACATCCCCAACAGCCAGGAAGCAATGCTTGCCTCCGCCCCCGCGCAGAAGAAACGCAAATTCAGCGAGCCCAAAGAGCGCTTCTGACCTCACACGGCGTCGCTGCGACGCTTTCAATCTAGTCTTTAAATAATCTCAGCCATCTAGTTATGTAATTTTTTGTTTCTTTCTCTCTCGCTCTCTTTTTAAAAAAAAATATAATTCCTGCCGAGAGTGTTCAGTCAGCGTTGTTGCTCAACTGTTTTTTGGTTGTTTTTTTTGCCATTCGGGTTAACTTGGCAGTGCAAAACCAGCACCAATATTGTTTTTGGCTTTTGTTTTAAATTGCAGTTAAATTGAGTCTATGGGCTGCACTTTGTTGACATAACAATGTTTCTATTCATCCTGTTACATGTCTATGAGGCGAGATGTCACGCTGAAATAAAGCAAATGAGACTCTCTGAGACAGTTCAGTTTGATTGAAGGAAAACAACTGAAAGGCCTTAGAGGCTTTTCTGTGTGTGTGCATGTGTGGGTGGGTGGCTACACCTGAGGCCGAGCACTAATCAGCTCAGAGGGGATGCGCAGAGTTTGCCGGTGGGGCCAGACTGCTCTGGTTCTCCAGTAGCTCCTTTATCCGGCTGTTGCACACGTCCCAGTTTGACTCGTTCACCACTTCTGCAGAGGAACAATGTTATGGCCTCGGCTGAACTCTTATATACTCTGACGGGAATCAAAGAATTTCTTGTTGTCTTTCAGTCACATTGTAATAGATATATTGGCATAGTAACAGAAATAAAAATAAATCACAGCTAATGGTTTTTAGATAACAACATTTCTACATGCAAGTTAAACACCAGTGATTTTTTTTTATTAATAAAACAGAACAAATAAGATATTTTTTTAAATGTGCATCTCAAAAATATTACAAATAAATACATTTTTAAAAATCTGTGATAATGTTTATAGCTGTCAGCATCAGCATGTTTTTTTCTTTTTTAAAAGATAGATAGATAGATAATATATAGAAAAGTAAATCCAGTTTAACGATTTTGCAGTTTCAGCTTCCTGTTCTGCTCGGCCTTCTGATGATGCTCGCATCTAAAACAATCTTCCGTCTTTGAATAGACCTCGTAAAGTGTCGCCATTTGCATGCAAGGGTGCCTCAAATTAAGCCGTTATGTGAAAGTGGATTATGTGTGTACACAGCGACCTTCCGGGGCCTCGATCAGCAGGCCGCCAGCTCTCTAATCTCCCGTTGTTTTTTCCCAGAGAGGGGGACATTTGCTGATAGACTGCCGTAACCCTGCCGCCGATCAATACTGCAGGAAGCCCTTTGTGATGCATCTCCCAGCACTGGTGCCTCCTCCAAGCTACTCTTACTCTCTGCACATCTGCAGCTGGCCAGAGGGGGCAGCGGGAGACAAAGCCTTCCCCAACGTTGTCTTTTTTCTTTCCTTTTTCTTTTTTTTTTCTTTTTTAGAAAAAGCCCTTTATTTCATGGTCACTCTGCTCTATATGTCCCTGATGGCAGGGTGTGAAGCAGTATGAGCTTTATGAGCTGTGAAATTAGTTGGGGGTCTTACCTAACCTTCAGCACGCCGCTCCTCTGGCATTCATCAACACCTTTATTTTATTATTTTGACAGCGGGAGGTGGTTTCTGCTGTGTTTTTGATAGGTGATGAAATGCATTGAGGGCTTGCATGGCAGCTGGAATGCCAATGAGCCCATAGAAAGAGTTTTTGTTTTTTCTTTTCTTTTTTTTTAGTCGGCCAAATTATTCCAAAAACCATTCAGCTTGTTTTGACAAACGCAAAAATAAGTGACTTCAGTTTGTGGCCCCTGAAGAGCTGCAGAAGAACAACAGGACGTGTCTGATGTGAGCCTCACTGCTGCTAAAGACATTAGCATAGATGCTGCAGCAGCTGCAGTAGCTTCATCAGAACCGGCTGTTGTTTTTTTTTCTTTGACAAGCATACATAGCAAAAGAAAAAAAATGGCTTTTCTTGCCTCACGTTATGGAACAATGATGTGGTTAAAAAAAACTATTCTATTTTGCAGGCTATTTAATTGGCTCAGACAACCTGATTTTTTTTATGGATTCCACAACCAATGAGCCATCTTCCGGGGTGAAAGAGGATGCAGGTGTGATGGAACAGAAGAAGCGGAGCGGAGAAGTAGTCACCGCTCCAAACTTGAGATAAAATTCAGTGAAGAATTCCAGTTGAAAACTGTAAAAAAAAAATTAATAATAATAAAAAAAAAAACGTCCAACAGGGGTCCCTGCGGGAGGTGAATCTAAAATTTCAATTAGATTTTAGCCTCGATCCTTCACACGGTTCCTTGGCGGGAACTCTACATCATTTCTGTACGTGCACGTCCAGCCAGAAATGAATTCTGAAATTAAATTCAGGGACACATGTCTGGCGGCCGGCGTTAGCAGATCAATCAGCTGAGCAAACAGCAGAGTGGGAGGAGGAGGACGAGGAGTTGCCGCCCCACCCCCGACCAATCGCGCCAGCGGCCACTGTGAAAGAGTCGATAGCGGCGGTCCAGGGCCGCTGCCGCCTGGGTCCGGTCAAGGCGAGACACACTGACAGACTGACAGACAGACAGCACCAGTCCATCCTTGGGCTCCATATAGATAAAAGGGAGCTTCTGTTAGCCTATATTGGTGCTGCGGTGATTGTGCCTGCAGGGCCTATAGGCCCCAGGGGTTGGCCGGGCTTTGTACCAGGACGAGGAGGGCCAGCAGTGGATGTCCAGCCTAGGGACCGTGACCCCTCTGACCTTGCCAGAAGGGCAGCAAATGCTTCCGAGCTGATTAGTGGCTACCCCTCCACCCCAACCCTGCCCGCCCCTCCCTCTGCTGTTAACCCTTTACAGTTTGGTCCAATGGTACATAAACCTTGGAAATGTGTCAGTCAACCTTTTTTTTTTTTTTCGGGGGGGCGGCAGGGGCGGCAAAGGTTCAAACAGTAATAATAAGACACACACAAAAAATGGGCAGACAAAGGCAGAGAATCAATCAATCGAGAATAGAGGCGGGAAAAAAAGTCAAAGCACTGCTGCAAAAAACTGATGCTTTGTTGGAGGACATGTCTGGAAGGGGACAAAAACAAGGTGGAGCCAAGGCCTGGTCCGAGTGTTGTGGCCACTGGCTTGTACTTTCTTTTTTTTACTGCTTGTGTTTTTGGCAGTTTTGATAATTGTGGAATGCAGTACTGCAAGAGGAAACGGAAAAGTTAAGTATAATATAGGGCCTAAAAATACAACAATGAAAACATGATTTTTAAGAATCATTGGAATTACCTGAACCATTTCCAAGGGAAGCATTACCTATCTTAATATATTCACTTGAACATAACTGCCACAAACAAATAAAATCTCCAAAATCCTGACACGCAAAGCATTTAAAGTCAACTATGATGGTGACAATAGATTATAATGACAAAGATTATAATAATGAGGAGGGAAATGAAGTGGATGAAAAAATATTTTTAAATACCTTTTAATTAAGATTAAATATACATGTTTTCATCTCAGAATTGTATTTGGTTTTGAATGCAGCTCAGACAATAAAGAAAAAAAAAATCTCTGGAAATTCTTTTGTAGATTAATTAATTAATAATAATAATAATAATAATAATAATAATAATAATAATAATAATAATAATAATAATAATAATAATGGCCGGCGACACGGTGGCGCAGTGGTTAGCGCTGCCGCCTCACAGCAAGAAGGTTGTGGGTTCGATTCCGGGGCCCGGGCCTGGGGCCTTTCTGTGTGGAGTTTGCATGTTCTCCCCTTGTCTGCGTGGGTTCTCTCCGGGTTCTCCGGCTTCCTCCCACAGTCCAAGAACATGCATGTGAGGTCAATTGAATATTCTAAATTGTCCATAGGTATGCATGTGAGTGTGAATAGTTGTTTGTTTCTATGTGGCCCTGCGATGAACTGGCGACTTGTCCAGGGTGTCACCCTGCCTTCGCCTAAGACAGCTGGGATAGGCTCCAGCGGACCCCCGTCACCCTGAAAAGGAACAAGCGGGTATAAAAGATGAATAAGAAGAAGAAGAAGGAGACAGCAGAAGTCTTTTTGATTATTTTAGATTCTTCCTTGTATTTTTTTGAGCAACGTTTTGTCCTCCATGCCCACAAACCCGAGCTGGAGCTTGGGTGAACTTTCCTGAATAAACACTAGGGGGCGACAAGGAACCATGCAAGGGCAAAGAGGGACGGCGGCCTACTGTGGAACTCCTTCGGCTGGCATGCTGTCACGTCACCGATTAGAAAAAGAAAAAGAAAAGCCTCCTCTTCTTTTCTCCCCTGCTTTCCGTAATCAGCCATCAACCTGTAGACACACTTAGGAAAGAAGAAGAAGATGCAGCAGCAGCAACCATTGACATGGAGCCATTCAGACCTGAGACACTGCAATATTGATCTGAGGGGAAGGAGCAATAAAAGGTGGCGGAGGGGGCGGGGCCTGGGAGCAGGTGGTCTCAGGGCGGCAGACCCTTGCCGCTCACTGGGCTGTCGCGTGGCTGCCACAGCGGTGGTGGCGGTGGTGAGGACTACCTAACCAAACAGATGCTAGAAGCCCTGAGATGTTCCTTGTGATCAGAGTGGACAGCTGAATTATTCACCAACCACCAAAGGGGCCTTTATATTCTTCAGCAGGCAGCAGGCTGGATGCACAATGGGCTCGGCCCACCCCTGCGCTGCCCCCCGTCCCCCCGACACTGACACAAGGCATGGTGAGGGTGGGCTTCAGAGGGCCAGCCTCTGTCCGCCCCCCCACCTCCTTTTTTTCTTTTTCTTTTTTCTTTCTCTGTGCTCAGATGGGACACTGAGCCCAGAGCCACCCACCCTACAGCCACCGGAGGGCAGGGGTTTAAATGTCACGCTTGGCCATCAGAGCGCCCAGCCCCCGGCTCGTGTCTCTCTGGTGGGGGCGGTTTGAGAGGAGGGGAGCACCGGGGGGGTCGGCGGTGTGGGGGACTTACCCTCCACCCTCTATTCTCCACCCCTATTGTCCATTAGTACGAGCACGAGCTGCTGCGTGATTCCAAATCAAGTGTGTCCTCTCGCCCGCCCCCACCCCCACCCCCCACCCACCAGCCCCCACCCCCCACCACCCCCCTCCCTCACACAAAGACCCTCTGCATGTTGCAGGAGGCGGCTTGGTGTGGCTTCTGACCGCTCAGGAAAGACCTCATCCCTCGCACATCACTTGGCCTGCTTTGACCGAGAACAGAACAAGAAAATCAATCCCAACTTTTTTTTGTATTTGTTTTTTTGCCTCTAATTACAAACCGGCAGGGTTAAAATGTTAAATGAAGTGTTAGGAGTGTGTTGGGGTGAGGTCAGGTGTGTGTGTGGGTGTGTGTGTGTGACAAAGTGTCAAGCTAAAATACAAGTACAGTAGAAAAAAATATAGGGGTGTGGCCCGACCAACTTTACCTCAGCCAGGGTCGTGCAGCCGGCTGCGAAACTGACTGTTTTATCTATCTATTTGTTCTAAATAGTGGCACACCTGACCTTGACTGGGGATGTGTGTGTGAGAGCGTGAGTCTCTGTGTGTGTGTTTGCATGCGTGTGCGTGTGTGTGCATGTGTGTATGTGTGTGCAGCCCGGCCCTGGGAATCACCCCTCCTGTCAGGGAATGTCCTTGAACTGGCGCGTCGCAGGCGTAGCTGAGTGCACAAACTCATTTAACTGTGGCGTTTGTTATCGACGTGCTGTAATCGGGAACATTATGGATGATGAATAACTAGTGAGCGAGCGCCAGTCGCCGTACCTATGCTGTGGCAAGGATGGCTGCAGCCGGCCGACCACAGGCGGTCAGGTGAGCAACGGGGTCGCTGTAGATTTTATTTTATTTATTTCTTTTCTCAAGCCAATCACAGCTGCCCGTCATCACGGCGAAAGGCTTGTTGGTGAAGGTTGCTTAGGGACGTGACTCACTAGCAGGCTTCTTTTTTTTCTTCCTTTTTTTTAGCACACATACAGCTGTGTGTGAGTATGTGTGTGTGTTTGTGTGTGTGTGTGTGCATGCTCAGGAACGCTTAACCTCTGGCATCAGCTATTCAGGCCTCGGCAGTGAACTTCTTTTTATGTATTCTTATCTATCTATCTATATACACACACACACACACACACACACACACACACACACATATATATATTCATATATATGTATATATGTATATGAAAGAAAAAGCAAAAAAAAAAAAAAAAGTTCCATCTAATTTTATTTCTTTTCTGTGTCAGGATCCAGGTGCACAAGTTAATCATCATTCATTAATTATTAGTTCGACAAGATTATTTTCACGTTGATTTTAGTTATTTATGTTTATCAAAAACACAAAACACGTACTTAGAGGTGATTGGACAAAGGCAAGAGTTTTTTGTTTTTTGTTTTTTTACAGTACAGTTTTGTACATGTTTCAAGACAGAAATTGCAAGAATTCACATTTCAAATCTCTTCAGGGCATCTGCTTTGTAAGTTGAACAGTTTTTCTTTTCACAAAAATTCCAAATTAATGGTTTACCATTTTAAAATGGTGAAGTCACGTTAAGCTTGATTAAAACCGTGTCAGTAATAGAATGTTTTCTGATTTCTGCATTAATGTTTTGCTACACGCTTTGGCCCTGAACTCACAGCAAAAAATTGGTGATTGGAAAATTCTAAATAATGTTATTTAACGATGACAGCCTCCAGACATTTTTTTTAATATCATCTTGTATTTTGTCAAAACAAGATCCAAGACGAGGTATTTAGTCATATCTCCCATATGAATTGTTCCACTGCGGATTTTGCAGCATCCCTTGATAAAAACTGAGAAAAAAAAAAAAAAAAAAACAGTAACAAGAATTTATATAAAACTTAATGATAAAAACAACATATAATAATAATAATAAAAAAAAAAAAAATACCTGCGGCAATAGAATAAAACAACTGCGATGGAGTGAGACCCTGGCGAGCCTTCGTTGCAAGTTGCCCCAGAGTTTTTGTGTATGTTTCTCAACATATATACCGAAACTCCCGAGTTTTCACACCGGGTCTTTGACGCTTTGACCACGTAGTCAGTCCGCCTCGGGGGGAGGAAAAAGTTTGGTGAAAATTATCCTCTCTCTCTCTCTTCCCCTCTCACTCTCTCTACCTCTCTCTCCCTCCCTCTCTCTCTTGGATGGCCTTGGGAGTTTGACTTCTGCCCTGCCAGTCTTTTCCTCCTCTACAGGCTTTGAGGGCTTTTTTTCATCTCGCCGAGGCGCAAGGGCAGCCACTTCTCTCCTCTCCCAGCCCCTTCTTTCCCATCCAGCGGCGGCACACACACACACACAGACACGCACAGTCGCGGATTTCCATTTTAGCTATAGCGCAAGATTAGCAGCTCCAGCAGCCCAAGGCTGGCTTAAGACAGGAGGGCAGACATCCAGCGGTGTTGGTGGAATGCGTGCGGGGGAGACGCTCCCTAAAGACTTGTTTGAGGCCGCCACGGATTGTGCGGATGAATACTCGGAACACATACACAAATACACACACACGACTGTGTGTGCGAGCGTGTGTTTGTTTCTGGGAGAAGTGGTGCGTTGAAGTGTCTGTTTGTTGTCAACTTGATGGCCCCACATATATACACATAAATACTATATATATATATATATGTATATACATATATATTCACACACACACACACACACACACACAGCACTAATGGGAGCAGGGTGGTGGGACTAGTTGGACTGTTGCTGTTACAGCTACGTCTACATCTGCAAGTTTGACCGAAGACGCCCTTTAAGCAAATTTGCCGACACTCTTTCTTGCACAGTTGTTCAGTTGAAATACACAGAATTACTTAAAGTGGAGATTGGAAGTGAAGATAGCCTAGATTGTGGAAAATTCCGACCTCAGTTGTTTTCAGCAGGTCAGGCTGCCGCTTGACCATTCCGGAGGCAGGAGTTACAATGACAGAAGCGTTGCTGTCGTTGCTTGTACGCTGAATTTGGAAGTTGAGGTTAGAGGTGGTGGGTGTGAGGTCGAGGGGGAGAGGAGGACTTATGGATGTGGTGAGAGAGGGACGTGAGTTTAGAATGCAGAGAACAGGTCAGGGGTGAGACGGAGGCAGCTGATTCGCTGTGCCGCCCCTGAAGGGAACAGCATGAAGAAAAGAAAGAAGAATCAATTCCCTTTGTCATTCCAAGCTTCAAATCACAACTTCTGAGCTCACTGGGAAACCGTCATTACAATTCATCTGACGTTCACCACTACAATCCGTCTTCCCGTTGAGAAGTTTGTTGTAGTGTGCAAAAGGTCAAGGAGAAAAAAAATGCAGATTGTGCTCACTGTGGCCGACCAACATCGTTGATGTCGCCAACAGGTTTCAGCCATTTGTTTTTTTCAGAGAGGTGGGTGCAGGTTGCTGTGTGAATTGAGACACTCTGGTCAGAACACATGAAGAAAAAGGCAAAAACACAACAGACAAACACAAAGACAGTCGTGCAAAGTCTGCGACATCCAAAAGCTAAGTCGAAACAGAGGCAGACAGTAGGGATGTCATAACCAGTTCATTTGAAATAACCGAATAATTACCACCACCACAAAGTTGTAAGATATAAGTTTAGTTTATGCACTTCCTGTTTGTTGATATTATAGTATTTATTTAATTTAAAATTTGTCTAACTTGTAATGACAGATTTAGAGAAGCACTCAATTAATTATTGTTTCATAAAATTGACAATTAATTGCAGCAATGGTCAGTAGCTTCACAGGGATTCTTTACAAAGTGCAGCAAAAACATGGCTCATAATCCAAATTTATGGTGGAAGTGCTACAGCAACCATTAAAATTGTTCTCACTTGGTCACGCAAAACGAGCACGACGTACTGCAAGCCTGTGAGTCGAGGATTTTCTTTGGAAGTTTGGAAGGCAGGAACTCCACCTGAGGTCACAACTTCAAATTTCCCTTTGCTGTTTTCCCATAGAGAGAAAAAAATGTGACCTGGCATAAAGACCTGGAAATATCCATGAATTTTTTCTAGCAAAAAATACTGCCTTTCTACATCTGTGACTGTTTTCACATGAGGTGAACATTTCAAATGCCTGTGAGAACAGGTTTAGGCTGTCACTTTTAGTAAGTGTACTGCAGACTTTTAGCCTTAAAATTCAGGGGTTTGGTCAAATGATCAAATTGCTCAACCTCAAATTCCCATCCATCCATCAATTTTCATTACCTGCTTCTTTATGAACTCAGGGTTGAGGGGGTCTGCTGGAGCCTATCCCAATTGTTGAAGGACAAAGGCACGGTGCACCATGGACAAGTCGCCAGTTCAACACAGGGACACTTCAAATTTCATTGAATGGAATTAAAACAACATATTTATATTAATAAAAAAATCGTGATCAGGTACAAGGAGCACGAAAAACTCAGTTTGTGTGAGCAGCTGAATCGGGGCCAACAGACACATCTGGCAGCACAAATAAAACATGAAGCTCTTTGGCACCGAAGAGGTGAGGAAGCACCAAATTGCATTTTTAAACATTTATCAAAATTGTCCTTTTTTTTTTTTTTTTTTTAAAAAAAAAAAAGAAAATTCTGTGTAACACACTGTCAACAGCTGTGACAACTTCGCAAAAATGTATTTATGTCTTGACCCATACCAGATGTTTGCTCCATGTCAAGGGGTTCTGGGACACTAGGCAAAGGAGGCCAGTTTCCAGCTGCTGGTTCAGGCGTTTGGTCTGGCCATTGGACTCGGGTGATATCCTGAGGTCAGGCTGACCGTGACTCCGATGAGCCGGCAAAATTTCCTCCAGAAGCGCAATACGAACTGGGGAGCACTGTCTGAGACAATGTCCCTGGGGAAACCATGGATCCTGAAGACGTGGTTAATCATGATTTCGGCTGTTTCTTTGGCCGGAGGCAGTTTAGGCAAGGTGATAAATCTGGTCATCTTGGAAAACCTGTCCACCACCGTGAGGACCGTGGTGTTGCCTTGGGAAACTGGGAGCCCAGTGCCAAGTCCAATGAGATGTCGGCCCATGGTCTGGAGGGAATGGGCAGTGGTTGCAGGAGTCCCATGTGTGGTCCTGTGGACACCTTGTTTCTGGCGCATGACCGGGCATGCCTTGACGTACTCCCGGACCTGCGATTCCATTAAAGGCCACCAGAACCTCCGAGAGGTTCACAGGGTGACAGGAAAGCTGCAACTAGTGGGCCCAAAGGATCACCTGTGGACACAGATGGGTAAGGACAAACAACCAATTCTCGGGGCACTAGGTGGTGGAGCCGAACCATTTGCTTGCTTAACCTCATTTTTTATCTGCCAAGTCACAGATAAGTGGAAGGATAGGCTCTGGGTCCTTAGCAACAGGCTCAGGGTCGTAGTGACGTGACAAGAAATCAGGCTTGACGTTGCGTGACCCTGGCCTGCAGGAAAGAGAAAACGAGAAGCGGTTTAAGAACAGAGCCCACCTAGCCTGGTCTCTTGGCTTTGCGAATGTACTCAAGATTCTTATGGTCAGTCCAGACAATGAACAGGTGTTGAGCCCCCTCCAGCCAGCGTCTCCACTCCTCCAGAGCCTTGACTGCCAGCAACTCCTGGTTGCCGACATCATAGTTCCACTGAACAGTACTGTCAGGCCGAGACTCGAAGCAGGACTAAGATGCAGAGAGCTCAGGTTTATCAGTCTTATATTTAGCACAAGCAATTGTCCCCTAAACCGAATGACAAAGCAAAGGGCTATGAAAGACCTACAGGGTCTAACCTGTCACTAAAAACCTAAACAAAAAGCATGACAACTAAAAATTACTCCTAAGAGCGAAAAAGGGATAAAGAGCTACGGAGAGGAAAAAAACTAGGAACAAAAAAATCATTCTCTAAGAGGATTCACAAAATCACTCACACAGAGGACATAAAAGGGCAATGAAAAACAACAGAAATGAAAATCCGAAACAAAACAGAAAACATCAACAAAAAAAACACTCACAAGGAGGAGGCACAAAGCTAACAGCAAAACCTAATGGAAGAACCTGAACTAAGGGCAAAATTTAACAAACAAAAGTCACGAGTCTCGAAGATCAAAAGTGGCTACTTGAAAAGGCTGTTGCTGTGAGCAGGCTCGGGTGCATCGGGTGACGGACGAAGACAGTCTGGCACAAGACAAGGGAGACGCAGACTAAGTAAACACACAACGTAATGACACAGAGGTGGAGACAATAGGTAATTGGGTCAGACGCACAGGTGGAAGGGAATGTGATCTGAAACGAGAGGAAGGTTGGTTCTTCAAAATAAAACAGGAAGTTATAGTCCACACTCTTTAGTAACAGGAGCAGAATCATTGTTGGCAGCGTGCCGCAAAAAAATATTATAAATAAATAAAATCTGTGCAGTGGAAATCTCCAGATCTCAGAGGATAAAGCAGAAAAGCAAATGTGTTGACATGCTTCTTGTGTGACCCTAAAATTCACCATGACCCGCCTTCATCAGGGCACTTTGGACCGTTTGACCGCGATCTCCTGTCAGCCCATCAGGTTCGTCAGGCTTCTCATGGCAGCGATGGCCTGTGGTGGGGAGCCCGTTATAACTGACCCGTAACATGTGGCCCGACTGCAACTAAATTGTTGCTGAATTATTGATACCGTGGCGTCGGTGCGCTTTGCTAGTGGGGGCATGAAAGGGAGCCGACAAGGGAATGGTCCGCTAATTTTATGTGGAAGCCTCAGGGCACATTCCTCCCCGCGAAGACCAAACATATTGACAGATGTGTGTAGGGGGAGCGGCTGTATATGATATCGGCCTCGACACCGGAGGAGAGTGTGAGTGTGGCTCTTCCATATAGAACGGACCTCAGGATTTTCATGTCTTGTTTACCCCCGTTCTTCTGTGAATGTTGCTCGACAATCGAAGGAGTTTGAGTACTGATCCAGTTGGATCAAAGAAACTTGTGTAACATTAATGTGACACACACACACCCTTGTCACTTCCTCTAGATTGTTCTCTATCCTTGAGCTAGAAACTTTTCTCCTTTCCAGGAGAACGTGTCAGAAAGCGAAAAGCCACAATGGGCAAAGTCACACCGGTGTCAGCATTCTGTTGTCAGTTCTATCTGAGCAGACTGATGGTTCTTCACTAAAAGAAGAGGCTAATTGACCTTGGCCAGAACGCTAGGGCATACCACGGATCACTATACACCAAATGAAGCATGGAGCCAATTGGGAAGTCTCGTCCTCAACCTGCTTCCAGTGTGACCCGGACCGATATGTTTGCCCACCTAGATTCTCTCTGGAGATCATCTCCCTCTCTCTCGCCTGGAGTTTTGTCACTTTGCTCTTTCCTCAAGATCATCACGTAAAAAATGCACAAGCCCGATTGTGGTTCATTAGATTAACGAAATTATTGCCAATGAGCCGAACCACTTGGCACTTGTCTTGGACCAAGATTGGATTTTGATGAAGGGGGGAAGCGAGCCGTTTAGAGGAGGTGCGGCTCCTCGGGGAGAGGGGCCACACTTGACGACTGACGACCGCCGATCTGGTTGGGGCTAATTTCTCCAGAAGTGTCAGAGAGCCCTTTGTGTCCTCAGTGCACTTTTACTTCTCTCTCTCTCTCTCTCTCTCTCTCTCTCTCTCTCTCTCTCTCTCTCTCTTTCTCTCTCTGTCTCACTCACACACTCTCGGAATTGTGATGACCGTGCCTTGGGGCGACAGAGACACCTTGAGGAGCGCCCACCTTTAAATCCGCCGCTCCGTGACTTCAACCATGACCCCTCGCTGGAGGGATCCCTCAGGCGAGATTTAAACGAGCTCCCCCAGGTCCGCCGTGGCCATCGCCGCCGCCGCTCCCCTTCTCTCGGTCACATTTTTGAAAGATGCCGATTGGCCCCCTTCACACCCTCCCCACCCCCACCCTTAGTGTCTAGTGTTTATCTTGGATTGTAGAGGGAAGGGAGTGTTTTGGTTGAATTGATATGAAAATGTACAAATGTGTGGCAAATGTGGCCATGACAGCCATGTTGTATGACACCGACGTCAGAATTAGTTGGTTGCCTCGACAGAGAGAGGATCTTTCCATCTTTATTCTGATTAAAAGGGGATTCCAATCTCTCAGCTAAACAGAAAACACACCTTTATTCCCCTCATGACACACACGTCATGTGACTGCAAGTGCCCCCCTACAACTGCAGCATTTTCTTTTTCATCTAGCGTTAAATACTATTGCCTACATTTTTGTGATTCCTTTTTCTCTCTCTCTTCCTCTCTCTTTTGCTATTATGGAGGACGAACGGCAAGAAGAGCATACAATATACAGGCTATTGATCCACGCCCATCACTGCAGAAAAAAAAAGTCCGTTTAGAGGGGGGTTGTGGGTGAGCGCAGTGCATGTACGTGTGTGGGGGGGTGGGGTTAGGGGGGTTGTAGAGGGAGTGGGGGGCACTGGACACGGCAATCGATAACCTACTCTATCAGCCGTTTCTATGGCAACCGGCCGAGCAAGGACAGAGGGCTGCCATGCATTTTGCACCTGTCTATTTCATAAACCTATTGTGATAATGAAAGTGTCGGGGAAACAAATGCCAAGGTGACAGAGGGCTCCGGCCGCCAACCTGCCGTCGACTCCCACAATTAGAGAATTTACACAAAGGTTGATAGCCGGCCGGCAGGAGGAGGAAACAGCAAGCGAGGGCAAGGGTTTTTTTTGTTTTTTTTCCCCCCTGACAACCTCCTTGTCCTCTCTCCCTCACGTGGGCCGGAAGGACGTCGCCTGGAAGGCAAAATGGCAGCTCCAGCAGTACGTGGATTTAGGGGTATTTTTCCTTTTTTACCAGGAAAGAACGACTGATGATGGAGCCAAAATCGTCTGTCGTTTTTCTTTGTCGACAGAGGCCTATCTTTTTTTGTGGTTGACCCCAAATTGAAGGTCAAGCAACACCATCAGTGTCCCTGGCTGCCCACTCTCCCTGGTTTAATATAGGCGGTAGGGAGAGAAACTAAATGCAGTGGGGTTAGAGAAGGAAAAGGGGGCGGCAAAATCATTGTATTGGCTGGTCTTGAGCAAATTATCTTGTTTACAAGGCAGTCAGAGGATGGCGCTACAGTCAGTCGAGACTGAAAACATAGCAACCTGGTGTCAGAATACAGGTCGAGGAATTCCTCAAAATCACGTTTTCTATAAAGGGAACGGAAAATTGCGACGCTAGTCTCCCCAGACTCGGGATAAGATAGGAAATTACACAAATGTTCAATCCCAGGTGTCTTTTTCTTGGTGTGTGCATTTTGAACATCCTGGATCGTGGCCCGGTTCGGTAGATTAAATTTAAATAATTTCCAGTTCAAGTGTACATTTTCTGCTGATTAACATATTAGATTATTAATAGAATTCGGAACGCAGAGTAGATGTCTTACTACTCAGCTAAGCATTGTGTGTTGGTGTCAGCATTACACAACATCATTACGCTAGCTGGAAAAGCTCTCTTTTTATTTTTTTTTTATTTTTTATTTCTTGGCAAAATGACCTGGAAGTTTCCTGGAATTTTCAAGTCTCAAGTCATTTTCGAAGAACAGGTTGTGGATTCAGATGCTGGATTCCATGGAATATTATTTGTCCTTAAGGACTTAAGAAGATCTTTGTTTCCTTGATGTTCCACTTGTTATTGCCACCAGGCCCTGTTGTCACGCTTAACAACGAAGACTCACTCTCATCACCTCTCCAAGAGAGTTGTTTGCAGGTGAATACAGCTGATAAATGTTAAGCGCCTAACAAATTCTTTAACATCACCCGAAAAAAACATGTGAGCTGAATTGAGTGTGAATTCAGCTCATGCTTTTGCAGCGTTTTTGACCCATTGACCCGCTGTCCTGATCGCCTCCGGGTTGACTAGGAAAATTCAGCAGGCTGAGTCAGACAGAGCATGAGGAAGAACTCGACAACGAGACAGCGAGCACGAGGTTGAACTCCCAACCCTCTTTGAACCATTAAACTCATCTGCGGCAGAGCCGTTTTCGCTACTGATCCCTGTGAGAACGGGAAGGGATACCGTGATCCGGGGCCGCCATTGATCATGTGCTGTATTGATCGCTATTCGAAAGCAGCCGCAGCTGAAAATTCGGCATCGAAAAAGGGAAAGAGAGGGAGAGAGTGAGATCGGGTGAGCGAGGAAGCGAGGAAGTGAGGGCGGGAGGGACTTGAGACAATCAGCTGTGGCTTACTGCCTTGCTCGGTGGCGTTGGACCAGCTGCATGTGTCCACTGATGCATTCTGGCCCCCTTTTTCCCCCCTTCCACAAATGCAACAGTCGTGCGTATCCAATCGGAGGCCACAGTTGGGACCTACAGCAGGGCAAGTAGGGTGCTGCGGCTTGGTGGGCAGGCGGCCACAGCACCCCACTCATCCTGCTGCACTCCAGGCACTATTGTGTTTGGCGGGCTGTGACAGTGAGCTATTGACAGACACGTGGCTCTGTGTTCGCGGCGTTGGGAGAGGGGAGGGGGATGGGTGGTGGACGGGGTTTTCTGGTCACTGCGCTGACCCCTGACGGCCTGTCCACGCTCCGGCCTTCATTGTTGGAGGAGGTGGTAGAGGGGGGGTTGAGAGGCAGAGCGATGACCCCTGGTTTCCTCCTATTTGGATTCTCCCCCATCTCCCCTGAGTGGCCTCACCCCTCCCGACTCATCCGTCCCCTCCCCTGTGCACCCACCCACCCCTCATCCACACACACACACTCCACCTCATGCCGATCAATGACAGTTTCATGTGGCTTCTCTGGGCCTGCAGTGACGTGTGTCCTATTGATTTATCGACATTACTCCAGGCAAGCCAGCCCCCCTTTCGCCCCAACCCCAGCCCAAGCCCCTGCCCCCCTCTCAACAGGCATCCAGCAGAGCCAGGGCTTGTCCCCATGCCAATATAACCAACTGTACCATCAGCTCTCTGGAAGCTGCATTGGATCAACTGTATTTTCATGCGCAAGTACATATGTCGTAGGGAATTCTTTTAAAAGCCCCCCTCCCTTCCCCAATCCACACACACACACACACTATGTCCCCTCCCTTTTTCCCACCCCCAGCGCTGCTCCTGTAATGGGGACAATACAAGAAGTGAGACACTCTGGCATCACAAAAAAAAACAAAAAAACACATTTAACCGTCACCTCCGATTTCCACAGGCGACCATTTCCACTTTTATGGTTAAGAGGTTCCTTTTTTTGGCACCGTGTCAGCGTCATGCCTCCGTGGCCATGGCTCATCCTCGTGGCTATTGCTCTCATCTGTCCCTCTTCCTGTCTTTTACAAGAGTTGTATTGAGGGAGGGGGTGGAAATCAGACAAGCTCATCCTTTTTACCCCCAAGGCTCTCCTGTGTCCAGTGAAAGGCCAGAATATCCTCAGAGGGGAGGGGAAGAGGGCAGCTGGACACTCCCCGTGACCTGGCTCGCTGCTAATGTGGGATGGGGGGGGTTCCAGTACCATTAGGATAGGACCACAGCGATGGCAGCTGGCTTCAGAAAAGGAGAAGTAAGTACGGGGCGGTAGTAGTTGGTGGTGGGGGGGTTGGACTCAGAGATCAGTGACCTGGCCACAGTATCCAGCTGGGGGGTCATTTCACAGCCACATGCTGTACGACCATCTGGAAATCTTTCAAGCCTCCTCCACAGGGTCAGCAGCATCATCTCCTTAGTGGCGGCCCAGGGAGGAGGACGCCGACACAACGAAAAGTCAAGAAATCTGTCGGCCCTAATCAGGAGAGTGGCCGCTGTGCTTGGCAGGGAGGCCGGCCGGCCGGCTGCCCCTGCTGTCACCATTGCACATCTGTTCAAAAACACCACAAAGTGTCATCAAAGGTCTTCTTCTTCTCCATTACTGTACCATGCGTTGAGGCGGTGGCTGGTGTCCCTCTTTTTCTGAACACCACAGTTTGAAGTAGAGACTGTCAAATTCCTTCATGTGCTTCCCCAGAATTGTATGCAAATAAAAGCGTAGGAACTTGGTGTTTTTCCGTACTTTGAGATTCAATCGGATCAGATTTTTTTTTTCACCCAGTCTTGTAATTGATACTATCCAGCTACGGTGTCTGTGTCAGACAATGATATATCATGGCCTTCAACAAAACAACTTATTGTTGTCCTTTTGCTCTTCACTTAACTAGAGAAATATCCACTTCTGATAAAATGTACAACTTTTAGATACATTATCTTGAGTGAGATCACCAGATTTGCCAAAAAAAAAAAAAAAAAAAGCAAACGCAAAAGGGCCAATCATATGACACCAGAATTGAATTGCATTGCTTCCAAGCACTTTGAAGTCAAGGATGTTGAAAAACAGTTTCAGTTTTGGCAGACAGATGGTACGAATGGTTTGTTGTGATTGTTGTTGCACTGCATTTGAAAGTCCGAATGATCAAGACTACAAGAGGTTCTTTGTAGTTTTGCTATAAATGTGTGATGGCTTTTTTTTTTTTTGAGGCAAAAATCCAATGGCTCTTGTTTAAATGAGCAGAAGAAGTCGACTCAATCAGCGGGACAAATGGATCAGCAGATTCTCTTTTCACTGAGCCACTCAGTCTGATCGCAGAACAGATTAGCACTGGTTTGCTGTCGCTGCTAACCTCCACCTCCACTGTTTCCTCCTCCTCTCCCTCCTCCTCCGCTTTCTCCTGCTTCTCCTCCTCCTCCTCCACCACTACCACCTACACCTCCGATCCTTCCATCATTCCCTCCTCCTGTCCTAAACTGTTTATGGTGATCAAATTCTGCCCATCCTCCCTGTGTGATCGGAGGGAGATCAGGGTTGCTGACCCCCAGGCCTGATTGTAGAGGTTGCAGAGGTTGAACCTCCATAATAAATAGAGGTCCCTCTAAAGAGATCTGACCCCCTTTGGATGCTTCTATGAGCCTTAAAAGTCTTTTTTTTTGGGGGGGGGGAGGGTCCCCACCTTAATTCCTTTAAGGTTTATCATTGTGCGGCTAATGAAAGTGATCTCTGCGTCTATGTCTGATCGCTCTCTAATTAGATTCACATAGACCCATGTGGAAATGATCCAGAGGACGAGCCAGGGGAGGATTGGAGTGGTGGAGTTATTACTCCCAGAAAACGTGCTGAAAGAAAATTCATGCAGGATGGGAGATGGCGGGGCGGTGGCGGGGCGGTTGGGGGCGGGAGGAGCAACGGCAAGTGTGTAATCTCTGGTCAGCACTTCCCCACGGGCAAGAAAAGGAATCCTCCTCTGAAATTTGATTAATTGCCATCTCTCCGCTTCTCAATCCAAAATATTGGTGGAAATGGAGGCGGGTTTGACAAGGCAGATACATCAGAACTCACGCTGCCGCAGAGGCATTTTCTTGCCCCGTAACACGATATCTGTGTACGGGGAAGGTGGTGGAACAGCCAGAACTGCATTGTCTTCATTTGGCCATAATGAGGGAGCCGTGGGGAAGGGAGGAAGGGACGATGGGGGAGAGCTGTAGTCATCTGACCAGCCAGCCAGCCAGGCAGGCATGCAGCGCTAGCTCGGGCCGAGGCATATCGATTGATTTCCCAATAGCCTCTGGTCCACGAGCAGCGAACCCTGGCCCCGGTTGCTAGGTGACCACTTTGTCCAAGATGGAGAGTAGGGTGATGGAGGGTGACAGCAGCTCTGAGGGGGTCAGCGGGGCCGCTGGTCACTCCGAAGAAGACACCCACCCACCCACCCACCATCACCCCCATCTAGGACCTGCTGGACACGCAAATATAAGTGCAGTGAAACTGGACCTGAGCTGGCCGGGAGTGATGAGCCAAGCAGGAATACAGGAAGACACCACACCAGCAGGGAGAGGGAGCGGGGGATGGGGGAAGCAGGAGGGGGGCGTCGCCCGCCACCTTTGCAGATCAATGCAGTCTGCAGGTCTGCTGCTGCAGTCGTGCATGCGAGTCTGTTCCGAGCCGCCACGTACCACAGCATAGCAAGCAGGGAAAAGGGATATCAGGACGATGGCGTTTGTTGGTTTTTTTAGCTTCCCGACAGAAATGTTTACGACTCGCAGCAGGTTGATTGGTTCCCATTGACCACATATGAAAATATTGATCGGGCAAACAAAGAGCCATTCAGATGGTCACCCGCTGAAATGGTATGGCCTTAAATTTAAAGATGAAGGATATTGCATTTTGTCACCCTCGCAGTAAAAACAGGTTAGCAGTTAGCGATGCCATTTTGAGCCAAATGTGCAATTTGCCGGGTCGTAAAAAAAAAAATAAAAATGAGAGGAATTTATTTCTGCTGTTCTGTCCAAATAGAAATGCACAGCGTGGTGGAGATCCGACACAGGGAGGGGGTATGTTGCAAATAAAATGCAAGGTGATAAAATGAAGTTCTTCACTATGTGCACATTTGCAGGGGAAGAAAATATAAAAGAGCAAAAAAAGTTCAATTTTTTTGCACCAAGCCGACCAATCAAGCAAACAGAGGAGGGGTGGCTGGGCCAGAGTGGGCACGTGCACTAAAGAAAAACACTGTAAACATGAACCGGCCGTAATCCATATCATGTATTCTGGTGTGATCCATGGGGCTGCCACGCTTTTCTACATATCGATTGTTCCACTGCGCGAGTGAAAAATGATACAGCGGAGCAGAAAGGAAGAAGACAAAACCAGGAGGAGGAGTGTGTGTGTGTGTGTGTGTGTGTGTGTGTGTGTGTGATGTGGGAGACAAATGTAAAAGGATCTACATCACACTATGAGTGCCTGCACTCAGAAGGACATTACCAGAAGGCAAAGAGAAGCAGCACAGGAAGGGATGTGAGGATGTTTTTTTTTTTTTAGTGTGTGTCTTTGAATGTGTGTGTGCGTGCTGGGTTAAAGGTCACAGGGAGAAACCCATCTGAAAGGCCACCTCACTCTGCGCTGTGCTGCGGCGCCTTCTTTGCCTTGTTCTTCCTCCTCCATGTGATGGAGCTCCGCCTTCATCCCGTGCCCAGCCTCTCATGTCCTCCTCAGAAAGAGCGCCGGCGTGGTATTTTTTTTAACTTTATGTCTGTTGAAGTTCCAAGTTCCATGTCCCGAGGAGGGACGACTTATATGTGTCTCTGTTTGTGTGTGTGCAGCATGTGTGTGTGTGTGTGTGTGTGTGTGTGTGTGTGTGTGTGTGTGTGTGTGTGTTTCCCTCTCATCCCGTCTATTAATAATATTGCAAAGAGGCGGAGGGAGGATGGGGAGTGCGAGGGGGCGGGGGGTGGAGTGTTTGCTTTGGTACGAGGCGAGATGTTTCAGTGTTTGCAGCCCTAAGCTGTGAGTATTCAGCTCTTAAATACCCCCCTCCCCCTCACCTCCCCACTGACTCCAAACTATCTCCTGGCCTTCAGGGCTGCCTGGACCTCCCTGGTCAAATATCCACATCCACCTTGAACAGTTGCTGGCAAGCAAAACGCTAGAAAATGGGAGAGTTTAGGGGCCTGCTGTGGGAGAGAGAGAGAGAGAGAGGGAGAAACGTGTGTGCATCTCAAAGTGTTTTTGTTTTTTTTGGTGGGGGGGTTGGAAAATCTGTCGTGTCTGCCTTTCTGTTTTGTCTCCAAAACACTTGAAATTTTGGACGTCTAAGCAAGACAATCACCAACACCTGAGTACCATTTTTATTTTTCATAAAATATCTAAAATATTGGCATATATACTGTAGTCTATGCCTATCTATATATAAGATTTCGGGAGCCATATATATATTACAGGCTTTTCAGAGAGGAAAGTTTCACTCAGAAGCAAGAAACACTTTGACAGACAGTAACTGCACCTGGTTTTGGCTGGCGGTGTTTCCGTCTGTCAAAGTGCGTGCGGACACGAGCGCAAACTCTTTCTGGATCTGCCGCTGTTTGAACGAGGCATATTTACATAGAAGGTAACGACTCATTTAAATACATTCAAATGAGTCTGGTGCAGCCCTGCCGCTACCTGCGCCTCGTCGCATTTTCCGCCGATTTTCACGTTTGCCTCTGTGGATCGGAATCACTGTTTTTGGCGCCATTTACACAGATTTTCTGGCGCAAAAGCCGGGCAATCTCTTTGTGGATCTGGCCCAGAGTTCCAACAATTGAATGATTATACTGTTCAGTTTTTAAAACATTTTACAGCTTATACTGTTTACAAATACCTTACATCCTTATATCCTTATTCCCTATTCCAGTCCGGTCCAGGCTTCAGTGGATCAGCTGGGATTTATTCAAAATACAAATTCATCAGACGCCGTATTTTAGCCCTCTGTTTGCAACCTATCCCGCTGAAACCGATGCTTTGTCTGAACCTTCCACATGTTCAGAAACCAACACCTGGCCGGGGGTGAGGATGTCACCTGCCCTGGGAGAGGTATCGGCTTGGGCCCTTTTGTGATGTCACAGAGGGCAGATTTCCAGAGGTGCAGGATGAACTCTCTCATTTCTGAATAGAAGGACAATTTAGCAAAGGAAAATCTGGGGGCCTTTAATTTAAGCTGAGGCCTGGAACCAGTTGTGTGTGTGTGTGTGTGTGTGTGTGTGTGTGTGTGTGTGTGTGTGTGTGTGTGTGTGTGTGCGTGTGTGTTTGGCAAGAGGAGAGGGGGGAGGCTGGAGATGGTATCAATCGCCAGGCCGGGGCCATTGAATGTATTGATTAGTTACCTTTCTTATTAACATGCTGATTAAAGAGCGAAAAGGGGGAGAGAGAGAGAGAGAGAGAGAGAGTGAGAGAGAGAGGAGCGAGAGGGAGAGGGTAGCGGAGGAGAGGACGGACAAGGCGGCACTTGCTCCTCGCTTCGCCTCGGACCACCTCGGACACAGGGATGGAGAGAGAGGCCGCCGCCATCGCTGAGGGAAGGATCCAGAGTGGATTTAACAGCCGGAGCGCAGGATCTAGAATGGTTGGGAAGGGGAGGAGGGGGAGAGGTGAGTGTGTGGAGGTGGAGGGGTGAGGGCTGGGTGGTGGTGGAAGGTGAGGATGGGAGGGTTGGGGGTTTGGGGGGGTGGGGGGGGGCTCACCCTGACTGGAAAAACCAAGGAAGGGTAAAGAGTCAAAGCCCTGCTGCTGCCTTCGATCCCCCACCGAGCTCTCTCTCACACACACACACACACACACACACACACACACACACTGTGAGACTGACAGGCCGTGGCAGGTAAAAAAAAAAAAAAAAAAAAAAAAACAGCAGCATGCATTATGGCCGCAGAAAATAGCTCGGCGTCTGCATGATCAATACTGCTCTTAATGTGTGTGTGTGTGTGTGTATTTCCAGGAAGTGACCGTGTTAAGCAGCGAGTGATTCCTCAAGATGTATCACCAACTGAGCAGGTCGTTTATTTATTTCTTTTAATTCCAAGAGGGACAGAGAGGTGTGAATGGCGGGTGGGGGCGGAGTCGTTTTCCACCGCATGTGTTTGGGTGTTTCTGCATGTTTGTCAGTGTGTTTGTTGGGAGATGAGGGAGGACGCTGCAGATCTGCATGGTCAGCTGTGTGTGTGTGTGTGTGTGTGTGTGCGTGTTTATGTGTGTATCTACATTGTTGTCATCACTGCAGTCCCAGTCTCTCCCGTTGTGTTTCATATCTGATGTGTGTGTGTGTGTGTGTGTGTGCGTGCGTGTTTATGTGTGTATTTACATTGTTGTCATCACTGCAGTCCCAGTCTCTCCCGTTGTGTTTCATATATGGTGTGTGTGTGTGTGTGTGTGTGTGTGTGTGTGTGTGTGTGTGTGTGTGTGTGTGTGTGTGTGTGTGTGTGTGTGTGAGAGATTGAGCGTGTGTGCAAAGGTGGTGAACTATGGAGGCCGCACACAGGCCTCATTTACTTGGAGTGTGTGTGTGTGTGTGTTCTGCAGAGTCTCGATCTGATCCTGAAATTAGAAACACAAACTGTGAAAGGAGGTTTAATCAGGACGTTGCTGCCCTGTTTTGCAGATTTGCCGATTAATCTTCACACGTCTCAATATGAGATATTTTTTAATTGCCAAAGCTGTTTGGTAAAACTTAATTTTGCAGCAAATTGTTTGGAGAAATAAAACGGTAAAAATAGTGAGGTTCAGTTTCATTGTTGTCGCCAGGTTGATTGAGTTCTGATCACAAATAGGAAGCCTAATAGTTTTAAAATCATGCCCATGGATATGATTTTAAATTTACATATGTGGATGCATGTATATATGTACATTTTAAATTAAATCAGGTCATGAGCCAATGAAGCAGCACATAATGCAATTGATGATTTGGCATCTTGCCAGACTGTGTGGTAACATTTAAAAAAATGATTTGGGTTCAAGAAAAGTTAGACTGAAATGCTTCAAGACCAAAAAAAAAAGAAAAAAAAAAGCAATTTGATTACTACCTTAATGCCCCTAAATCTTTGTAGTTGACTATCATTTTGGAAATCTAGGTCAGACCCTCAGTGCTGCAATTGGGAAAAAAATATTGTACTTAATTTTAAAAATCCTCTAATTCATATTAATTCTTTAAGCAATTTCTGCTTGATCCCTCTGAACAGTTGAAGTGTTATCTTGTTTTTGCGATGATTAATTATTGATTAAAACAACCTACAATTAATTCCAAACTAAGTTAACTTTGAACTCCTCCAAGACAAATATTTTAAATTTCTGTGTTGTTGCTGTTTTCATTTTCACAAATTATACATTTGTAAAACATAATTGATGAAGAAAAAGAAAGCAATTCTTTTGGCTTAAAACTCCTGATGACAATAACAAGATTGGACTTTAAAAAAAAAAATAAAGAAAGGAAAAATACATTTCTACCTCCAGCAGAATACGTAAATGCAAAACTTCTCCACGAGTTTCGGAGGCCACTAATCGTTCAGCTTCTCTGAAAAAAAAGTATTGCTAATGAGCTGTGATTCGTGGCTCAAGGCAAAAGACAGAGAGAGAGGTGTGTGTGTGTGTGTGTGTGTGTGTGTGTGTGTGTGTGTGTGTGTGTGTGTGTGTGTGTGTGTGAGAGAGAGAGAAGCAGCAGCAAAGAAACATAAACGGAAGTCAGACAAGTTCTAACTTATCGACCTCTAACCCCCCCCCCACACACACACACACACACACACACACCACCACCACCACCACCACCACATCCCCGAGCATCTCCTGGCAGAAGTTCAATCTCCATCTTCCTCATCTTCATCCTCTCAGGCCACCACATAATTTCATCTGCATAAAGACCGCGGAGCCAATTATTCTGGGACGTATTTACATTTTATATGAGAAGCATCGTTAGAGGGCAAAGAAAGAAAAAAAAAAAATCAGCAGGCTGCTTTTAAAAATATGCACGGATCGATAAGGGCCGACGCGCTCATGCCTGATGCTCTCTCTTTCTCTCTCGCTCTCTCTCTCTCTCTCTTTCTCTATCTATCTAACTGACACACACACACACACGCACACACACACCTCCATCTTGTTGCAGGTGGAACTACTTTTTTCTCCCCTGACCCCACACCCCCCCCCCCCGCACCCTCACCTCCCCCTCTCTCGTCCACCTGTCCCGCATCAGCCGCATTATTGGCTCATCCGCAGCGGATTGGCGCCAATCAAGTGAATTAAACGGCGCGAATTTGCATTAATCCAGATGTGATCGATGAGAGGGTTATTCACGCTGGGAAGAGGCGCGCTCCCATCGACGCCTTTTCGGCGACGCGCACCAGCTGAGCAGAACACGAGCTGCTGAATACGGAGGAGGGTGAAACAACAGCAAAAACGTATACGTTTTTTTTTATCATCACTGCACTGTACCGGATTTATTCATTTTATTCCATCCAGAGATAAGTGACGTGATTATTGACATGGTGGGGAAAAATGGGTATATTTCTCTTAGGTGAAGAAGCACTGCAGTGTTTTCCATCAGTGTGTGTGTGTGTGTGTGTGTGTGTGTGTGTGTGTACAGAGGGCCACGTGCTGCCTGTTAATGCAGGTAAATGGGATGATTTTGACTGCATGTTGATGCATTAAATAAAATTGTTAAATTAAAAACAGATGAAAGAAAATAATATGAAATCATTATATTTTACTCTGCGAGCCAACTTGACGTCACCCGTTTAGGCAAAGGTGAAGGTGGCCCTGTCAAGACATTTTTTTTCTCATCGATGCTGTTTTTTTGTTATTATTCGGGACTGAGCATCAGCGAAGGCCTGCTCTCATCAGAGCAGGACTACGCAAAGCGAAGTCTTGATTGTTTTTGTAAGGTTTATTCTTATTATTATACTTCCGCCGCCCTTTTGCGCTCAAATTTGACCCCCTGACCATAGAAAATATGCGAATTTTTTTTGCCCCATGGTGCAGAAATTGGTGAAAATTTCATAAAATGATGAGAAAAAGGCAAAATTCCACTCTCTAGCGCCCCCTACAGGCATCAAAAAAGTTAGAATGGGACCTAGCTTCCAGTAGGAAGGTCGAAAAAATATGGGGAAAAATTCCACGCGTTCGTCTCGTCAAGCCCGACATTTCGTACGCTCTAACTTATATCGTCCGACATACAGGAAGTGAGTTATTTGCACTTTTTGATTTCACGTTAAAAACTAACTTCTTCTAGGAAGGTCGTAGAGACATGGGGCCAACACCCACGCGTGCGGGCAATCCAGACCTATTTGCTGATATGCTGACCTTTGACCCCACACAAACCGGAAGTGAGCTAGCGTCACTTGTTTGGAACAGAGTGAAAATACAAGGCTCAGAAAGCGCAAGTCCGGACGGGCTTGAAAATTCAGTATGACATAGACTGGACCTTCAATCCACGGAATCATCAAAAAAAAAAATCGATTTTCAAAACGTTTCCGTTCAACGGCCCTCCAAAGTTGACGACATTGAAAATTGAGCAAAATCGCTCAAAATCCCGCTGAAAACATTAAAATGCCTCTAGCGCCCTCTAGGAAGGTCAAAACGACATGGGACGAAAACCACGCGTTCCTTGGATACAGACCTACATTCTGACACTCTGACCTTTGACCCCTGACAAACCGGAAGTTAGCTATTTCCACTTCTTTGAAATCATCCAGAGTGACAGTACTCAACAAACCGTCAATGCTGCAACTTTCAAACCTTTTGTATTAAACAGACTAGACTCTCAGAAGGTCAACGTAAAAAGAATGGTCCGGATGCGTTGCACCGTTTTCATTTTATAACCCTTGAAAGTCGATGCATGTCAAAACTGACCAAAATCCTAAAAACACACCAAAAAACTAAAAATGCACCTAGCGCCCTCTAGGAACATCGAAAATTGGTGCAACAAATATCCACGCGTTCGTCTCATCAAGCTCTACGTCGCGTACACTCTAATTTTTGGAATCCAACAAACAGGAAGTGAAATATTTCGAGTTGTTTGAGATCGCCTCAACGAAAAAAAACCAAGATCGTATTTTCACTCACCACGGCTACACCGTTGCTCACTCACCGGATAACTATACATAGTTAGATAGCTGAAGTTCTTAGCTAAAAGATGATACCAATATCTTTCCTGTAGACGCCGGAATGGCGGAGTTCTGAGCTTAGATGTCCATGCTTGCAAAAGCGGAGCTAACGGAGACTAGCGGCGCCCTCTGCTGCTGCAGGTTGGGAGCCCCTCACGCCTGTCTCTTGCTCTCCTCTTATTCAACAGCCATATACTGTAAATGGCTGCAGTTTCCTTTACAAAAGTGCTACAGACGTCATTCAAACATCCACGTGTTTGTCTCATCAAGGCCTATATGTTACATTTGACAGGCACTTCAAAAGACTGCAGGTAAAAAATCTGCATCATTTGCATATACAGGCTTATGATGATTAGACCTCTTGTCCAACATTCTCAAGACACAAATGGCTGCAGTTTCCTTCACCAAAGTGCTACAGGCGTCATTCAAACACCGACGTGTTTGTCTCATCAAGACCTTTATTTTACAATTTACAGCCACTTCAAAAAACAAACCAACAAAATAAAACAATGCAGGTGAAAAATCTGCATCATTTCCATACACAGGCTTATGATGATTAATTAGACCACTTCTCCCTCTTTCTGATCACAGACATAAATAGCTGCAGTTTCCTTTAGGGAAGTCATACAGACGTCATTCAAACACCCACGTCTTTGTCTCCTTAAGGCCTATAATTTAGATTTGACAACATGTTCCAAAAAAAAAAAAAAAAAAAAAACTTTGAAAAAATCTGCATCATTTGCATAGACTTCTTTCAGCAGATGGCGTCGGCAGAGGACGAGGGTCAATTGCAGGCGTCGGCAGAGGTCGTGGGTCAATTGCAGGCGTCGGCAGAGGTCGTGGGGCAATTGCAGGCGTCGGCAGAGGTCGTGGGGCAATTGCAGGCGTCGGCAGGGGTCGGGGGTCGTCGTGGGTCGTCGGGGGTCGCGTCGGCAACGGCAGGGGTCGGAGATCGTCGGGGGTCGCGTCGGCCACGTCGGGGGTCGTCGTGGGTCGTCGGGGGTCGCGTCGGCCACGGCGGCTCAGTCCCGCAAACGCTGCTTGCAGCTTTAATTATTATTATTATTATTGTTGTCCATTATAATTGTTTGGTTTTTTGTTTTTTTTTGCTTATTTTCTCTCTCTTTTTTCTCATTTCATTTTTCAGAAGTAATCCAGTCCAGTTAATTCAGATATTGATTATTCACATTAGAACGTGTGTGTAACCCCGAGTTTAGACGTGATAATTGATTTTATCGATTGGTGAGGGCGCGGGAGGGAAATTTAAAAAGAAAAATGGAAGTTGACAACCAGCCAAAATAAAGTCAGGGAAAAAAACGTAAAAAAAAAAACAACGGATTTATTAAATCATGGAATATAAAAATACTTGGTTAAAATAGGATCAGTGCTAAGTGTCAGTGTTAAGCAGTGGTGGATTTATTGTGATTATTTTATACTGACATATATTAAAAAAATATTTTTATTTTACTTTTGTTTTACGATTCTTTTTAAATTGTTATTTGTACGGCAATAAAATGTGACTGAACGCGTTCGACTGAATATTTTTTACATTGTGTGCAGCAAAAATTGTTTTTAATAATTCTGAAAATAAAATTGTTTTAAAAAATATCTGTCTGTAAGCTATGCCATTATTTATTTTTTTTAATTAACTTAAATTAAAGACATTTCCAAAGTAAAAATAGTTTCTTTCTTTCTTTCTTTACAAAACCTATCGGCTTTAGCCGTACCCTTTTTTTTAAGGTGCCATCTTTTCTATAAAGGTGAGAAAAAACTTATAAAATAAAGACAAATTGGTCAAAGAACAATTGCAATTCAACGACAAGTGAATGAAATAGTGTGATCAAACATGAATGAAATATTTTGTAAAAGATGGATGCGTTCAATTGGCCAGAAGCTTAAATCCGATTATATTTGACCTGTTAAAACACACACACACACACACACACACACACACACACACACACACACACACACACACACACACACCATTAACACATTTCTTGATGAGATAGATTTGAGATGATCGATGTATAAGGTATGAGATTCACGTAGATATTTTCAACGTGTTTTTTTTTTCCTAGGGGTCAGAAAGGAATCAATTATCGACGATTATAATCCTAAAACAACAATCGATTCGGATGAAACACACATTCTAAATGTTTCTGGCGCTGTTTGGAGGCTGTTTAAGGATCGATCTGAGGCCAATATTTTCACACTGGGTTCAGCGTGTGTGTGTGTGTGTGTGTGTGTGTGTGTGTGTGTGTGTGTGTGTGTGGCAGTGCTTTGGTTGTACTTCAGGTTATGTCACATTGAATGTATAATTTTTGAACGTTACATTTTTGACTTAAAAAAGGAAATAATAATAAAATGAAATAATCTCCAAACCTGCATGTATCTGTATCTGTATCTCAATAAATCGCTGCTGGAAAATCAACCTGTTCTGTGTCCGGTATCTGCACCACGCGATCACAAAACGACAATTTTATGCATCTCTCCAGTTTAAATTGACTAAGTAATTAAACTAGTCCATATCACAGACGCTGCATTGTGACACACGTATTATTATTATTATTATTATTATTATTATTATTATTATTATTATTATTATTATTATTATTATTATATTTTAAACGTGGCTAATTGTTTTATTTCTTATTCATTTATCGACTCCAAGAAGACCAGGAAGTCTCTCCCTGGAATCTGTAATGAGGCGCGTGTGGCATCATCTATGGCATTTCACTTCATCCATAGCACGAACAAGTGCGCACAGACACGCGCAGATTGACTGTCAGATGCGAAGAAGGGTTTTGGGGGGTTTGTTGATTGACAGGTGCAGGGTGAGTTTCCGTCTCTCCTCGGACGGAGGAGGACGAAGCTGGTGTGTTTAATTATCCTCACAACTTGCGTCCTATTCCGTGTGGGCGGAGCCATATCCGTCCCCCAATATCCTTAGTCTTCTCCAAGCGAGTGGTCATCTCTGAGGTCACAGCAATAACCCCTGACCCTTGACCCCGCCTCCAGCCCCACACCCCCCAAACCCTGTAGCTGTTTTTTTTCACCATTCAGTGCTGCACGATTTTGGTGCATCTCTGAGATTAGTATTTGTTTGTTTGTTTGTTTGTTTTATAAAAAAAACAAAAAAAACAAAAAAACACTAATCCAGGACGGCCTCAGATTAAACCCTCCAGCCCCCGTGTTGAGGGTAAATCACGGTCAGACGGAGTCCTCCTGGGGGCGCCGATCATGAAATCACACACATTTTTTTTTTTTAATGCTAAACCCCTGTGCGGCGACCAGGGCCCGGTCCCAGCCCTTCTTCCCGGAACCTTAATTCCAGCTGCCCGAGGTGAACTTTCACCCCTGACTTCCAAAACTGAGCCTTTTTTATATTTTCGCTCTAAAGCCGTTGACCGTTTTCTTTCTTTTCCCTTTTCTTACCTCCAGCTCTCCTCTCTTCCACGCATGCACCCCATCCCTGCCTTAGCTGGCTGGCTGGCTGGCTGGCTGGCTGCGCGCAGGGCGGATCGATAGGGCAGCATCTGCTCCGGGAAGCCGGCGGTCCCACACCGCGCAGCGCTGCGCTCTTTTTTTTTCTTCCAAACGCCAGAACTGCTCATCTCTGAAAATTAAACTGACAGACAGATATGATTAGTATGCGCACTCTGCTTCCCCGCCTGGCTCTATCTGTCTGTCTGCTCGCCACCCTCGCATGCACGCACCACTTACACACACACACACACACACACACACACACACACACACACACACACACACACACACACACACACACACACACACACACTACGCTGCGTGCCGTGCAAACCGTGCTTTTCCTTATTTTTTTATTTTTTTATTTCCAATTGCACCGTACAGTCCACGCACAAATTAGATTTAATCCGTATTGGGTTTGTGGGTTTTGCACGTGCACGTGCCACGCCTGTGGCGCGCAGCAGCAGCAGCAGCAGCAGCCGGTCGAGGGTCTGTTGGAGGAGAAAAAAGAGAGAGAGAGAAAAAAAGGGTCGCATTGATCCTGTGCAGCGACTTTTCCAGACTGGAGTGTCGCCGCTGCTAAGAGCTGAGAGCTGATTAAGAGCTCGGTTAAACCACTTGAGTGCGTTTTATTTCTAGAAAGGGTTTGCACAAGAGGAAGTGAAAAGAGAAAATAAATCCAACATAAACACCTTGAAAACCCTCCCGGATTGTTTAGAGGCTGAATAGGGAGGAGGAAAGAATGAAAAACAGGCCCGATGGCGTGACGGAGGGTTCGTGGTAATTGTTTTTTTTTTTTTTTTTCAATGAATAAACTGAGTCAATAAATCAGTGACAAGATTTGCATACAGTGCATAATGGCTTTTTTTTTTAAACTTTTAATTTATTATTTTTTAAAAGGGCTATTGTGTGAGATTCATTAATTTATTTTAATGTGAAAAAGAAAACAATCCCACAGCACTGAACAGATCTGGGCTGCTGGGATGCGTTGTCTTAAAATTAAGACAACAACGGAACACAACTGCCATCCATTTGTTGTGAATTTAGTCTGACTGAAAAATTTCTCATTTCCATTTTTCAACCCCATGATGAGCTTGAGGAAATCAGCTTCATGCAATCAGCTGAAGGAGGATTTAACCTGTGGGGTTACGTGACAGGAGCACCCCCACTCCCTCCCACTCCCCGTCACCCCTCACCCATCCCCTCCCCCAACCCATTCATCCATCCTGCCCCCACCAAGGAGAGAAAGGGTTAATTGGAGTAGGAATTTCATCGCACATCTGTCAGATTTTACGGCCGTGACGCACCGAGAGCAGGGAGTCGATGTGAGCAGTAGAGGGGGGCGAGGTGGGGGGTGATAAGGGAGGAGGGGGAGGAGACGAGGAGAAGGAGGAGGAGAGCAAGGAGAAAGAGTTGGTGCCGAGATCGATGAAGTGGCAGCCAGAGAGAGGAGGAGGCGGCGGTGGAGGAGAAGGTGGATGAAAATCTCACGAGATAATGAAAGAAGAAGAAACAGAGCGGAGCTGCTAGTGTGGATCCGAAACAGGAGGAAGGGGGGGAAAGAGAAAGAAGAGGCGCATCCGAGGCTCCAGCCGCAGACTTTTCGTCTTCCGACACCTGGAGGAGGGAGAAAACACGGCGCACCGAGGAGAGATTAAACCGCAGACCTGTGTGCGTGCATGTGTTTCCTGCACGCGTTCTGATTTACGCTGCACCCCCCCACACACACACACACACCACCACCACCACCACCACCCCCAGGGTTGTGTGAATCTGCAGGGCGACACAGACGGAGGAGACATGCACAGGACGGAGAGCATTCGCGGACGCGCTCAGAGGAGTGGAGACTAGCGGAGCTGTGATCGAGGTAGGATCGCCGAGCTTCCGGTGCGCCTCCGCTCATGGGAGGATTTTTTTATTTATCGTAATTGTTGTTCTTATTTTGGGTTGTGCGCCGTCCGAACGTGATGCAAACGTGCAAAGCAAAACGCGCCTCGCGACGCCTTGTAACTTTGCGCGAGAGAAAAAAAGAAAGAAAGAAAATGTAACACGTCGCGACTAGAACGAGCTAAAATCAAAACAAAACCAGAAATCACACGCAACAAAAGCATCGGCTCTTTTTTTTTTTAAACGCATCTTTCACGGAGATGAATTTCGATATATCTAAGTCCCCCCTGCCCCCCCACCCCGCAAGCCCCTCACTGAAACCTACATTGTGTTCGAGGCGTCTCTTTTTTCTCTTCTTGCTCCTCTTGTCATTTAAAATCCAACGGCGCCTCTTGTCTCTGTCTTCCAGGCAGCACAGGAGGAGGAGGAGGAGGACGGAAGACCGGCAGGAGAACCAAAGACCCGGCACACAATCCCACAACAACCCCTCCCCCACCCCCACTCCCTTCCGCTCCCGGCAGCGCGCTGGAGCTCCTCATGCCGCCGCCGTTGCCGCCGCCTCTCGCCGCTTCTCTGGGACTTTGAGGCCACTTCCGAGGCACTACTTAACGCTATCAGATCATTAATTAGACGGGACCCATAAGTCCCAGGAATCAATTAATTCGCCAATCAATAAATCCATACAGTCTGGTGTAACAGGAGAGGCTCCGCACTGTGAGCCCTCAGCTCTCGGACCACAACAACAACAACCACCAGGAAGAGGAAGACTAGGAAGAGGAGGAAGAGGAAGCAGGGCAGCGACTGTCGCTGGTGGGCCGGAGTTGAAGATGGACGGCAGCCTGGAGGAGATGACCCTCCACGGCCATGGCCAGCTGGGCCAGCTGGGGCAGGACGGGCGGGCGATGCTGTCGGCCGCCTTCCCCCGGCTCCCGCTGGGGGGCCCTGCTATGTCCCTGGAGGCCCCCGAGGCCCGGCCGCCACCACCCCCGGCGGCGCCGGGGTTCGACCACTCCATGTCGGCGCTGGGCTACGGCGGCGACTCGCCCTCGGCTTCGGGCAGCACCTACACCACGCTGACGCCCCTGCAGCCCTTCGACGACAAGTTCCACCAGCACCACCACCACCACCACCCCTGCTTGCCCGTCAGCAACGTCATCGGCAGCTTCACCCTCATGCGGGACGACCGGCCGCACCTGACCGCCAACTTCTACAACCCCTACGGCAAGGAGCTGGCCATGTCGCAGGGCCTGTCGCCGCCGCCGCCGCCACCACCCCCACCGC
Organism: Thamnaconus septentrionalis; assembly: GCA_009823395.1. NCBI lineage: Eukaryota > Metazoa > Chordata > Actinopteri > Tetraodontiformes > Monacanthidae > Thamnaconus > Thamnaconus septentrionalis. Next base: position 22,520,142 of record CM020511.1, read on the forward strand.
CACCCCAGCCCTCCACCACCGCCCCCCCGGGCCTGCCCCCCTCCATGCACGGCTACGGTAGCCCTGGCACGGGCGGAGGGAGCCAGATGCTGCATGCCGGCTACGACGTCCATGGCGGGAGCCTCTTCTGTCGGACGTCGGATTTCGGGCGGGAGATGTCGCCACCAGGCCTGGGCGGAGGAGGAGGCGGGGGAGGAGGAGGAGTCTCGGCAGCGGCAGCGGTGGGCGAGCTGTCCATGGGTCACCAGCTCAACAACACGGCCCACCACCACCACCATCACCACCACCACCACCCCCACTTCTACAGCCAGCACTACCAGCCCCACCACCACCCGGGCCAGCAGGCCTCCAAGATGGCCGACCACCTACACCACCCTTCCTCCTCCTCGCCCGGCTCCTCCTCCTCCTCCTCCTCTTCCTCCTCCTCTTCCTCCTTACCCGGTGAGGGGAAACTCCCAGGTGTTGGCGTTGGCGGCGGTGGCGAGGAGATCAACACGCGGGACGTGGCCCAGCGGATCATCACAGAGCTGAAGAGGTACAGCATCCCACAGGCCATCTTCGCCGAGCGTGTCCTGTGCCGCTCGCAGGGAACCTTGTCCGACCTGCTGAGGAACCCCAAGCCCTGGGGGAAGCTCAAGTCGGGCCGCGAGACCTTCAAGAGGATGTCCCGCTGGCTGCAGGAGCCCGAGTTCCAGAGGATGGCCTCGCTGCGACTGGAGGGTGAGCGAGATTCACACATGCAAGCCCGCGCACGTACGTACGCATGTACGCACGCACACATGCACGCACGCACACACACACACACACACACACACACACACACACACTTTTCCCTCCAGTTCTTCTCAGCGCCTTCCAAAATAAAATAACTCATCTCTGGCCATCAGTATGCAGCTCAGGTATAGATGTGAGGAAAAAGGGAAGAAGAATCTCACCAATGTTTCCCACCCCCCCTCCCCCCACCTCCTCTCCACCCCCCCCTCCACCTGCTCCCCCAATCTCCTCCACCAACACCTCCTCTCCCTCGTCCTCCTCTTCCCTCCACACCCCCAACCACCTTCTCCACCCTCCTCCACCTCCTCCTCCTCCTCCTCCTCCACCTCCTCGTCCTCCCTCTCCTCCCCATTGTCTGCTTGGAGACGGAGAACCTGGGCGCCACGGCGAGGACAGTTTGAGGCAGCAGCAGGAGGAAGAAGTGGAGGGTAGACGGGGGGAGGAGGAGGTGGAGGCCGCCATATGTGCCGTTCCCTTTGTTGACGCTGCTCCCCCAACAGCTCCAATTGATCCGTACAGTGGGGAAACAATAAGAGTTAGAAAAAAAAAAAAAGCAAAACAAAACCAAAAAAAAGGCAAAGACATTTGACCTCCTCTCGAACCAGGCGTGAAGATCAGATTCGGTGGCCAAAATTTAATCGAGGCCCCCAGAAATAATTTGCGCAAATATGCTGCTGCCGCTGCCGCCACTGCTGCTGCTGCATTGATCAATGGCTCGGGCGGTGATTTATATCCCGCCTGGAGTGCAGCCCAAGTTGACTTGGCAAGACAGCAGCGATGCAAATCAGCCGCACGTCTTTTATCAACGTCGTCAAGACAAGATTACAGATGCAACTACTGTGGTGGCGGCGCTTTGAGGAGGAGGCGGAGCCTCTTCACCGTTTAGTCCTTGTATTATGAAATGAAAAAAAAAAGAAGCAGCAAAACATTCTTATGTAATTATTCACACAACAACATCTACAAACCTCAGGGTGATTTGGCTCATCTGAACACTTTTTTTTTCTTTTTAGTCTCTCGGGGCCTTTTATTCATTTATACACTAAAAACATTTCACAGCCATCGGCTGGCAAAGGCTTTGAGACAAACGTCTGTTTTTTTTTTTAAATGTAGACTTCGGAAGAACAGCTCCTGAAAGACTCGTTGCTAACTGCCGCTCGAATATTCTTTGGGGAGACGAAGACAGGACAGCTTGCTGCTGTACAACGTCCAGTGTGGCCCCTCCCCTCTGGGGGTGGTGGGCGGGGCAGGGGGTGGAGGTGGGTGGGGCACACTGGAAACACAAAATCAACGCAGTAATTTGAGACCAGCGCTGTCCCTCGGCCTGTGTGTGTGTGTGTGTGTGTGTGTGCGCGCGTGTTCCTCCAGCAGCAGCAGGAACATGCCCAGTTGATCAGCTCTGGCACGCCGTCCCTCTCGCTCTCCCATCCCATGCCCCACCCCCAACACCCCCCAACCGCCCCCCACCCACCCCACCACCCCCCACCACAAACACAAAAACACAATGGGCTCCATAGGTAATAATGATTGTGCACTCTTGCGATCCCTTCACAATTATTGATCTCTGATTGTTGGACTCGCACAGCACATGTGTACATCCTCAGCAGCGAGCAGCTTGAGTTTTAAAAAAAAAGACACACGCGCGTACACACAGCGCACACGCACGCATGCACACACTCCTCCCTAAGCGAATGAGCAGCTTTTAGGTGTTTTTTTTTATTCACTAATTCACTTCACAATTCACAATTAACTTCAATCTTTTCCTGCTTGATGAATCCAATCCATGACCCCTCCCCCCAAGCCCGCCTTCCTCTGATTTATCTAATGACCAATCAACAGTGTCCGGCTCGTCCCTCCGTCTCGACAAACAAACACTATTTTTAATAATAACGAGCAGTTGGCTGGTCGGCCGTCGGCGCCGCCTGAGACAGAAGAGAGCAGCCGATCAATCCGGCTCATCAAATATTGAAAACGCAGTCGTGCGTTGCTTGACAAGGCCTCTCTCTCTCTCACTCACTCTCTCTCTCGCTCGCTCGCCCGACTCCCACACACTCTGAAATTGCATATTTAGTTCTTGGCAGAGCTGCACTTTGGACAGCTCGGCACTTTTTTCTTGACGTAACCTACTTTCCGAAGAGGGGTGTTGTTGTTATTGGTGGTGCTTTTTTGGTACCCCCCCCCCCCCCCCTCTCCCTCCCACTCCCTCCCACCGCTCTCTCTCTCTCTGGCCAACCCCCTTTTGTTTAATTACAAGCCTCTATTGATTTCCATGGGAAAGAGCAGCACGCTTTGCCCACACACACACGCACACGCACACACACACACTCACTCGCTCACACACACACCTTGGCCGATCGAGACTGGAATTAGAATGCGAACGCTCGCTCTGAAGGCGGCTCAAACGCTCTCTCGGCTTCACGCCTCAAGTTTTGAGATGATCCCTGTCGTCACCTCATCCTCACCACCCCCACCCCTCTCCTACCTTAATGCGGCATTCTCCTAAACGCACGGCGAGGGTCCTTCAGTGGCGGCAGTCCCTCCTCCTCCGAGCTGCCATTTGGTCTTTTTCAGAATAATCGCGGCGAGTCGGTCTGCTAAACACAGAGCAGGTGAATCTTGGGATTTATACTCTGCACATCATGTGTGTGTGTGTGCGCGCGTGTGAGTGCGTGCGTGTGTGTGTGTGTGTGTGTGTGTGTGTGTGTGTGTGTGTGTGTGTGTGTGTGAGTGAGTGCGTGTGCGTGTGTGTGTGTGTGTGTGTGTGTGTGTGTGTGTGTGCGTGTGCGTGTGTGTGTGTGTGTGTGTGTGTGTGTGTGTGTGTGTGTGTGCTGCGATGGATTAGGCTGCTGTATATTAGATTCATCTCGACCCCGCCTCCCATTGGCACCGACACCTGGAATGTAGGAGGAGGAGGAGGAGGAGATAGCAGAGGAAGAGGAGGAGGAAGAGGAGGACGAGGAAGAGAAGGAGGAGATCACACGCTACAACTTCAGCCATGATGGCCGGAGCCCTTGACTAAAGGTCTGGATGAAGGAGGAAAGGTCAGTGGGGTTGACGCCTCGGCTGCACCGCCCCCACAGAGCCTCCTCCTCCTCCTCGACCTCCTCCTTCAGTCCGAGTACAGTTGACCCGCTGCCACTGCCGCCGCCACTCAAAGGTCAAACGCGTCTCTGCGCTTTGCATGTTGCGGTGAACGGCAGCAAAACCAGGCTGCAGAACAGTGTAGCTGCTGCTGATGCTGCTGCTGCTGCTGCTGTTGTTTTTCATGCGCTGCTGCTGCAGTTAAAAGCCCCCGCGTACCCCCACCCCCTCTCACCCCCAACGCACACAAACACACACACACACACACCCACCCACTCTGGTGCTGAAGGGGTTAACCAGCCTCTGTGGGTCGAGGAGTCTGAGCTGCACAGATTTAATCAATAATTTCTATCAGCCCCTGGCCCAAGAAATCAGCAGGGGGTGGGCTGTGGATGGGCGGTGGGCGTTGGGGTTGGGTGGGGTGGGGAGGGTGTGTTCTGGCTAGGAGGGGTGTGTGTGTGTGTGTGTGTGTACAGGCTGAGGATGCCGGGGGGTAGGGAAAGGGCTTTCGATCACGTTTCAGCAACACGAGGCTGGGGCGTACATCATGATTAGGGGGCAGGGGGGACAGGGGAGGGGGGCGAGGGAGGTGTTCCCACGATCATAAGAAGCCTACGGGGGGAAATATTTATGTCTGCAGGAGCCGTTCACCGCGCCGGCCCGATTTATGGTGCAGTAATTATGAGCATTTTACACATGATTACAGCATATGGAAGCATTTAGTTATTGGCCGGCGTTGGGACCATCAGTAGGTGGGAGCAGGTATCGGGACACCCCAACTCCTTCGACAAGCTATAAATACGCAAGTTTTTTGTTTTTTTTTCTGGATGTGCATTTTATACATGTGCCTGGCCGCAGCTCCTGCAGCAGTCAGGGCCTGGGAACGATGCTGCTGCTGGAGGAGAAGGAAGAGGAAGAGAAGGAGCAGGAGGAGGAGGAGGAGGGAATAAATAGAGATTCTACTTGTAGTGATATCGACTGGCATCGCTGACATCTTGGCCAGCTACGATTTTAATGAGACGGTGCTCGATAACTCTCAGAAATGCAAACGAGGCACCGAGGATTCCCCTAAAACGGTAACGAAAAGGCACATGTAATCTGGAGGTTTGACACCAGTGCATCTAAACATTTCCCTTCTGATAGCGATGGAGGGTGAGCAGCAGGGTGAGGGGGAGTAGGCGGGGGAGCAGGGGATGATGGTGCTGCAGCATCACGGTCAGATTTTTAAATCCACGTCCGGTTTAAGAGGAATCAAAAGTCTGACCGAGACGCTCACGGCTTCCCGCCCAGGCCGCCATGAGGTCACGCCCACGCCTCTGCCGCTCAGCTAACGAGAGGAAATTTTGCCGGCGGTGGGGTTTGTTTAGTATTGTTTGCTTATTTTTTTTTTTTACTTGCCGGTACAGTTGAACATCGGCGGCAGCCGAGATGATACATGTGATCATGTGATCCCATCATCAAGTGAAGCCGTCAGGCCTGCATTGAGAGCAGTAAGCATAGTGTGTGTGTGTGTGTGTGTGTGTGTGTGTGTGTGTGTGTGTGTGCGTGTGTGTGTGTGTGTTTGAAGCTCAGGGGCTCAGTTCTGCTCGCGCCAGCATGTCTTTTGTTATACTGAGCTGACGTCTCAGCGTAATTGACTAATTTTATTGATAATAAAAAGGTTGGTGAAGCCTGTTTTTGAGTCCACAGTGCGAAAGAAAAAAAAAAAAGAGAAAAAAAAACAGTTTTGTGTTCCACGATCTTCATGGCACAGATTAACTCCTGGACGACTTCCCGGTTAATTTATGTAGAAAAAAAAAGAAAAAAAGAAAACCCAGGCAGGGTCAGAATGCGAAAAAATGGACCTGCAGAGCAGAAATTACTCATTCAAACTGTTTTATTTTTGGTGTGTTCTCCCAAACACATCCAACCGTTCGCCCACTTTGCTCCTCCACTGAGGTTTTAGAACACCTCTGCAGTAGAGCTCCAAATAACAATAATAAAAAAAGATGGGAAAAATACCCTGGTTGCTTTTCAAAATAATAGCTGTGCAGTAAAAGAGAGACGGGCGTTAATTATCGGAAGAGGAGCTCCAGTTTTCTGGCCTCCAGACCTTCAGTGTGAGTCCAGTTTTGGCAACAGTCCACACACTGGTCTTCCCTTGGTGCCCGTGTGTGTGTGTGTGTGTGTGTGCGCGTGTGTGTGTGTACGTGTGTGCGCGCGCTTCATTATTGGCGGCGCAGTGCTTACACTCAGAAACATCTGATACCATCAGCAAAACACCGGCTGTAGCAGCCGAGCGGCCGCAGCACGCTGCTGCTGCTCCAGCCCGTTGGAGCCTCTTAAACCAATGTGTACATCTAGGTAGTTGCACATCATCTAGCAACCCACGCCACCCAAAAAATGTAATTAATAAATAAATAAATAAAGAAAAAAAAAATCCCTGGCTCCACTTAAAACCTCTGAGTAGCCAACTCAGCGTGTTTTCCTGACGTAACTCATCACTAATAGAAAACAAATTAGCTGCAGGGTTGTAAAAAATGTAAAAAGCCGCATGTAGGTTGGTGGTGGTGGTGGGAGGGGGTGCAGTTGCAGGGATGCAGCGGATTTGATGCTGGCGCGGTGCACACAAAGGCCGAGGCTGCTGTTGCATTTCTCCTGTAAACACACACGCGCAGTGCATCAGAGGTCAAAGGGCAAGCTGTGGTTATGCAGAAGCAACTCGCGAAAGGAAGGAAGGGAGATGGGAAGGAGGAAAAAATGAATACACACAAAAAAGCACAACAGCAATCTCGTCTGAGGTCAACCCACACACACACATAAACACACACACATGCGTCTTTCTAGAACCGGGATGAACCCTCCTCTCAGTCTTTAATTTCTTTGCAGGGCATGTTTTTTTCTTCTCCTTCCCTCCCTCGTCCTCTCACATTTCAGAGGAAATATTGATTATATAATTGGTCTGGCTGCCGCCGTTACACTGGTGTTTAACCCAGACATGGACGCTTTTCTATTTTTTTTTTAAGTAAGCAAGACTGGCATTAATAATACAGTGAAGGCAACAGCGGAAGACCTCATCACCTCCATCCACACTTGAGAAGTTTAAACACACAGCCAACAAACCGACCCCGAGCTGATATAGTAGCAAATAATGACTGTTTTCTGTGTGTGTCGACTGCAGCTTTTAAACACACCTTTAGGAGGCATGTGGCAGAAATGTGGCAACTTCTATTGATTAAATTATTATAAAAACGGACGAGTGGGAAGTTAGTGTCCCTTCTTGGCTAACAGAGTTGGCGAAAGGGCCAAAAAAGGAGTTAGTGAGAAGAAAAAAAGCAAAATAAAAAACTAAATGATGGAGCAGGCTCAGAGTTTGTTTTGTTATTGGGAAAAAAAATCTTCCGGCTCATCTGCTGCTGCCTGATGCTTTCAGCTGGATGGACACTAAAATATTCAGCATAATGAAACCACTAAAAGCTTCGCTCAGGATGCGTTCAGGTCTAAAAACGGCCCAGCAGCAGCAGCAACAGCAACAGCCCAGCTGCGGGTGGGAATCCGACGTGATTGGCTGAAAATATCTTGATTCCCGCAGTGGGAATCTAACTTGCTGATTCATCTCTTCTCACTAATCAAAGTTGCCTCCCTAATCTGTTTTCCTGGGGGCCAAATCCACTTTCCCCTCCACTTAATCCATTTGTCCTAGTTAGCTGGGGCCAATCTGTCGGCCAATACCTGTTTCTACTTCCTGTAGAAAAATAGATAAGTTGATAAATAAACAATATTGGGTAGTAACAATTTACATGTAAGGTCGTTACATAATTTAATTACCAAATAAAGATAACTGTTATAAATTACATTACTGGAAAAAAAAAAAAGTGTTTACAGTTACTTGTGGAATCATTCACCATTACAGTTTGAATTACATCTCAGACAAAAAGACTAGACTTTATGTTTAAGAATTTTATTTTTGTTACTTTGCATGGTTTTCTTGTGCACTTGTTTGGCACGAGCGCCATCCTTTCCATGTTTCCCTCCACAAACAGAAAATTTGATACTGATGCTTCTGATCGGTTCTAATGTGAAGTTTGGAACTGCAGTGACACATCTGACATCTGTTTTGAGTACTGCTGGAAGCTTTAACACTGTCAGGTCCAAGCAGTTGAGAACATCTCTTCAAAATTTAAAAAAGTCATCAAAATGTAATTTAAATGTAGTTAGTTACATTACTACGTAATTGAAATAGATACCATTGCATTTTCCATTGGGTAACTTGTAATTGTGACAAATTACATTTGCAATTTAATGAATGAATGATATATATGAATAATGCCCCACCTTACCCCTCTTTGTCCGTGTCCCCTGCAGCATGCAAGAGGAAGGAGCAGGAGCAGAGCAAGCTGGAGCGCAACCAGGGTCCAAAGCGCACGCGGCTGGTCTTCACTGACCTGCAGCGCCGCACGCTGCTGGCTATCTTCAGGGAGAACCATCGGCCCACCAAGGAGCTGCAGGTCACCATCTCGCAGCAGCTGGGCCTGGAGCTCTCCACCGTCAGCAACTTCTTCATGAACGCCCGCCGCCGCAACATCAACAAGTGGGCCGACGAGGGCCGCCCGTCCTCCACCGGCTCCTCGGGCTCCAGCATCTCCTCCTCGGCCGTGTCCTGCAGCACGGCGTGACCGTGATGGAGGAGGAGAAGGGGCACGTAGCCGGGAAAGGGGAGGGGCACATTGACCGGTCCAGGCAGGGACCAGCCTCCTCGCGATCAGAAGGATTGACGCCGTTTTTTTTCTTCTTCTTTTAAATAAAAAAAAAGAAGAATCAAATAATTTTTTTTGTTCCTCCCCAACCACCAAAGTTGACCAACCCCCTCCCCCTTGATCCGGTGAAAAGGGCGGTTTCCCCTGAGTGATACGGCAGCGGGACGAGAGGTTACGCCTTGTACAGTCCCAGGTGGGCGGGGCATGGGGCGCGGCGGCGCGATGATACTGACTGGAGGATGAGCTATGGCCCTGCCCCCCCCTTCTCTTTCTGTAAAAGACGCCATCGCATCGTTTCGGTGGTCTATTGATGAGAGGCAACAAGGGTTTGCAACGAATCCGGAGAAAGCATTGTTTGTTTGTTTTTTTGGCGTGACCTCACATCTGAAGCTCATCTCTCCAGAAGGTGAAGAATCAAGAGGTGCAAACACAAAGAGAGCGCCATCATGTGAAGTCCTGATCATCACCCAAAGACCTCCAAAAACCACACCCCACTGCCCCCAACCCAAGAAACCTTCAGTGGTGGTCCTGCTTCCTCCTTGAGAATCAAAGTGAAAGAGGAGGAAGGAGAGGCTCGCTTGTTTTTATTATTTATTTATTTATTTATTTATTTATTTATTTTTGTTCATTTATAGCTGTTTGAACTTTTATCCAAAGACGTCCTGCCCCTACTATCCCCCAGCATGCGTTTCTGCAGTGACGGTTACCATGTTGCGACTGTATTTGGACGAAGAAGCTTCCTGTTCCTGTTCTTGACCCCATCAGGTCCTGTCAATCAAATCTCCACCAGTGAAGGAGACGGCGCCGCCCTTAATGAATTACAGTTTTCAGGGTCATCTGAGTGCACAGCGTTCCGAGTGGAAGCTCTTTAGCCGTTTCTTTCCCTTTGTTTTTTTGGAACCGAAATCGTACCAAAAAAAGAAACATAGATGAAAAATACAACACTGGCGACAACAACACTGTCTGGAGGACAGCTAGGGGGCACTGTGAGGGAGAGATACACCCGTCACAATGTACAGTGACACGGTCACACCACGTGTTTTCTCAAACTGCTCAACACCTCTTCTCCAGTTTTTTTTCTTTACAGATGTCTAAAAAAGATGAAGAAGAAAAAAGAAAAGAACAAACACCCAACACGATGGAGGAATGTGATTCTTTCAGATCTTTTTGTACAGGTTCCAAGCACATGGCTCTATTTGTAGAAACAGGTTGGAGGTGCCGGTTTGTTCCGATTTGTTCCGGCCCTACCGACATACTAGGTCGTGTTTTTTGGTCCACAGCGGGGCGGCTTTCACACGCCTCCTTATAGCCAGTCCTCCAATCAAGACGCGGACCTTTTTTGTTTCCAATGCAAAACTCTTGCTGATCGAATCTGATCAACGTATATTTATTGTTATTTATTGTTGGTAATCATTTTTGTTTTTGTTTTATATATATATATATATATATATATATATATATATATATATATATATATATATATATATATATATATATATATATATATATATATATATATATGTATGTATATATATATATATATATATATATATATATATATATATATATATATATATACATATATATATATATATATATATATATATATATATACATATATATATATATATATATATATATATATATATATATATATATATATATACCTTTATATCCTCTCTTAATTATTTGGTTATTTATTTATGCAATATGCTATTGACTGTAAGTATTTATTTAACAATGCTCTTTATGTGTCTCTGTGTGAAACTGAAAATACTTTTTTTTGTTTGTTTTTTGTTTTTGTTTTTTCTCTGATGGGAACTTTTAGCTGTAGGATCCCATCATAATACCAAAGATTAACGTTGCCTCCCTGAATGTACGGCCTGAACAGACTCCACGCACCCCGACCCTCTAACCTCACCCAGTGATGTTCCCTGACCCCCTTCCCCTGATCTCAGAGACCTGGCCTTTGTTTGTTTGTTTGTTGTTTGTTTGTTTGTTGGTAGAAGGATGGGGATTTCTTTACTCTTGCAAATTTCTCTGCGGTCGTCTCTGAGCGCCTATGTCAAAGCTTGTTTAAAGGGTTGTGATATTTATAGTTAATGATACAAAGACGAATAATGGCGATGGATGATGATGATGATGATGATGATAATGATGATGATGATGATGATGATGAAGAAGACGGGGGTAGCACCTCCATCTGTTCCGGTGCCCTCTGACATCCTTCAGGGTCACGTTTTTGAGCAAAACAACAAGGTAGACAAGGCGTGCCTGCCGCCGGGGAAAATGCATGGATGTGACCCCACCCCCTTCACCGCCACCACCCTCTGCTCCCCCTTCACCCTCCCTCCCCCCCCCACCCCAGTGCTTTTCTCACCCTCCTCCTCCTGCCAGTGGTCTCAGTTCCAACAGGCTGCATAGTCTTGTGCTCTGTGGTCCCGAAGTGTCCGAAGGTCTTTGGGGTTTTTTGCCCCTGGTCTGCTGGCTCTCAGATCTGTCCCAGGTCTTCCGGGACATTGTTTTTGTAGGTCGCAGTGATTTGTTCTCGGTCTTGAAGGTCTTCTGGGGTTCCTCCAGTCTCTCCCTGACTGTGTTTGTCCATGAACAGCAAAGCTTCTAGAGGGTTGATTTTTCATTGTCTAATTTGTTGCAGAGAGTCTTGTAAGGTTTTGTTGCTGGTGCTGGAGGAGATTCCAGGCCTCCTGGTCTGATTTGAGTCACTTGCAAAAATGAATCGCCTGACATGCGAGCACCTCCTTTTCCTCTTGGTGAAGGGTGGAGGTGATGGTGGTGGGTAGGTGCTACACCCTTCGCCCTCCGCAGCGAACACTTGAAAGACGCTCCCGCTCATGAAAGAGGCCATCGACTTTTCCAGACACTTCAAACGGGAGGATTTTTTTTTATATATATATATCGCGGCTCCTCTGCGGGTATCTGGTCTGGGGTCTGCTGCTCTTGGGCCAGTGGGCTTTAGGGGGCATTCAAAGGGGGAGGAGAGCGGGGGATGGGTGGGGATCAGAAAGGAGGCTGTATCATCCAGAGTGATGAGTGCGGCAGTAGCAGCAACATGAGTGTGTGTGTGAGGAGCGGGGCATGGAGACGTATTAAAGTTTAATGACCAACAATTGTAAGCACGCTGAGCTCAAAGGGGGGCCGTTGAGAGGGTGTTGAGGGTGGAGGGGGGTGATTAAAAATAAAAGAGTTGTGGGGGCTCCTGGGGCGACCCCCGCTAACTACTGTCATGGTATCAAGGCAGAGGTGACACCTGTCAGCGTTCCTCTTTGTCTCCTGGAACACAGTCAGAGCTTCTTTTTCTCCTTCTTCTTTTCCTGTCTGCAGCTCTGCAGAAACCTTCTGCTCTGTCTGTGGGATGGTAGGGGGAGAGGGGATGGCTCACTCAGTGAGCACCTGCAGGTGATTCACTTCCCATCCTAGCCTGCGGCGCCCCCTGGTGACTTTGTTTTTGAATGAATTAATTAATTATTATGAGTATTATTTCTGAGGCACTAGAAGCGATCCTAATGGCGGCTTTAAAAAAGAAAAAAAATGCTCATGATGCTCATGCTCATCATGTTTTGAAGCACGAAACACCACCAAAGGTTGATGGGCAACTGCTGATGCATCATGGGTAGTTTTGGCAGTTTCCCGCCTTTGGCGCCGCTGTAGCACTGAGGACAGCGACAGTGGAGGAGCTGACAGGACCAGAACCATGACCCGTCCCACCCTGAACCCCACCACCCCATCCCACGTCCCTCTGTCCCAGTCCCCCTCTCCCAGCTTCCCTCCCCCCACCATGTGTACACAAAGACTTTACCCATCTACCTCAACTGTATGAGATGTTGTGTGGCAAAGATATTTCTTAACCAAAGAATCCATCCTGTCAGGGTCTGTCCGTCTGTCTGATGTGTCTTGTTCATCTGCCTCTCTCTCTCTCTCTCTCTCTCTCTCTCTCTCTCTGTTCATGCCTTGAACTCCAAGAAAAACCAAAATGTGCTGGAATCAATCTGTAACGGTGTGGGGCCCGACGTGTGGACCCCGTCCAGCCACAACTTGTCATCTAAACAACCCAGAGCTTTGGTAGAACTCGCCCATCCATTCATCCATCCATCCATCCATCCATTCATCTATCCATCTGTCTGTCCATCCATCCACCTTCTGTATATAAAGACAAATCAAAGACCAAAAATGAGGGGGGAAAAAAATCAAGGAGGTAACAAACCAAGCAAGGAGGGATCTTGCTGTAATCAACGTTGCCTGTTCCTTGTTTTTGTTTTTTCACCCCAGAATCAAGAATTTTGACCTTTACTGAAACAGGAAAATAAATAAATAAGAGTGAAAAAGCCCAAGAATCAAGAAACACAAACACACAGAAAGAGAAAAAAAACAACTCACAAAAGTCGGAGGAGACAGAAGATATTTTTCCATATTTGTAAGCCATGTCTCCCTCGCTCCCCTGTTTTATTATTATTTTATGTTTCATTTCTTGCCAAAAAAATTGTTTAGTGTAGTTGGAGCACTGTTCGATCCCACTGTTGTAAGTAGGAGGTGATGAAAAATCCATACCGAAAGCTTTAAAAATGGGGAAGGAGCCGAGGGGAATGTTATTATATTTGACTGAAGTTTCCTTGGCTCTAACCCCGCCCACCATGCTTCTTTATCGTGCCATTCTTGTCCTTGTGTTAGAAACTTAACTAATGAATGTGGCTAACCAACCAAAGGCTTTAAAGAGAGAAAAAAAAAATAAAGTTACACAACACTTTAAACGTCAATCATGGTGGGACATTTTGTATCAACTAAAGAAAAATCCCTTTGAATACCTCATGTGAAAATTGTTTGTTGTGATGTTGCACTAAAACAAAAAAAATATCTTAAAAAAAAATAAAAAATATGGCTCATTTGTAACCCAAAACTGGACTCTGTGATTCATTCATGACTATTTTTCCACTATTGTCACGGCCTGAAAGAGGAGGAGGCGGAGCCAATCAACTGCTTTCAACAAGAGGGGAGAGGCTTCAGAGGTAGGGGAGGGGCAGGAACAAAAGACAGCAACAACAACAAAAAAAAAAGAAAAAAAGAAGAGAAGCGACGGGAATATTGCAATAAAGTAAAAATAAATAAATAAAAAATACAAAAAACACATTAGATCATACAAATACACAAGACAAAAAAATGGAAATCTTCAAAATTACATTATTATTAATAATTGGTATTAATATAAAACTTATTTTGCTCTTAGTTTGCATGATTTTATTTTATTTCAAATTTGTTATAAAAAATAATAAGCATTATTTTTATTTTTCTCATAATTTGTTATATGACCAGTTTCCCTTTTACCAAAGTTATGGACTGACTTGTGCACGCAACTGAAAAAAAAGAAAATCAGCATCATGGATTAAAAATCATTTGTTAATTGTGGCGACAGGACTTCTAAAACATGTTTTTGACGGGTGACCAGATCCGCTAAGGTCCTCCACCAGTTATCACAGGTACCTTGAAAATTACAAGTTGCAGTTTTGATCACATTAACTCTTCTAGGAAATTCCACTCTAGTAATCTACGATTGATTGCATCAATCACGGAGTAAAAGTGCAAAGATTAAGGCTACACAATGCATTGCCTGTTCCAGAGACGTGTGTGCAACACATCAAAAAGCAAACCTCCAATTTGTGGAGTCTTTCCCTACAGAGTGGACGGAACCTGAAACTCCATCTCAGAGGCCAGTCAGAGATTAGCGATGAAGGGCTGTCCAGGGACTCACTGACCCAGACGTACTTATTCTGGATGACGGAATGGTTATTTGACCTTACTTGACCGTAGTACTGGAAAATACTTCTCACTCTAAAGGTGATACTGACAAGGCTGATACCTCCCATCCACAAGAGGTCTATCTCACTCTGCCTCATTTTTCTATTCAAGTCCTCCTGCATCGAAAACTTGTGAAGATGTCAGTATGGTGTGTAGTTTGAGTTGGTACACGGAGGTACATAGTGAAAACACATTTTTCGTAAACTTGGTGGAATGCTACAACAGGAAGTGGTTTTAAACTGTCAAGGCAATGTCACAAACAACACCAGGAAATGGTAAGAGAGGCAATTTTGGTTTTCTTCAGGAAAATACTTTCATTCTGTAATTTTCAAAAAATGTTAAATTGTTCTGAAATGACAAATTTGATTATAAAAGTGCATTAAATGTTTGGTTATAGTTCAGGCAGTTTAAAAAAAATTCAGGAGGCAGCAAGAAAACATACATTCGGTACAAATTTTTGAGTGTTACGTGTCATTGAAATAAAATCAATCTTAAAATTGGGAGATGAGAGATGTATCTCCGCCTCCTCTGGGCTATGCGATGGGGTAGCAGGCATACATGGCGATGCCGCACTGGTCGTTGCGGTTGCGTGCCATCCGGACGTAACCTTTTTCTCCAAACTGAGTTCCCCAGCTGGTTGGAAAACAAAAAAAATAAAATAAAAATAAATAAAACAAAACAGTTTGAATGTATTTTACATTAAAAGCAAGACAACTAACAACATCCTTTATTGTTCCAACCCTTCATTTAGTGCAAAGGTCATTACACAAACAAGTGTTTTTTTGTGCAATGAATTTGGTCTTTCTTTTTTTCTATTTTTTGTGTTTGTTTTGCTTCAAACATCTGTTCACTCATCTTGATTTTAATGCTTTTCATGTTTCATTTGAGAATCACTACGCAAGACGTCTGAAAAGTTTCAAAGCCAAATGAATCGTATGTAAACGACTGCACTTTTGCATGTTTTTCAAAGTGTGAAAAACCTCACCTGTTTTTAATCAGCCAGTAGTCCAGCTTGCCCTCAGTCCCGTAGCCGACGGCTAGCACGGCATGGTTCACCCTGTGGGAGCAATTCGGGTCGTTGTACACACCTGCAGGAAACGCAGAGGAAACATGGTTTCTGCTCATGGATTCTTGGTCCTACCCCAAAATCAGTTATGGCCACCTACCGCTGTGGTAGAAGGGAAACTTGGGCCGCTCGGCGTCGATGGCCACTGAGATAGGTCCGATGGTGGCCACGGCCGCCTTCAGAGCGTTTTCGTCCCCTTGCGGCAGCCACCTGTAGGTGGAACAGTTGGCAGCCCGGTACCTGGGGTCGTAGCGGCACTGTTGCATCTGCAGCGGAGAGCAGGAGTGGGAGAGGGGAGGACATCAGGCTTGAAACTAAAAAAAATCTCAACAAGTTGGACAAAGAATTTGCTGTAAACGGCTGCAGGCAGTAGACTGTCTGCAAACGCAAGGATCCGCTGCTACGCTCACAACACCACCACCACCAGCCGAGCAAAACATGGATTTGCATTAAAATCTGCAGAATCGTGTGCCTTGTTCAGAAGGTTTTCATTGTTTCCAGACTGGGAAACTGGTGTTTCCTTCACCATCTAAACGAATCTGAATTTCTTCCTTCATTCTTTTACAGTAGATTAATTCTGTTGCTGCTGTCTGCAGTGGAAAGTCTCATAGTTTTCCATGGGTCATTGAAGTCAATAAATAGTTTATGCAACAAATGCAATAAAAACAAAACAAAACAATGTAGCACTAATTATAATTATTCTGCGATGGTCACTTTGTTTTTTGTTTGAAATCTGACTTCCTGTTTTGTTTTGTTTTTCTCTCCCAACAGCTTCAAATGGACCCTGCTAATTAAACAGAGGCGGAGCTTAGGCCTGAGTTGTTCCTATTGGCCGATTACCACTGTGGAGTGACAGCAAAGTTTCCCTCCTCAGAGACATGAAAGTTGTCGTTCAACTTGTAATAAACACCTTTATTTCAGGCCAAAATATATTCCAGACTGTTTTGTTCTTTTGCTTCAAGTGTATTTTTGTGTGTTACCTCCACTGTGAACTTGATAAAAAATAAAACCACACTGGTGCTGGTGACTCACCCGTCCGACATAGGGGTAGGAGGCTTCTGAGTCAATTCCACCATTATTGGCCACGTAGTTGAAGGCCTTGTGCATGAAGCCGCCGTTGCAGCCATGGTTTCCGTACTTGGAGGAGCAGTCGACTAGGTTCTGAGGGCTGAGGTCCACCAGCCTCCCTGTGGTCCTGGCCATCAGGCCCTCCAGGGCCCCGGCGGCGCTGAAGGCCCAGCAGGAGCCGCAGGAGCCCTGCCGGAAAAACAGAAAAGAGGAAGTTCCCTAAAATTAGCTGTAGAGCTGATTATGGCGTCCAGAACATTTCCACATTTCCATGTTCTGGCAGCTCAAGGCAGCGCCCCCTGCTTAGTTCAGGAGGTTAGACAAGACGATTGACTCTTTGAGAACTTTTGTGGTTTTGTTTTATTTATTTATTTTATTTATTTTATCAATTATATTCAACATGTTGCACGCAGCAAAATCAATAATTGAGCTTTGGTGGGATGATGCTTGTTAGACGTTCTGGAAGAAGTTGCAGTTTTGAATAAGTTGGGACATTGTAAAATGTAGTAAATTTTAGAAGGATGTGGCTCATCATGTTGGTTGGTGGAGTGGATTAGTTTTCTCTGTGACTTTTGTTTATTTTTATTTGAATATTATGACAAACTTACCAAAAACATAATGAAATATTGACTTTGCAACACAAAAGACAAAGGGACAAACAATGAGCCTGATTGTTTGTCAACTATAAGAGGGGTTTCAAAACCTTTTCACCTAATGGCCCCCCAAACAACATTCGCATCTGGCCCAGGACCCTTTTCGCAACAGATGATGTTCTAAAATATTTAGACAAACATGGACTTTCAGTTTGTGGTTTCCCCCCACCACCACCATTTTTTATTTGCTATTCATTAATTGTGACATTTGTTTAGAATAAAAATACCGTATTTTCCGCACTATAAGGCGCACTTAAAAGCCTTAGGTCCAGACAGATCCACAAAGCGATTGCCCGGCTTTTGCGGCCAAAAAAATCCGTGTAAATAGCGCCAAAAACGGTGAATCCGATCCACAGAGGGAATGCAAACGTGAAAATCGGCGGAAAATGCGCCGAGGCGCAGGTAGCGGCAGACTTATTTGAATGTATTTAAATGAGCCATTACGCGCAAAAGGACACCCCCCTCTATGCAAATATGCCTCATTCAAACAGCGGCAGATCCAGAAAGAGTTTGCGCTCGTGTCCGAACGCAGTTTGACAGACGGAGACACTGCAAGCCAAAACCAGGCGCAGCTTCTGTCTGTCAAAGTGTTTCTTGCTTCTGAGTGAAACTTTCCTCTCTGAAAAGCCTGAAATATATATATATATACATATATACATATGTATATATATATATATATATATATACATATGTATATATGTATATATATATATAGCTCCCCAAAACGTATAAATAGGCATAGACTGAAGCATATATGCCAATATTTTAGATAGGCTATGGAAAATACAAATGGTACTCAGATGTTGGTGATTGTCTTGCTTATATAATGACTAACGCGTCTTGTGTCTTTACTTTCTTTCCATTATGGCAGCAGTCTTGGTAAGACGGAGGAGGCATCGTAATGCCAGGCGCGCACAGGAGTGCGTCTATCGCAGCAGAGTTTCGCTGTCCGAGAAAGGGAAATTTTAAAGAGATAAAGGTTGCTGGGACACACAATTCTTGCCTTGCTGGAGGATATAAAGGATGACATTGAGCCGGCTACCCAAAGAAGTTTTGTTCTGTTCCGTGCATCCATGAACACAAACCAAATGCACTCACGAACAACCTTTGGCGCAAACTGCTCTCAGGTTACCAGGCCGCAACATTCGCACCTGTTTCAGGTGCCGCATTTGTGGCTGTGTTTGCGCCTACATGTCATTAGCGCAAAAACCTTTGTGGATACCCGCATCTGTGGCGCAGATTGCAGCCGCAATCTCGCCGCAAAACGCGCCGCATTTTACCGCTGCGCGCCCTTCTTTGAGGATCAACCCCTTAATTTAAAAAAAAAACAAACAAACAAAAAAACGACAGTGCGCCTTATAATCCGGAGCGCCTTATATATGGATTGATTCTGGTTGTGCTTGCTGACGTCGAAGCGATTTTGAGAGGTACACGGCGATCTGTCAAAATGTTTTACCGTAGTACGACTGAGGTAAATTACAAAGCCGCACTGCTCGCAGCATTACGGTTATCGCGGAGTAATACATAAGCCTCTGATACACTCAAATTAGGGTGTCGTCACTGTGTTTTTGAACGCGGGACGTCGCGCAATGGATCGGCATTTAGTCCCTTCTCTACGGACCAAAACCAGCGGGGTGCCACCGTAGCCGGCAAGCTGCAACCCCTCCGCTTTCACCGCTTTCACCGCTGCGTGTCTGCTGACGTCATCGCGCTGAGATCGCGTAGATAAAGTGAAGTGAAGTTCAGGAGTCCGGCGCTGCTGTAGAATCGTTCCGCGGCTATTCACCGTTCACGCCAGACTGGAAGCGGTGCGCACCTCCGTGGCCGGCCGGCTCGCACCGTGCAGCGGTCGTTTAGGCGTCTGGTCCATTTTGTGCGCGAGCCGCGAGCGAAAAAGCCAGGGGACAATGCACAATTATCAAGCACTGATGGAACATAATCGAACACCTATGTATCAATATGTGATATACGCCGCGACTGGTTCGATATTATGACTTCGCGCACGAGACGCTCAACGTCCGGCTTCTTTGATTCCGAACCGTAGTTAGAGAACCTCCGGTGGATTATGACTCGCGTTGGTAACATATTTCTAGCGGTATCATTCTGTTTTTGTTTTTTTTTTACGTGTTACAAACAAGTTTTAGAGTTACTGTGAACGCAGTTAATAAAGTCTGACTGACTGACTGACGGATTTATCTATGACTCTTTTGTCTCGCTTAATGCGCCTTATAATTTGGTGCGCCTTATATATGACACGTTAGAAAATAGACAATTTATTGACTGTGCCCCTTATAATCCAGTGCGCTCTATAGTGCAGAAAATACGGTACTACTGTATCTACTAACATGCTGATAATCATGACCATTTTTCTGTACGACTGTAAAGTAGGGATGCCACCTCCTAGGGGGCGTCCCCATAGCACCGCCTCGCCTCGCCGCGCCTCGCCTCGCCACGGTTCGATTGTGTCCCAATTGGCCCCCGGTTCACGAGACCGTGGGCGGAGTCGACGCGGTAAAGCGGGACAATATTTTCGACGGCATTATTTCTGTGCGATACACGACAGCGCAGCGATGGACAAAGTAGAGGTTGTTTCATACCTGCTGCTCGGTCTGTGGTTGCTTTTCTGTTAAAGAAACAACAGTTTTCCTCACTGAAGTCACTGTTGATCATTTATCCAGGCAACATTTCTAATTTATTGTTTTGTTTTCTGGGAGAGTAAAGGTGTAGTTCAACCTTGATATTCTCACCAAAAGTAAACACGAGACAGATACAACACAGTAAACACGCCTCCTTATTTGAAATAGCTGCCCTAGCGAGCCATGGACAACTTTATGCCGCGGTGTTCGAGGCTTCCTCGCGGCGAAGAGCCACGCCCTCTCGACGAATCCGTATTTCTTCTCGTCTCAAGACTCCTCGGATTCCCTAATTTAACGCGCCTCACACAGGAGCAACTCGGTTTGTTCCGAGCGCTTCGCCGTTTGCCGCTCGTCGTTTTCGCGAATATGGTTGAACACACTCGTGAACACGGAAGTTCCGTGTCGAAAGAGTTGGCGTCGGTGTCCGCTCCGACAGGGAAAATCGCCGAAAACACTGAGCCAATCCAGTGCCCTGCTCGTCGCGTCACAACTAAATCTTTGCCTCGTCTCGCTTGGACCCTGAGCGCTTGAGGTACCAAAATGGCACCTCCTACAACCGTGTAGCGGCCAGTGGGGCCGCTCTACAACCGTACCGTGGCGAGGCGAGGCGGTGCTATGGGGACGCCCCCCTAGAGTTTCAAATCCGTGACATCTCGGGGGGTCTCTCAAGTCTGTCGACGACGGGGGGCTCACCAAAATATACGGGACAGAGTAAAGTGCGTCCCGTATCAGTTCATTACGGGACAGGCTTTTTAGTTGCCTAATATGGGACAATCGCGTATTTTACGGGAAGGTTGGCAACCCACACACAGACGGAAATCAAATGGGTTTTTGTAATTTTCCCTAAAAAACGGGACAAATTGTGTCCCGGGAGAGATTTCATTTTCCCGGGACAGGTGGTGAAAAAGAGAACAATTCTGGTAAAAACGGGACGGGTGGCAACCCTACTGTAAAGTCATACTGAAGTTTATTTAATTATTTTTTTTGCAGCAATGTCTGCCACGGCTGGGCTGTCTGTCTGTTCCCTCGGTCTCTTTATCACAAACCTGTCCATTATTTACAACCTGGCCAGCTTGTGGAGCAATTCACCTTGATAAATGGTGCAAACCGCCACATCATTCAGAAATGAACAATGTTTTTTGACTGGCAATCATTTATATGATATATTATAATGGATTATATTTAATAATAATGATTAAACAATAATTACATTAGATCTGTTGATAGACACTAAAGATAATTAAAGCTGCAAGCAGCGTTTGAGGGACTGAGCTGCCATGGCCGCTGCGTGCTGATGACGTTCGACACCTGGCGACGCCACTTGAGACCTGCCGATGCGCACTGACACCTGCTGACCCCTCCCATCACCTGCTGACCTCTGCCTTCCCCTGCTGACGCCCCCCGGCACCTGCTGACCCCTCCCGTCGCCTGCCGACCCCTGACAATCTCCTGTCGACGCTCCCCGACACTTGCTGACCCCTCCGGACGCCTGGCATCCCCTCCCGACACCTCCCAACATCTACTGACCTCTTTGGACACCTTCCAAACCCTGGTGACCCCTGTTGACACCTTCCCTTGATGGAGATCAGAGGCCCAATGAGACAAATGAGTGATTTATATTTGCATAGCTGGAAAGTGGTACTATAGAGCGAAGCAGGTTCATTCCTCATGTTTGTGAAATGTTTCATCAGTCGACCTGTGTGTGAAATGTGATGAGTTTTGAAGCATGTTTAGTGGGTAAAATGTGAACTAGAAGATGTCTTACTAATCATATGTGTAAGCAAATGATGCAGATTTTGCACTGTTTTGTTTGTAAAGGCTGGAATGTAAATTACAAGCCTTGATGAGACAAACACACTTTTGAATGATATCTGTAGCACCTTCCCAATGGCAACAGCAGCCATTTATGTGTGTGTTGCTTAAAATAAAGGGCAGAGGGACCTGCAGCTGCTGAGTCCTGGAGCTAGAGCGGAGGCTAACGTTAGCTCCGTTTTTGAAACCAGAGAAACAAATGCTTCTAACGGGGCCATTTCTGTGTCGTGTAACGTTTGACCCAGTCTGAATAAAGGTCCTTACACACCAGGCAAAAGGCAAAGTGATAAACAAGCAAATGTTTCGGCAGCGATTTTTTCTATACACACCAACCACGATGCGAATATGTGTCTAAAATTCACTAAGCGAATGAAGTTCGGGGCTGTTTCTGTCGCGCCGAAGGAGAAACAATGGAGTCGACTACATCCTCAATTTATGATGCCCTGGTGATGGTTGGATTAAAAAAAGAAATAAAGAAAGAATAAAAGTCTTTGGGTACACCCAATTTTGTTCTTGAAAGACGTGTTGCAGCCGTTAACTTAAAAACGTTCGTATGCCGAGTAACTCAGTTTATAGTGGACATGTGTATTCTGCTTATTGTATTGTTAAAATTATCATATTATTATTATCATTATTATTATTTGTTTTTTCTGTTTTTCAGGTGGATATATAAGTCAGGTGGAAGATACTAATTGTTCGTTTAAAAAGTGGCGGTTACAAACAGTTTTTTTGACCACGTTATTGAAGTTCCTGTTGGCATAAAAGATTTTTTCGTTTTCCTTTGGATGTGATTTGGAAAATTTTTCGGAACAGATTTAAATGAAAGTATAAAAAATCTGATTTTTTTTTAAAAAGTGTGGCGACCAATAAGTTCAGTTTTACGTGCATAAAACGAACCACCTTCTACACCACGGCTTTAAAAAAAAAAAAAAAGCCGACATAAGAAGAGATGGGTGAGTTCAAACAAGTCGAAATATCTCACTTCCTGTTTATTGAGTGTAAAAAATTAGAACATATGAGATGTACAGGTTGATGACAGGAACGCGTGGGTTTTTGTTGCACAGCTGTAAGACGTTCCTAGAGGGCGCAAGGGGCATTTTAGTTTTCTGATGTTTTTAAGTGATTTTTGGTCAATTTTTGAGCGTACAGCGACTTTAAAGGGCTATAAAATGGAAACGGTTAAACATTTCCACTGAAAACATTTATGGTTCTTGAGTTCTGCAATTGTTGATGTTTTCTAAAATAAGTGAAAATAGCTCACTTCCTGTTTGTCGAATTCAAAAAATTAGCGTATGAAATGTAGCTCTCTATCCAAGGAATGCGTGGGTCTTTGTCTCATGATGCTACAACCTTCCTAGAGGCCGCTAGAGGCTTTTTAGTTTTTCCGAGGGGATGTCTAGTGATTTTTGGTCAATTTTGAGTGTACTGCGACATTAACGGACGATAAATGAAAACAAACGCCTTAATTACAAAATTTCGAATAACTTTTTGTCATGAAGGTCTTGTCTATGTCATACTCAATTTTCAAGCCGAAAGCACTTACGGTTTCTGAGCAAGTAAAACTGAAAGTGAACAAGTGAATATAGCTCACTTCTGATTTGTCTGGGGTCAGAGGTCAGCATTTATGAAAATCAGGTATGTATTGAACGAACACAAGGGTCTTCGTCCCATGTCTGTACGACCTTCCTAGAGGGTGCTTTTACGATTTTAGTGTTTTGGTCGATGTAGAAGGCGCTATTGAGCAGACTGATGCAATTTCTTGAAAGGTTACATTTTTCGCCAGTTCTGACCTGCATGCAAAATTTGGTGAATTTTGGAGTATGTTAAGGGTTCAAAATGGGGTTCCAACACACGGCGCAAGAATAATAATAGGAAATGGATGAAACACAATAGGGTCTTTCACCCTGCGATAGACCTGCTCCGTTCCATCACTGTTCATATTGCTGGGGCTCAGTCCCGAATTACACTGTTTTATTAATATATCTGCATTTATTATCTTAACTTCTCTTAAAATTTTCTGTGGCCCCTCTAGTGCCCCCTGGCGGAAAAGAAACTTAAGGTTAGGCAATTCCTCCAAAAACCTAAGGTTACGCAACCCCTCCTCCCCTCAAAAAAAATACTGTTAGGCAACCCTCTCTCTGAACTTTGCGTTGGGGTTGGAGTTACGGTTGGGCTTAGGGTTGGGGTTTGAGTTATTATTAGTTAACTAAGGTTAATGTTGGAGATGGTGATTATGATAATAATTAAAAGATAAGTTGATTTTATTGTTTTTTTTCTTACTCTCTCTCCAAGGCCCCCTGGTGGCCCCCACTTTGAACACCCCCGAACTAAGATAAAATTGTCACAGAAAAGTGAAATGTCTGTTCCCCTAAAATATATAGGATAGTCCTGCTGTGATGTGTAATAAGGTGTGTGTTGTTGGAATCAGACAATTAACATCGTGCATCATATCATATTGTGCTATTATATTTGTAACACTATATTTATATGATGGAATTATTATGTGACCAGAGAGGAATTGCCTTTGCAACCCTCATAAAGTTTGTGACCCATCCAGTCACAGGGATGGGAACTTGTGACCTGAGCTCGTCTTGCTTGGTTTCAACAGGTCACACCGGAAGGAAGGATGGACCATTTGGCTCACGGCCAAATAAGGACCTGCTTCCTCATTCACAAACAATGACATTAACACCCAACAACCGAAGGAGGAAGAATGGACAGCCAATCAAAGGACGACATTTGAGAAGACATTCAAATTAGGAGTCAAATTGTTTGTCTTTGCATTTAAGGACTTTCTTGGGAGAAAGGAGTCAGTCTGACTCCGGCGACGGCCAGGACTCGACTCCAGAGATCTCTTCATCAGATCTCTGTAACAAATGTCTTGTTCTTCTTTTCACCAAAACTTCATAAGATTTTCCTTGTCTCCTTTTCACACGGTTTGGTAGCAGGATATTAGATAAAGAAACCAAACCAACAGTGTGTAAAGCTGTGTTTTTTTTAAATGAAAGACTGAATTACTAAATGAATGAACGAATCAACAAACAGACAAATAAATTTAAGCAATGCAAGGTAGAAATTCAATCCTTAAAAAAAGCATTTAAATAATTTTTTCAATTCCTCCCATACTTCTCCGAAACAAACAGAAACAGGCAACAATCAGAAACAAACTGTGTAAAAGATCAGATGACATCTCCTATATAGTCTGCTAAGTGATAAATGTTGTCAACAACTTGAAGTCTGAACTCACCTGCATCTTGACGCGAGTAACCTGTCCTTTGTCCCTCCAGTCCACTGTGTCCGGAAGGTTCTTGCCAGAGACTCCAATGAAGACGTTTGGCGCCCTCTCGAGGTCTGTGGGGGGAGTGAGCGTGGCCAAAGTCTCCCGGATCTCCTCCAGCGACTGAAAGAAAATACAACAAACAGCCGGAGAGACGATTTGAAATCAACTGTGAAAGAAACAAAACAAAAACAAAATCAGATAGACTCAGTCCTGCTTACGTAACATCATCAAACCTTGAGCAGAACAGAGCAGAGAAACTCGGCCATTGCTTATTGCTTTTTATTAGTCAATGAACAACACAAGTTGTTTCTTTTCAGCGCCTCCATTTCTGTGTTTTCATTTTTAATTTCAATGCAAATTGTATTTATTTGTTTATTTTGCAAAAATGTGCATCCTTGCACAACATTTGTTATAATATAGATTCTTCAATTTGCATGGCAACTCCTGTCTTTTTCTTGATGCCGTCTGAAAAAAACAACAGCCCAACTGATTTATATTACAAAGTTCACGCTCCTCATGCTCCTCATCTCCATTCACTTGACGTTCGTTGTAAAAATCAAAGCTTTACTGATGAATCAATGACTCTACTGAGCTGAACCAGCTGGGCCGATGTTGACTCACCAAGTCCCCCAGGTGATTCATGCCCAGCTGGTAAGTGTGGAGTCCCATTGAGGCCTCCAGGTTGTGCATGTTGATGAGCCTCAGGTTCTCCTCCCACAATTCCCTGCGGCTCAGGTGCTCATCCTGGAAAGAGAGGGAAAGATGGTGTGAGACCTAGCTGAACACTACTGAACAGGTCAGTCACGACCGTAATAAACCTCACACCTTTTCCTGGTAGTTCTTGTTGTGCGTCTTCTTCCACAGCTCCCAGTGGAGGTCCAGGCTGCTGTCCAGCATGGCGACAGCAGCCTGGACACAGGCGGAGACCAGCAGCAGGTTTACCAGTGTCACCGCCATCGGACCTGCACGCAAGAGTCTAACCGTCAGTGGTGGTCAGGTCCATTCAGATATCAATGATACAATTGTTGGATTGTGTCGGTACCAACGCCATTACGATAGATTGGTATGTTAATACTGTATTTGAATATACTGATTACTATGTTTAAACTACCACAGGATGGACCAAAACTTCAATCCTATATTTTTATGAACATTTTTCATCTCATGGAAGGATAGTGACAATTACAAATTCCAAGCAGAAGAATTATAATTGAGGTCAAACTACCAGCACTTTATCAAGACAGTTGCTGCTACTCCAGGGTGAGGAGGAAACTGAACAGCGTGGATGAGAATTTTCTTTTTACCCCCAAAATTTTAAAATCTGAACTCTGCCCTGTCTAATAACTAAATAATCCCAGAGGGGAAAACATGGAAAAAGAATTAAAAGGTCATGAAAATTCATTCAGATTGGGAAAATTTGATCACACATCGTCCTTAATCAATAAGTATCTGTGATAACAACTCTTGCAGTATCACACACTATTACTACTACTACTACACACCACTATTGAACATCACAACACTAACAGAAACTTTTGCACTTAATTGCACTCTTCATACTTTTCACACTGTACAACTTGCTTTTCTTGGACTTATTATATTTTTAAAGCTTGTATAGTTTTGGTTTGCTGTAATGCGATCTTGTTGTTTTACTATGGAGGTGCCAATAAAGTTTTGAAAGTTTTAGAAATGTAGTGACAACTGTAAAGATCCTGCTACCTTGAACCTTTATCACAGGGGTCACCAAGGTGGTGCCCGCGGGCGCAAGGTCGCCTGCAGGCCTGTTCTAAAAATAGCAGAACTTGCCCTGATTGCACGAAGATAGGTTTCTCCGAGAACATAGAAATATTTAGAAGCCGGCGTTTTCACTGAAACTGCAAAGACTGCATATTTATGTTAAAAAACAAACAAACGTAGTATTGTGCGATGTGTGAATTTATGTCTGCTGCTGCTGCTGCTCAGAAAACCACCAATGAGGCGCCAAGATCAGCACACCGCACATTTCTGAAAACGCTCCTCGAGGTGGATAAGTTTGAACACGCCGCCTTGCCCGGATTTGTGTAAACACCGAAACCGATCTTTTCTTTTTTTTGATAATGCTGATGTCACAGCTCTAAACTCCTCCCTCCACCTTGCAACCTGAACGGCCGTGAGGTGCAGGCAACCACTCATAACAACAACAACCACGTTGGGCAACAAACTTGTTACTGCTACTAAAAACCAGCCTGCAGTCTTCCTATGAACTTCCACTGCAACAAACCTCAAACAATAGTGAACAATAGCACACGGTGCTCGTGGATCGATCGTGGATTGTGTGCAAAGTGAAAATTAAAACACTGAAAGCGACTTGCAAGCCACCTGTTTAACTTTTTATGTATTTACTTTTGGTTCAACGATTCTTCTGTGGGACTTCAGCGCGGGAAAAAAAATGAAACAAGAACCAATGTCGGTTAACTTCAATCTTCAATCTTTTTTCTTTGGCTGTGTCCCTGTGCAGTTTGAGTTAGCATTAGTTTGCTAGGTAAGGTGAGGCTAACCACATGAGGACTTTATTTCTGGTCTATTCTCATATTTAATAGTATATCTTCTGTATTTCTCTCTCAGAAGTTGCTGTCCGAAGTTCTGGCAGCTTCTACAATTGGAGTGTAATAAACCTGTAATAACCTGTAATATATCTTTTGGTTTAAATTCTGCATTTTCCTTCTTTGTCACTGTAAAGATATAAGACACCACTGTTTAGAGCTTGCTGACAGCAGCAATAGCTGGAAGGAGGAAGTGGTTTTCGGTGACTCGGCTGCAGGTGTGCGTCGGCTTCGCTGACGGCAGAAGCAACATTGCCTGAACCTTGCGTTGTATTGGAGTTGGTTTTTTTGGCAACTGCAGTGTTGAAGTTGGCCCTGCAGCTGCCTGGTTTATGGTGGAGAGCATCGACAGCAGGACCAAAGAAGAACAGCAGAACGTAGCAGAGCGTTCTCAACCGTTCTGCTGTTAAGTTAGAACATGTTTCCAGCCCTAAATGCAAAGTGAAAAAACAACAACAAAAACAGCACTTCTAGAGTTCGGCCCTCGGTGATGTCACAAAATCCCCCTTGCTCAACAGGAGGCTGTAAACAGAGGCTGTATCAGGCCACTTTTTTGTTACGGGACCTTTAAGGCAAATAAAAAGAAGGTTTCAACAAATTTTATGATCAAACTGCAGAGAAGCTCATCAAAACCAAAAACGATTTCAGTCTGAACAGGTCACGAGTAAAAACT
The DNA here is from genome assembly GCA_009823395.1 of Thamnaconus septentrionalis. NCBI lineage: Eukaryota > Metazoa > Chordata > Actinopteri > Tetraodontiformes > Monacanthidae > Thamnaconus > Thamnaconus septentrionalis. The sequence goes on from CM020511.1 coordinate 22,548,308, forward strand.
GACTCCTACTTCCCTGTTCTGCGATTCGTTCTCAGTCTGAGAGCCACTTTCATTAAAAACCGTTATTTTAAAAAAGCCCCCATAATAATGCAACAGATCAACAGCCCAAGTGAACTGACTTGGGTGTGACTCGGTGGATGCACCAGTTCACCAGATGTCTGACGAGATTATTCTCTAGGAGAGAGTCACTGCCAAGAGGAATTGAGTTGAAGCGTTCCTGTCGAGAATTGAGAGACGGCACAGCTTCCTGTTCAACCTGTTTGCTGTTTCCTGGAGTATGACCACACACGCACACACACAAAACTCTCAGAGATTCCAACATCTGAGCAGTAAAGTAACCTTCACTGAATTTTACCGAGGAGGAAGAAACTGCACAAGGTAAAACAGCCCTACAGTGAAATAGACATGACGGTCAATGACCGTGAGAAGAACAGCAACTTCATCCTGACTCTTCACTGATGGAATAACATCAACAAAAAGAAACATCATAGAAGAACAAAGATTCCATAGACTACCATGAAATACCCCCAACGATCACCGTCCGATTCACCACCAAATACGATTCAGACCAAAAAAGACAAAACGAAACTAAAAGCAACTTCAAACCTAAAACCATCCAGTTTCCGTCACCTTATTAACAGCCAGTCAAATAAATGAATGAGACTAAGTAATTGAGCTTAACGACAAGAAGCTCTACGCGGTCGATGTTAGGACGGTTGACAACAACACTCACCTCGATCCGTTCTACACATCCTCTGAACCGCACGCGTCCGCACGCGCGTCTAAATAAGGAGCGTGTCACGTGGTACTGCCCACTCCCTTCTCTTTCTCTCTCTGTATCCGCGAACATGACCGTGTCGCACCTGGAGGTGTGGGGTCGGGTTCTACAGGATTCACACTTTTCTTTAATAAGCTGATTGTGAGAGCGTGACGCTGCTTTTTCTCAGAATCGACCACCCTAACCCCCCACGCAAAAGAAAAAAAAGAAAATGCACGGTATACATACCCAGAAAATTAGGATTTTGTTGATCAGGTCTTGCAGCTTGACTTTGTGGGTTCATGGTTTTAATAAGCTGAAAATCTTAATCAGCAAAGTTACAACAAGGAACTGCTTGAGATTTGTCAATTTGTAATGGCTCAATAAAATGTGTTGGTTTCATCTATTATGTTAAATTGCCAAAATAAAACAACTTTTACTTGATATTCTAATTTTTCGGGTAGTACCTGTATTAATATCATAATTTTTTGGTCAGTAAAATCCATTGGAATAATTAGAATAAAGAATTTAAGGAGTGTCATTAGCACTCCCTAAGAGGTATGAACTTAAACTGCACTCCAGCACATGAATGCAGGATTTATTTATTTTTTAAATTTTTTTTTTTTTTTGTTTGTTTGTTTGTTTTTTATAAAAATGGATCCAAACTGTGGAGCCTGTTATAGACTGACTGTCACTGTATAGTGATGGTATGCTGGTTCAGATTAAAACCCCAAAAAGTTGCTGAAACAAAGAAATTGTGTAAATGTGGAAGAATCAGAAACATGACTTGATGTGAATTGCAGCAGTGTGAGATTCACTTCCGCTTTTATGTAATGAGTTCAGCTGCCTGTGGACACACACGCACGCACTGTACTTCCCTTCCCTTTCCCCCACCCCCACAACATCAGTTATGAGACTGTATGAATATTATTTCTGTCAGCTGTGTTGAACTGTTGAAGTTTCCCCCCTTTAATTTTATTATAATTATATGCATTAATGAGTGTGGATGTGTGAGAATACACACTCAGGAGTATTAATGGGGTTTTCGTCCAAGCAGCTAGACAAGCTTTTCTTTCCACTTTTAAAAAACAAAAACAAAAAACAAAACAAACGTTTTTCTTCTATGAATTCATGTTAAATTAGATTGCGTTTACGCACTTTTCAACACCAATTTTGAAACATTTGAAACCCTTTTTTTTCGGTTTGTGTCTTTTGTTGCAAACAAATCCTTTAGTTCAGGTAATAAAATGATAAAATGAAGAAGAACCGTGGACGAAATCAGGGCTGAGAGGGCAGAAGGCCTCTCTGGTCTGAAAGGATCTAAATCACACACTCCAAGATTTTCCAGAGAAATCTTTAATTCATAAGTAAACAAAACAAACGAACAAATAGTCAATCACATTAATCATCAGGAGACAAAGTGCTGAACAGAATTGACCAGGACACAAGTGACACACAAGAGGAGAAATGCTCCAGCTGACCAGCAGGGGGTTCCTGTCACTTGCTTTAAATTTAAAATAAAAAATGGATTAAAAAATGGATTAAACATCATAAATCAGGGTGAAAAAAAGGGGGACCAGAAGGTTCACAACTTAACCTGCTAAAAGTGTAAAATGTTGCTTGTGCAAAAGTCAAATCCACCGAATCCAGTGTGTGTGTTTGTGACTAGGCATCCAAACTGGGTTCTGGCCAGTCTGTCTGACAAACTTGTAGTGATTCAGCGGAAACGTTTTGCACTGAAGGCCTGAGTGGAAACCCTTGGCCCCTCCAACCCCGTTCTCCCCCTCTGAGGCCCCTGCCCAGACTCCTCACACCACCGGGTAGCTGGCCAGGTTGGCGATGCCGCACAGGTTGCCACGGTTACGGGCCATCATGATGTAGCCCTTCTTGCCCCAGCTGTCGCCCCAGCTTACAGAGGAAAGAGAGAGAGAGGCAGCTGAAACAAGCCACACCCGGGGGGGAACGAGCAAGGGCGCGTGGTCTGAAACCCACCTGTTCTTGACGATCCAGTAGGGCTTCTTCCTGGCGCTCACACCGTAGCCCACCAGCAGCACGGCATGGTTGATGTTTTCACTGTCACACTCAGAGTCGTAGTAAATACCTGGACAGGTGATGGAGGAGGAAGAGGAGGAGCAGATCAATTATTAGTTGAGTCCGGAGCATAAGGTTTATCGGAAACTACTTTCTGCCAAAAGAAAAAACACTCTCATCAGCACTGTAGGATTTTTATAGTAATTGAGACGACCAGGTGGGCATGTCTTTCTATGCTAGTTAGCAAAAAAATAAATAAATGAAATAAAATAAAAAAGGCTAATCCAAACACAGGCTCAACTAGACACGTAGCTTTGCGTTTTCATCAGGCTAGCCGGCTCGATTTTCCATGCTAACACATCACGGCCTGCACGAAAGGAATCCAAATTCATTGCCGTCGTTCCATATTTACGAATTCCAAGCGCTGTGTTGTATGTGTGTGGACCTTTGCTGTAGAACTGGAAGCTGGTCAGCTGGGCGTCGATGCCCACAGAAATGGGTCCGACCTGGTAGAGGGCAGAGCCCAGTGCCTTCTCATCGCCCACTGGGACCTCCTCGTAACCTTTACAGGAGGCGGCCATGCCCTGCGGACTGTACTGGCACGGCTGGTCCTGGACACACAAAAAACAACGACAACAACAACACGGTTTAGCTTGAAGCTTCGAGAATGGACAGGACAGGACAGGCAGAACTGGCCTAAAGTCAAAACAACCTTCATGGAAAATAACCACAGTGCTCTAAACAAACTCAATAGCCTTCGTCAGACTCATGTGACACCTCGCAGACCAAGTGAGGAACCGCAGGCTGCCTCAGTTTCACTCTAAGAAAAGATTCACAAGCTTCCTCCACATTTCTCCTTCCTCTGCTCGGAATTAACACAACGGCCTGAACCACATTTACACATTTGGTTCTGCATTTTTTTCTCTCTCCCACCTCCCTCAGTGTCCTTGCTGCAACCTTTGTTGAGCTTAGAATCTGTAAAGGGGAAGTATAGCGAAATGAGAAACAAGCTACCGAATATCTGAGCTAATGGCCATTTTGAAAAGGTGTTTTCAAATTTTCAGATTTTTGATGACCGTCTTCTGTCCTGTTTTCTTTTTTCTCACAGCGGTTTGCACCAGTGTCCTCTGCAAACACTGTGGTTCTCAATGTGGCCAGTGGCAAAACAACAGGATGTCGCACCAACGACAGTGAAGAAAACACTGGTTGACTCCACAACAACAATAACTAAAAATCATGTTGAAATCATGTTGAAATCATGTTGAAATCGTGTGTGTTTGTGTGGGTGTCTCTGCAGATACTCTGGCAACACAAGAGAGGTCGTGCAGATTAAAGAAATTCTAGGAGTATTTCACAAAATGCTCCGTTCACCTTTTTTTTGCACTAAATTTTGCAGTAAGATTGCAGGAGCGAAAATGAGAGATTTCATGAGTTTTTGTAACCAACAAACTCTAAGGAAAGCACAAAGCATCCTGTCTGTTCCTGGTCATGTAATTAATTTCTTTGTTGTCCTCTGGTCATCAGCATGTTTCACCTGTTTATTAGACTAACAATTTCCAGAAATATTTTATTCCCTCTGCTATTTGCCTCCTAAATTCCTTATAAAACTTTGATTCTCTTTTCAATGGTACTGTTTTTAAGATCTTATCGGTCAACATTGGTAACCCCTTTTATTAATTAATGCAATTATTTATTTACTATTTTTGTTTATTGATCCGCTATATTCCTCGCCATTTCATTCCACTCTATCTACCCATTTTGATTGAATGTACTTGTGGCTCTGTGTGTTGTTATGCAAGATGCTCAAACCAATTGTCCCTCATGAATTATTAAAATTGTCTGTGTCTGCACCAGATCTCCAAGGCTTCTGAATAAAGCCATCAGAAAATGAATTGTTGCATTGCCAGCCCCATCCTGTGGCCTAAAAGCAATGGTCAGCCTCACCTCTCCGCGGTACGGGTATGCCTCCTCGGAGTCGATGCCTCCGTTCTCCTGCACGTAGTGGAAGGCGTTGGTCATGTATCCGCCGCCGCAACCGTCATTCTCCTTGACACAGTCCACCAGGTTTTGAGGACTGAGGTCCACCAATTTCTTTGTGGACTTGGCCAGCTGGCCCTCCAGAGCCCCGGCCGAGCTGAAGGCCCAGCAGGAGCCGCAGGAGCCCTGAGAGGAGAGAGGAACCAGCGTGAGGCTCACTCATGGATTCTCACGTTAGTCCACTAGAGGGCAGACCTATCCCACATCTTTTTTGGAGGACCAAAAAGGGAGCTGATGTTACAGCGGTGCATGTTGGGATCACTTTTTAAATCTATTTACTGTCGTCAATCAAGCAAAATCAATGAACAACTAAAGCCCTTTATTTAAAGAATCAATAGAGTATCTATCTATCTATCTATCTATCTATCTATCTATCTATCTATCTATCCCCCGCCTCACCTCCCCCACCCCCTGCATGCTGAGTGGAAGTGATGCGATGCAGGCGGTAACCTCATTAGCATGCAGAGATCGCAGCAGCCTGCTGCATAATTTAGGACGCAGATCAATAAATCCCCATCTCTACCGCTGCTGCTGCTGCTGCTGCTCCTGTTTGGACGTTTGGCCAGCAGATGGCGGTGACGTCTTCAGGAAAGCATTTGCAAAGAACGAAAATATCCATCCATCCATTTTCCATACCCGCTTCTTCCCGAGCTCAGGGTCACGGGAAGAACGAAACAATATTTTTAAATTAGTTACCGGGTTTTTCAAAACAGTAAGTCACCTGTTTGACGAAAATGAATCAGATCAGAATTATGACGCCATTAGAAGTCGCTGCTGCATTAGGAGAAATATCCAAATTTCGTCTTGAATTATCATTAAAATAAAATAAAATGAAACAAAAAATGTAATTTCTCTATGAAAAAATGTTCAGGTTTTTGTCAGAGTTCGCCAAGAACCCCAAAAACAATTATTTGTCCAAACAACAACAACAACAATCCTAAAGCAACATAAAATATGAAACATGCACAGGTCAGAGTCGCTGCAAAATAGCTCCTATCTGCCCAGCAAGAAGCAGCCCAGCTGTCTGTCTGTATGACCAGGTGGCTCTGCTAGTTTACATAAATAGTAATCTCAAAAATAAAAAAGCAATAAAACAAAACAAAACAACAACGTTATGAATCTGGTTGTTGTTGGCGGTTCACCGCATCAGCAGCCATTTCATGTCGGAGCTCCAACCCGGAAGTTTGCTGCTCGAGACTCACATTGGATTAGAAGCCACATCTATAGTTTTTGTTGTTGTAGCTGATGTTGCTGAATCTATCACCATTGATGTATGATATGCCTGGTGCTTACTACATTTCTGTCAAGCTGGTAGACGATATAGACTTTGACACTGAGATTGACTGCAATGACTGGAGGCGGAACAGGGGGCGGAGCCTGACCCGCCAGCTGGACGTTATCAGACCCAGGTGTCTAACCTGGTTCTTGACTGACGTCACCCAGCCCTTCTTGCGGTAGTCCAGGCTCTTGGGCATATGGTGCACGCTAGTGTTGAAGGTCATGGTCGCGTTCCTCTGACTGTCCAGCGGGACGATCAGGCCGGTCATCTTCTCGTACACTTCCTCTGAAGTCTGAACAGAGAGAGCAGAGAGCACGTGAAGGAACTTGGAGGAGAAACACAATGTCTCACCTGCTTTCTGCCGAAAAAATTACCCCAACAACCAGAACACTGAGCTCCAGTTTAATAGTTATAAATAACAAGGTTGGAATTCATGCGATAATTCTGTCAAAGCACAGCTGGGGGTTGTGTCGCTGGAGCTGGTAAAATAAATAAATAAATACATAAAAATTGGACATTCCCTTCATTTATTTCAGACCTGAAGCTGCAACCGAGAAAAAGAAAAAACTCCAGTTGCTGATTTGAGTTGATGTTTTTCTGAATGTAAGATTTTACCTCTTTTCACAGTCAAGTGAAATAAAAAAAACAAAAAACAAGCTTTATTGTTATAATATCATTATTAGAAATAGACATGTTCATTCTGGAAGCAGGACATTGATTAAGATCAGGAAGAGAGAAAAATACCCCGTCTGCTCCTTTCTTGGGGCCTCTGGTGAAAATGAAAGCGGAAGATCATCTGTTTTATTTCTCCACCATCTGTTTATCACGACTTCGCCTTCCCTGGCCGCTAACAAACCAGCAGGTTAATGACTTTTTATTATTAACGTACAGCTTTGAAGAGCCTGAAACAACCAGGTCACAAAGCTGACTTGAGCTGATGGCAGGACCAATTGGTTCTTACACTCTGTCAGAAATAATAAATCAATTTTTCTTTTTTTTAATATAAAGGTAATATAGCAATAACAATGATGCATTATGGGAAGTTGCTCACCCTAAAGCAGCTTAGCATCAAATACAGACGCCGTGTAACAGCTTCGGCTGTGGCCACTTAAACTGAAACATAAACATTTGCCTTTTTTTTTTCTTATCAATTTCTACCAGCTCAATGTGAATCAGGAGTTTTCAGAAGAATCAATAACCGCAGGTGCATTTTTGTTACTTGAGAAGGTTGGGATGTTTAAATGTTTGATGTCAGAGCTGCTGCGATGAAACCGGTTCGGAAAAAATGCTGACCCACGTAATAAGCAGGGGAAACTAAGGGCGTATTCACACCAGGAAAGTCCTTTAGTTCGCATTCTTTGGTCCGGACCAAAATACAATGTATCTTTTTGGTTTGGTGCGGTTCCTTTTCACATTGCAATTTTCGCAAGAGTCCCAGGATTTGACAACAAACCCATATGTATGCAAAGATCGTGCAAATCATTGGACAAAATGGTCCGGGCGGGGTAACACGGTAAAACACGGAAATCAAATAATCATGGATCTCCAGCGTGCTGCATTCGTTGTGCTCATGTTTGTTTGTTTTTTTCACACAAACACAAGCGTTTGCAGGTAATTTGGAGCATCAGAAGCTTTTGATGCAACGTCGATTTTATAAGGAGATGTTTACCATTTTGTGACAATGAAGACGTTTGGCAAGAAGCGTCTCCTCATTGCTCCATGTTGAACCACGACTCATGTTCGCCTTGTGGTCCGACGACGTGCTACTAAACTTTCTACTATACTAACCAAAAGATTATTTCCCCTAATGGTTGTGGCTACGGAAGCCTGTGACGTGTAAAAAAAGTGTGTGATTTCACAACTGGTTCGAGCCACAGTGCGGTCGCTCTCACACATCAACCGATGGTTCGTTTGGAAGCGAACCGAGACCACCCCTCCGGCGAGGTCTCGGACCGGCTGTTTGCTCCGGACCAGAGTTCGCTGGTTTGTATTCCCACCAACCCAAAAGGTCCGCAAAAGGGACTTTTTTGGTTTAGTTGGAACCAAACAGGGCAGGTGTGAAACCAAACCAAAACAACAAAACTAACTTAAACTTTACAATCAACAAGATTCTTCTTCTGCCCAGGTTTGCTTGGTTTTGGTTTGCTGCACTCACCATGTCTCCAAGATGGTTCATGGCCATCTCGAAGGACTGCATGCCCAGCGCCGCCTCCTGGTTGTGGGCCTCGATGACGCGCATGTTCTTCTCCCAGACGGTCTTGCGAATCCCCTCCTCACCCTAGCGACAAGAGCCACAGTCAGTTGTTAGCCGTCACGCCCCTGAACACCAACAACAGCATCCTCTTTGTCTGTCTCAATACAGCAAGAAGATGCAAATTCGGGCAAATAGGACAAAATTTACGCTTTAATTAGTGAGTAAGCCGAGTAGCCCCATTTGTTTAATGAGGCCAGTGACGCCACTGCAGGTTTCCTCACACAGCCGCAGGACTGAAAGTGTAAATCTGATGCATCTCTCTCTCTCTCCCCCTTTCTCTGTGTGTGTGTGTGAGATTTATTTACATTTTAATGCATGCATCCTATCACAACACGTGAAGCAAAAATATGAAAGAGAGAGAGGGAGAGAGAAAGCTGGCCAGTTTATCTTGACTGCCGCCTGTATCCAGTTGGCGACTGTTTGCAGTCATCAGTCAGTGCTACAGCCGCCCTGCTAACAGGATATAGAAACAACGTGAGCCGCTGTCGGTTCAAGGAGGTTAGGGAGGAGATAGCAGAGCTCCTGGGTGAATACTGATGAGGAGGAGAGAAGAAGAGGAGATGAAGGAAGAGGAGGAGGAGGAGGAGGAGGAGGAGGAGGAGGAGGAGGAGGAGGAGGAGGAGGAGGAGGAGGAGGAGAGGATGAAGCGAGAGAGAAAAACAAGAGAGAATAATCATGATGTTAAAAGTGGGCCACGGCCTCCCTGCTGAAAAGATGTGGTGTTGTTTAAAGTGTGGATTTTATGTGCATTTTACTTTCTTTTTTGCATTTGTAGCGTCGACTTTTTAGTTAATCAAAAACAAAAATGAAATTTTAACCTGGTTGAAGTGAACTTTCCTGTTTTAAAATGTTAGCAGTGTGTTGATGTGAATACTTTCATCGTGTTAAGACATGAGGAAAAACACACGTACGTGCGGCGCACATGCACACACACACATGCGCACACACACAGAGTGTTGACCTCTGGCTGCAGGAAACACAGCAGGGTGACAGATGTTCACTGAGCAATAGAGAGACTCTGTGGTGAATTGGCAGCTGAAGCCTGACTTGCTTTTTCTCCTTCAGAAATCTCAACAATTAAAACAAAACAAAAATCAGCACAAGAGAAACATGGGGAAATTCCCCCAGAAACGAGCCTGACTGCAGCTCATGCCAAACAGATCACGCAGTTTGTGTCTGTTTTTAACAAAGAGCCAATAAAATGTCTTCAATTTTCTGCTGGCGAACGGAAGCGTCGAAAGCCTTGGTGCTATTGGCTGAAGTTGAGAGAGGGCAAGTGCTGCAGCTGCAGCTCCGCCCACCTATTGCTCCTCCTACTCCACTTCCTGCTGGTCCGAACATGAAAGCGGAGAGGCCGTTACCTGTTCCCCCAGTCTCTTACTGGAAGGCGGGGAGACTTGCAAATGTCTTTTTTCAGGGAAAAAGCACAAGAAGAAATATTTTGGAAAAGCAGCCTCCCACCTTTCACCTTTCAAAATATGGCTGATGATGGTCCAAACAGCTGCTCTAAAAGGGGGTGGGGCTTAGCAAATGGTCCGCTGCAGATTTCCCAGGGGGATTCAGTGAAATCAGGCTTTCCTGTCGTGTCGTTTCCTACCTTTTAAAACACATCACTCGGCGTTTTACGCATTTACGACCCACTTCAAAAGAAATTCCCAGGAAAAAAACATCTGCTTTCTTTCAACACGCTCATTAAAGGAGGCAGAGAGAGAAAGAGTTCTTGCGAATAAACATTAGACCACAGGCATGCAGAGCAGTAAGCGCTGAGTCAGCGGCCTTGAAGCTGACTCAGTCCAAAACAGCATGTTGGGCCTCAGACAGAGACCCTGGGAGAACCTCAGAGATCCTGTGATCCTGTGCGAGCTGCCTTGGTGGAACGCCTCCCATTCCGCTACCAGATTCGATTTCAATCCATTCATGCATTTGTTCAAAGAAGTCACAGATTGTCACCAAAACCTATGTTTTTTCTTTCGAGGAAACAGGCAACACAAAACGTTCACGCAATACAAACACATTTCTTTCATAGCTGAGTGTTTAGTTTTTCTTCTTTGCACACATGACTCACACACACATGCCCCCCCCCGCCCGCCTCCTCTCTTTCACACACACACACACACACACTCACCAGGCCGTTGTACTCCCTCTTGTGCGTGACCTTCCATTCCTCCCATTGGCTGTCCAGCTCGGTTTGGTCTAGGTGACCCAGAGTTGAGGCTGCAGCCAGCAGCAGCAGCAGCAGCGGGGAGCAAGAACACTGTGACATGCTACAAAACACAAAACACATGTATTAACTTGTATGACATTTTTGGATAAAACAAATGGGCATTGTATTTTTCTTTAAATTATTTATTAAATTAAAAATACATTTGTTGTTTGTTTCTTTTTTTCGAACAGGATTTTTTTTGTAGGGGGTGGTGCTTTTTGCGAGGAGAAACAGGAAGAAAAGAACCTGGGGAATAGTTTCCAGCAGTCGACCACTGCAGGAAAAAAAACGCAGACACTGCAAGCTGTTTCCTGAGAATTCAGCCGTGTGCAGGCTACTTCAACAGCTCGGCTGTGTCACTTTCTAAACTCCCCGACACCCTTCCCGCACCAGTAATTCATGACTTATGCAAATAATTTTACTGTGAATGTGAGGAAAAAAAACAACAGAAACCACGAGCTGCATGACTTGAACTGACTCAGTCACAATCACATCCACCGAAGACAAAGAGAAAGTCAGCCTGAATTTATGAGCCCAAACTGCCGCAGGAAGAATCTTCAGTGGCAGGATGAGACTTTGACACCTCCAGTTTGAAGGAATGTTGTTTTTTTTACTTCCATTTTAGCAGTTGCACAGATTTTTCTCTTAAATCTCAATTCAAAACAGAGCAGCATTGGTCTCTCTCCGTCTCTCTCACACATTATCTCTCTCTCTCACTCACACACACACACACACACACACACACACACACACACACACGCACACACAGATGGCACAAAGAAAACCTGAAAGTCAGAGTGTCAGAGTGTCTGTCACTTTACCTTTTGTGGGTGCTTCTATAGGAAAGTTTGAAGAAATTTCCTGGGACGGACTGGCTGACTGTTGCTGCTTCTGCCGACGGCTGCTGAAGTAGGTCAATGTGCGAGTTTATATGGCTTTGATTTGAGGAAGTGCAGCGGCGGCGGCTCAACCCAAACCAGATGATGTCAGGTGTCAGATTACAGTGAAGGCACGGCTGCTGCATCTGCTGCTGCTGCTGTTACCGCATTCCATCAGCTGGAAGTAAGGAAGATGGGAGTCTGGGAGGTTTTTTTCATGATATCAGGTCTGATGATCATTCTGTTGGTGTGTCTATAAATTAAATACTCCAAAATGAAACAAACAAACAAAGAAACAGACACTATTGCGGAGAGTGGGGACTGTAGAATTTAGGAAGGGACTGCTGGAACATCTCATACACACAGACACTACGGTTAGCGAGCAAGGCCAGACACAGTTTCACAGCTTACAGTCTCTTTACTTTACTAAGGCAGCACAACTCCAACATGCTTATAGCTTGGTCTAACAGCACAGCAGTGAGTTTGCACAAACAGGAGGGAGCCGCAGCACAGCTGCAAGGGCCCTTTTAACGGACTGAGGACCTTTTAGCCGCCCTAAGAATAGAAAAACACAATGCCCTCAAACATCAACTTTTGGGATTTACAACACACAATGTCTAAGTAAAGCTGAACTGAGGCCTTTTTCCAAGTCCAGTTTGTGTCTGAGGTTCGAAGCACAAATAACACACATCCGCTGCTGGACTGAAGTTGCATATAACCCAGCAGCAGCAACACATCCAGGAACCGGGGACTGAAAGTCACATTCACACATAAATTACGCAGCAGCAGCAGCAGCAGCAGCCCAGTGCAAAAAAAACAAAAAAGACTTGATCACCCACTTCAAAGACGAACACAAAACAGTAGAACAAGATGACAAAACTGGATCCTAATACAAATGTAACTCACCAGAAAATAAACAAACATCCAGCATATATTGGAGTACTTTTTTTTTTTTTTTTTTAAATTAACAGTCATTGATTTAATGTGGTGTAATTTGATGTGTCGTACTGGACTGGATCACGAGTTGAGACTCGTTCACATGAACGTGCAGCGCCAAAATCCAAAATACCTTTGCAAAACCCCCTCTGACAACCAGTCAGCAATTTCTCATCGACGTACACACTTCCTCTCTGTGCGTTAGTCAACAACAACACGTTAGTTCATATATATCTATTTATACATATGTGTGTGCGAGACGTGGCGTATGATTGCTCATGCAGCTTCCTAACCCTGTCGTCTAAATATAATTCGGTCCCGAGTTCCTTGTGTGTCCGCTGACACTTGTTCATGTCGCCGCAGAGGAAAATAAACTAGTTCCTTCGCCGCAACTGACAATGGTGCCATGCTGTGATCTCACGGTGATGATGATGATGATGATGATGATGATGATGATGATGATGATGATGAAATAGAAAAGTGAGTCAGCATCAGGTTCATCAACAGGAACCAGGTCGAAGGTGAAACTGCTGAGTCAAAAACATCATGCTGGTGTTGATGTGATAAAGATCAACTCTTATTCAGAGTCGTCGTGGTCGTCGCTGTCACTCCCATGGTCAGACGTGACGACTTGAGGTTTCGACAGCTCGATTGAACTGTGAGCAGGTCGATTTCTCTTTCAGACACGGCGAATTGCCGTAGAGACTCGTGATCCAGTGATGGTTTTCCAGCAGAAGTTGGTTGCATTGCTTCAAAAGTCCTGCTGTGCACATTTTTAAGTACTAAGTTGTGAACAGCTTAAGAAAAAATAAGCATTACATCAAATTTAATTCACCATAATGACTGAAGAGGAAGGAAAACTTTTGAATTAGTTGAAAAAAACACCAACCCAAACTTGTCTTTTGTCTTTTGTCACGTTTGGAAACAGTTTTTTAGAGCTTCATCCAAGATGTAATCACGGGCCCAAACACTTCCTCGGCTGAAGCAGAGTGGTGCTCAAACTGCACAAATCTGATTGGTCAACCTTGATCGGGGGGTTGCTTTTTCTTTCTCCATCTTGTCATCATGTCCACATCAGCGCCTTTCAAGGTGAGATGCAAGGTCAGGAGCGAGCTGCAGATCTTTTTTACGATCTCAATGTGTTCAGTCAGGCAGTGGTGGTTGAGGTGTGTGTGTGTGTGTGTGTGTGTGGGTGGGGGGGGTTTGCTCATCAATGACAGCTTCCTATCTCCCAGATCAGTGTGTGTGTGTCTGTCTGTCTGTCTTCCTTCCCTAAGCTCCTTTAAGGCTCCCGGTTCCTCTGCGAACACTTTAGATAATGACCCTTAGCAAGCCCACAGTCTTTGATTGATCAGCTCCTCCAGCTGCCAACCTCCTCCCCTCCTCATGGCTCCCTCAGGGTCACGACCTGTGTGTAAATGTGTGTAGTGGCCAATGGATGGATGGAAGGCAGTGGCGGTTGATTTATAATCCAATACTTCTTACTAAGGCTGTTAGTAAGAGCGGGATCGATGAGTCGCTGTATTTATCTGCATTGTTGGAAAATCTATTAATATCTCCATAAAAGCTTCTGCGTGTCAGCATGTTGTCATAATCCCAACCAGCAGGGAGACTGCAGCTCAATGTTGTGCCTGTTTTTTTTGTAGTCAAATAGATATAATTGTGAAAAGAAAATCCCATTTTCTGGTTCATGTTCTTCCTCTTTGCTGTTTCCCATTTCTTGCTCAGGTCACATGACTGACCCGCTGACTCAGGCCATCAGCCAAACACCTTCCCATTAAGGCAGCAGGGTTGTATGTGTAATTGTGGTAAAGTAATCTTACATCACAGGGAGGGGGGAGAGGGGAAGTGGGAGTGGGAGAGGTCTATTTTTTATATGCATCCCCCAATCCATACGATTCCCCACGGACAGATGATGTAACCCTAATGCTGCCATTGGAATGAATTGTGTCCAGGTGCCAGGAAACATGAGTGGGATTCCTGGTCCTCGGGCCAGCCAATCAAAGGACGAGCAGCTTTAGACGTTGAGCCCTGGCTGGACTGGACAGCCTCCTCGCCGGATTAGAGCCGCAGACACCAGAGAGGCTTTAAAGGCTTGTTGGGATTCCAGCAGATTAGTCCGGCCGCCACGTCTTTTCCCACTCCCAGGGCCAACTATGTGTGTGTGTGTGTGTGTGTGTGTGTGTGTGTGTGCGCGCGTGCCATAAATCAGGAAGTGCTCAGAAACGTGTTTGCAACTTTTTCTCTTCCTACTCCTCCTGGTAGTGACTGTGTCCTGCAGAAGTGGAAAACATTCAGCCCTGCTTCACAATCAAACTATAGGAGTCACTTGTCACAAGTTTCCTCACTAAACAGCTGCAGATGTGCTTTGCTACAGTCAGCGGATTGGTCAGAAATTTACAAACGTACACTACATATTACTGCCGATTTTACTGTCGAAGCCCACACAGCGAATATACTCTTGTAAGTGAGCGCTACGTACTAATGACATCTTAAAAGAGAGGAAATATACACAAATTTGTATCGAGCTGGACATTTCACCTGAATAAAAAACTCAGTAAAATATCTATCAGCTGTTTACCTCTGTGAGCAATACCAAGACTCACAGCAAGCACAGTTCTCTTAGGTTATTACTAATTGAAGTCAGCACCCACGTAATATTTTGATTTGGGCTGCCTGAGACAACTAGTTTCCCTTGGCTATCATGTTTTCTTTACTTTCATTAAAATCGCTAGTAACATGTTGTGTATCTTTGTGATTTTTTTTTTTGACGATCCGCTGACGACTGCACAGCAGCAGTCACGTGCTGTTACGGGAGGCACGTGCCTCACCTGACAATCTTGGAAGGTAAAAAATGTAAAGTGAAAAACATAGTTACAGTACATGATATGGGTCATTCCAGAATTAGAGGACATTTGGGTTTCAACAGGGCTCTCAATTGTCACGCATTAAGCGTGACAGTCACTCTCTTGGGTCTTTTGACACGCACTCCCGCCACACATTGAATTTGTCACGCTGAAAACAAAAAGAAAAAAAGTTTTATTTCCTTTGGAAATTACGACTGGATGATGAGCTACGAGCATCACAGAGACCACCGGAGTATGCGAACAGAGCAAGTCAGGGCACTCTGGTCTGCATTCAAAATTTGAGAGCCCTGTGGTTTCACAATTTTTGAAAAATAAACCTTCACTTTTCTGATTTTCTGCTACATATTTATCAATAGGTAAATGAACTATGAAAGGCTTGACTAGCTCAGCTTACAGATCAATGGCACAATTTTTTTTCATTTTAATTTACTGTTACTCTAATCACAGCCACAGGGTTACAGGTAACAGGGTTGCAAAACCGTTCTAACATTAGCTTTCTCTCAGGAGTAGAAGCTAGCTGTTTACCTAGTTGTTATTTGCTGACCAATAGGACAAAAATAAATAAATTGTCATATTCTGATCATATGCATAACAGGGTTGCATGAGGTAGAGTGAGACATTCAATCACGGCTAACTATGTTATAAAAATATCAAAAATAGAAGAGAAGACATAACTTTGCTCTACCCATTCTTTTGGAAAATGTTTGATAATGTCAAGTCCAGCGTATCATGTGATTCACTGCTTTCTCCTTCTTCTTTTTCTTCTACCATGCTAAAAAGGTTGTGGTAACAGGGTTGCGTGCATGTGTCAGGCCGGGACTAGAGGCAGGACTCAGACGCAGAGGATTCAGGACAAAAGTAAATTTATTACACTCGCAATTGAAACTCAGATCAGAGTGAAAAAAACAATTAGGCTGTTAAACTCCTATGATCAGGACAGAAAATCACTCCTGAGGAGGCCAAAGGACTAAACTCCAAATAATCAAAAAACTAAATCTAATCTAAGAAGTTTACAAAATCAAAATCACTCGCAAGGAGGAAAAAAAAAGGAACAAAGCATATAAAACCAAAAGCAAGTCTAGTCTAACTTGTACCAAAATCAAAATCACTCACAAGGAGGAAAAGGCAAAAGGCTAAATTACAAAGAATAATCTACTCTACCGAAGAGGGAGGAACTCGGAACATAAATCACCAGGCAATGTCTATTTGCTAATAACGAAAGTTAGAGTTAACAAAAAATCTCTGTCAGTCAGACGCACAGGTGGAACATGAGGAGGGGGGCGTAATCTGAAACGAGAGGAAGCTGATTTAAGATGTCAAAATAAAACAGGAAATGACGAGACGAAACCCCAAGACAAGACAAAACCTCACCATGGCGTGACAGCATGTTGTGGGACACACGTTCCATGAATAATAATTATTATTTGAAATATTATGTTTACTTAAACAAATGTTCCCACAGTTACAGGAGACAGCAATGAAACAAATAATATAAAACAAAAAACAAAAAAACAATTCAATTTCAATTTAACTGTTTTATTTTAAATGGCATGTTAGGGAGTACTCCAGACTTATTTGGTATTTTAAAAACTATTTTCAAGCATTCTTTTCTCTTAGTTTTTTTTTTTTAGATTTGGTCTCAGGACAAGGAAATTTACTCAGAAACTGCATGCTTTTAGCAATTTGTATATGCTTCTTATTCTTCTTCCGCATTATCCGGGGTCGGGTCGCGGGGGCAGCAGCCTTAGCAGAGATACCCAGACCTCCCTGGCCCCAGTCACCTCCTCCAGCTCATCCGGTGGGACCCCAAGGCGTTCCCAGGCCAGCCGGGAGATATAGTCCCTCCAGCGTGTCCTGGGTCTTCCCCGAGGCCTCCTCCCGGTGGGACATGCCCGGAACACCTGCCCAGGGAGGCGTCCAGGAGGCATCCGAAACAGATGCCCGAGCCACCTCAGCTGGCCCCTCTCGATGCGGAGGAGCAGCGGCTCTACTCCGAGCTCCAAGGGTGACTGAGCTTCTCACCCTATCCCTAAGGGTATGCCCAGCCACCCTGCGGAGGAAACTCATTTCGGCCGCTTGTATTCGCGATCTTGTTCTTTCGGTCACTACCCAAAGCTCGTGACCATAGGTGAGGGTGGGAACGTAGATCGACCGGTAAATCGAGAGCCTTGCCTTTCGGCTTAGTTCCTTCTTCACCACGACGGACCGGTACAGCGACCGCATCACTGCAGACGCTGCACCAATCTGCCTGTCGATTTGTATATGCATTATTTAAAATTTGATGGGTGGGATGTATAAAGTCCTCCAATTCTGGAATGACCGTTATATTTAACCAATGATTTTCACTTTAAAGGTGTCTTTCAGTTAACTTCACTAGTTTTATATTTTTAGTTTTTTATTCAATTTATTTATATTCAGGCTGAACAAGGAAGACTTTCCTCCCTGGCAGTGATCTTCATTGAGACATAATAATATTTTTTTAATTAAATGTGCTTTTTTGTGTGCTACAGTTTGTATGTGTGAAGAAAGCTGATATGAGATTTGAAACATAACCCGTAAACTTCTGCCAATCAAATGGTGAAAAAGCTACTAGGGTTTTGTAAATGTAATTGTGATGAAATCAGTGCCTCACCAGCCATGAACCTCACTGCACGTCACTGCGCAGCAACTGCTTGGTAAGGAAACCGATTGTGATTTGGAGAGGCAGACAACAACACTATATGCTGTTGGAGGGCTACAACAAAACCATGGCTGTGTCTCAATTCAGGGTCTGCATCCTTCGAAGGAAGCGTCCTGCGTCAGAAGGAAGTGTTCTCATAAGGACCCGGCCTAGAAGGACGAACCACAACCCGCCTCCCCGGTAACCACACGGGACGGTCTAGCCTTCGGCATATTTCCTGGTTGCGTCACCGTCGTTCCCTCCTGTGGCCCGGAAGTGACGTTTTTATAGCATCAAGCTAACCATTGGTTCGCCATTTAATGGTGCCGTTGAATGTTCAAATAAGTAAAAACCCTAAGTTAAAAACTGAATATTTTATGTGAAATTTCAATACTTCAATTTATACGTTGTGTCTTTGCCAGTACATGCCGCTAATTTCAGCTGTCTTCCCAGGATCCCAGGATGCTTTGCAGCAGCACGCAAGGTACCTGGGTTATAGAAGGACAGTAGCAGTGTATCGGTCTTCAAATGCATGCTTCGAAGGATGCAGACCCTGGAAGGACGCGAAGGATAGTAGCGGTGTATGATTCGAATCGGCTAAAAGTAGGGTGCATTTTATAGAGCGTATTTGGAGCGTCCTTTGGAATTTTGGAAATTGGGACAAGCCTTCGTGCATGTGTTGAAGGAGCTTGTGTCTTAAATGTTTTTGTTCTGGGGCACACACCAGCGTGGGGGTGTGGCACATACGCACATGCATTGTCCAGTTATGCTCTGACTGAGGCGTATACATGAGGGAGAAATACAAATTCCAATCGCATTATCTGGGTGTCTCAATTGGAGTTTTTCGATGACAATCAGAGTTTTCAAACTCCGATTTTACTCGGAAGTAAAATTGTTGTCCAGTTATAATCGGTCATAATCGGACTTAGGCAATAATTTGGTTTTCTCGAGTGTCATGTAAACGAAGTGAGTGCCATGAAATCTGATTATTCCTGGACGGGACTGGTTGTCCAGGTTGCTACAAAAGCTCCCGGAATGACTTGATCCAGATTACAGATTAGAGAGAACTCAGAGCTTCACATCATCATGATCATCATCATCGTCATCATCATCATCTTGTATCGATTTCCCCAGAAAGCAAACAGAGTGCATCTTTTTTTTTTTTTTTTTGCTCATGTGACTGGACAACGTGCAGGACAGAGACTCTGCAGAGCTAAAATTGGAAAACTGTGGCTTGGTTTTATACAACATGCAGACAAAGTGAGGTCGGCAACGCAGCCAGCTTTACAAAAAAAAAAGAGCAATCAAGAGAGAGTTCATGGAGGGGCTGAGCAGACGTTGTTGTTTTATTAGTAGTAGTAGTATTTGGAATCTGCGTTTAGTACCTGTTGTGAATATAAAGTGACTCCTGCAGACTCATGAATTCGCCGAGGGGGGTCAGTGGAGGGTCACTGAGGAAAACACAACCATTGACCTGATACACAATCAGACAAGAACAAGGACAAAGACAGAACAATCTAAAAAAAACAATCCAACAACAACAACAACAAAAAACACAACCAGCAGCTACAGGTTAGGATGGCTCAAAGAGAATATAAATGACTGAAACACTCTCAAATCCA
Source organism: Thamnaconus septentrionalis (assembly GCA_009823395.1). Lineage (NCBI taxonomy): Eukaryota > Metazoa > Chordata > Actinopteri > Tetraodontiformes > Monacanthidae > Thamnaconus > Thamnaconus septentrionalis. The sequence goes on from CM020511.1 coordinate 22,567,831, forward strand.
CCTTATCAAGCTTCTGCCGTGAATCGTTTTTTCACCAGTCGGGCTCTGGACAGACCAATCAGCATCCTCTGAGGAGAAAGGCAGAGCTACAGCCATGCACCTGTCACCTGTCAGGTCAGTGAATTGATTTTGAACCACGCTCCAGTTTCGGGCCCTCTTGGATGACTGGTTATCTAAGTTATCCCTCTCATACAGCCTCCTGACAAAAACTGAAAGTCTGTTGACGGTTCCCTGAGCCTGAGGGTGAGATCCCTAAACTGAGAGAGGGTGTCAATGCTGTTTGTGACATCACAGAGGGAATTTTTTTCAGAATGTGACGCCATTGACGGGGGATTCTGGCATCAAATCTCTGCTTCAGGCTTCGATGATTCATGACGAAAATGTGAAAATTACATTGAAAAAAAAATAAATAAATAAACTTTCCCCTCCAGCAGCCTTGATGGAATAGGAATCTCACCAGGAAAAGAAGTGTGTGCGTTTTTTTTCTCTCTCGCTGACCCCAATGTGCAGGTGTTTACACTCAACAGCAGTCAATATAATCCATCAGAAATCCAGAGGAAAAGCTTCAGCAGCAGAAGGGCCTCAATCCAACATCTGTGCAGGAATATGTGTGTGTATCACTATGTGCATGTGTGTGTGTGTGTGTGTCCCATATCACCCCTGCGTCACGTGTTGAATAATTATCAACGAGCCACCAAGAAATGAGTCATTCATGACTGCTGTAATCTAACCCCACCACCATCCCCCCTCTGCACATCTGCACCTCTGTCCATTGATGGGGGGGTGAGTGGGGGGCAGGGGGGATTATGGGAAAGTCCTCCTCCATCCCCCTTCCACATCACGCACAAATAGGAAGAAAAAAAAAAATCCCAATTCACAAACACAAGCTGTCGGCACACATTCATAATTTCCACTCCATCCATCCGTCCGATGTCACGTGCTGATCCATCTCCAAGTGGGCTCTCCATGGATTAGCCACCCGCACGCGATAGCCCCCGCCTCCCTCTAATTTATATTTTTAGGCGGAGGGGGGTTTCCTCAGAGAAAGTGCTGACGCTTGTTAAAACAGAACCAAGGAGAAGAAGAAAAAAAAAATGAATTAGCCGGGTGGCTGTGTGGCCTTAGCTAGGCTCCCTTTATAGCAGTGCCAATAATTCAGCTGCCCCCCTCCCCAAAGAACACTTGAGCACCTGCGGGGGTATTAGCTGGACTCTCATTATTAGAGGAGGCAACAGCTGAGGCCTGGTGGCAGGATTTGGAGTCTAAACGCTCTATTTGTGCATGTAAAGCTCGGGTCCGTGGCTTTAGCGCGACCTTTTAAAAGCCGGCGCTGCTTCCACTGCATGTCAGAGGAGATCTGAGTGGTTTGAGTTGAGGAAAAAGTCACGTAGGAGAGCAACTACAGGGGAACTTAATCCTAGAGTCCAGCAGTTTGACTTACTGCAAAAGCTTCAGGATGTCAGGGCTGAACTCAATAGCACGTCTTGAAAATAAAGTCTCAAATCAAAGGCTATTTATTTCCAATGTCCAAATGAAAAATCACTCATTACAAGGCAACACTACAAAATGCAAGGAAATTAACTCAATGTTTACAAAATAGGAAACCAAAAACTCTTAAGATAAAATAAAGATTCAAGTCTGCATCCTTCGATAGAAGCGTCCCCCGTGGGAAGGAAGCGTCCTCCGAAGGACCCGGCTGAGAAGGACGAACCAAAACCCCGCCTCCCCGGTAACCACACGGGACGGTCTAGCCTTCGGCATATTTCCTGGTTGTGTCACTGCCGTTCCCTCCTGCTAACCAACCCCAGAAGTGACGTTTTTATAGCATCAAGCTAACCAGTGGTTCACCATCGAACCATGGCGTTGGATGTTCAAATAAGTAAAACCCTATGTTAAAAATGTAATATTTTATGTGAAATTTCAATACTTAAATTTATATGTCGTGTCTTTGCCTGTAGATGCCACAATTTTAGCTGACTTCCCAGGATCCCAGGATGCTTTGCAGCAGCACGCAAGGTACCTGGGTTATAGAAGGACAGTAGCAGTGTATCGGTCTTCAAATGCATGCTTCGAAGGATGCAGACCCTGAATTGAGACAAAGCCAAGGAGACACAAACTATAGATTCACAAAGTAATGGGGAACAGGTGAACACAATCAGGGCAGGGAAGACTAATCAGACAGTGAAGGAAACACACAAAGGAAGAGTAAGCTGACTGACACAAGAGGGAACATGGGCTGTGTCTCAATTCAGGGTCTGCATCCTTCGAAGCATGCATTTGAAAGCCAGTTGCGTGATAGCACTGCGCAAAGGCTTGTCTCAATTCCCAAAAATCCGAAGGACGCTCCAAATGTGCTCTCGAAAATGCGCCCTACTTTTAGCCGATTCGAAGATTACACCGCTACTATCTTTGCGTCCTTCTGTCAACCAGGAAATACGCCGAAGGCTAGACCGTCCTGTGTGGTTACCGGGGAGACGGGTTGTGGTTCGTCCTTCTAGGCCGGGTCCTTCGGAGAACGCTTCCTTCTGACGGGGGACGCTTCCTTCCTTCCTTCCTGAATTGAGACACAGTCACGGTTTGAAAATAAAACAGGAAGTCACTTGACAATAAATAGAAACTAAACCAACACAAAAGCATGACATCTGAAAAATTACAGGACACAGTACTTTCAGTCAGGAATTGGAAAATATTGTATTTGGTGGATTTGTTATTTTTGTGCATTTTTACATCTCCTACTTGAGAAGGTTTCCATTTTTTTTTCATCTAAACTGTAACAGAAACAGTTTATCAGGTCACAAAAAACTGGAACTCAGCCTCAGTTTCAAGGTCCCATGATGCTGCTCTGGCACACCTAATGGTCTCACTCACTAGTGGGGTGCACCACACAGAGACCAGAGAACCCAGGCTCCTGCCCTTAAAACCGTTTTTATTTAACTCACAATAAAGTTTTGCATTCGTACGAGCTCTTTTTTTTTTTTTTTTTTTTTTACATTTTTCACTTCAAGTTATTACTGTAAAATGTAATATAATATGTTGTATATATATATATATATATAGAAAATATAGTCATAATCTAAGCTTATCAGAGCAGTTTGCTGGCACAGGTTGCTGATCCATCAGTAAATTAAATCAGTGCTGCTGATATTTTCTTCTTTCCTCCTCAGCTCAGTTCTCGAGAGGGACTCGTGCCAGTCCTTCTTTGTTTTTCTCTCGTTAAGAAAAAAAAACGCAAGGGGGATCCGTCCTAGAAATAATCCCTTCATAATATAAGAACAGGGTTTGTGGAAGCAGCAGCCGGGTGGCCAGATGTCATTGGCAACCGCCGCTTCCAAAAGCCGCCTCCCACTCTGCTCGCCCCCACAGAGACGCTCTACAGGCTGCAGACAGGAAGTGGAATAAAACTGAAGATTCTCGCGGTTGTGCTTCGAGACAGACTCATTGGACTCACTTAAAAAGGTTTGCTTTGTTCTGCAGCAGCCAAAGAGGCTGTTGGCAATCAAAAACCCAGCAAGTCCTACTAACAGGGCAACAATGCTGGACAAGTAAAAGTCAGGCGTCAACAAAAGGTTTCAGCTGAAACATTTTACAAATATTGTTGATGACAACCATGAAGCCAATTCTAATGTGACTTCTTCAGTCACTATTTAACCTCATGAACAGGCTCCTCCCGCTTTTCCCAAACATTCTGCTATTTGGAAGTTCCATTGTCATTGACGCATGAAACTCATCCACAACATTTACCTGTATTCAGTTTGACCAGCAGCTGCAGCTGCAGCAGCAAAGTCATTTAAATCTAAGCATCTGTTTGCACTGTTTGCTTGTTGTGAGTGCAGCGTCTTCAAGTGTCCCCCCTCCACATCATCATCATCATCATCATCATCATCACCAGTCCCTCCACTGTACCGTCGAATCAAGCAGGAAGGTAATTAGGCCCTGTTTGCACTTGATCATTTCAAGTGTTTTTCGTGTTCCGATCGGCAAAAATCACACAAAGTAACCAAGTGAAAACAGTCCAAATCCGTATTTTCATCCGATCACTCAAACCACCTCAGGGAGGTGGTTTCGACGCTTCGCATAGCATTCCTCATGGACGTGTGAACAGAATGCGATCTCAGTCCACATTAACGACCGCCTACTCAACTCACCTCTCCCGTGTACTTGGTCGGCACCCCACCTCCCGGCGTCATCATTATAAAGTTACAAACAAGAAGGGAAAACAAATCATTTTTCTTGGACTCTTTTATTAGGATGCTAATAAATTTTATTCCTCATTAGCGTATTTTGTCAGTGGAGCAGTGGTCGCAGTTTCCCACATATGAGATTAAATGTGCGACATTGCATCCCCTAGTGGTTAAAAATGCACTAATGCGATCACAAGTGGCACGCTCGAGACACATGTTAATGCTATGTGCGAACAGATGCTTCAAGATGTGTACTTCATGATACGATCCCCAAAAACAGTTGCAAGGGACCAAGTGCAAACAGGGCCTTAGACTGTCTTCTGCAGTGCACACACACACACACACACACACACACACACACACACACACACACACAAAATTCATTCATTCATTCATTCATCTTCTATACCCGCTTATTCCAATTCAGGGTCACGGGGCACACAAAATTCAATAGCAAAAATCAGAAAGCAGGATGGAAATAAACAACACGCACACCCTCCATTTCCCCTGGAGACCAAAAGTTGGCCTTGATGATTCCTCCCTGCTAATTGGCTCTGGTTTCCCCTTTGTTTATTTCAGGCGGCCCCTCCCCTCCCTGAGGGAGCCGTTCTAATTAAACCACTCTGGAATCTGCTGTGTGAAGCTTTCCGCTGCTGGTCGCCCACCACCCACCACCCACCGCCGCCGGGGATACAGATTGCTGCTTCACCTTGGGGCTCAAATACACTGATTGGCAGGCTGTCGGGAAAAGCTTTTCGCTTCTGCTGATTTGCGATCTCTTTGGCCCCCTGCTGGCCATCACCTGTTCCTTCCTCATCTGTCAAAGTGGTTTGGGGGGCGTGGCGGGTTGCAGGGGGGTGTTGGTGTGTGAAAGAATGCCCCTGCTTGTGCTTCAGAGGAGGAAAATAAAAATTTGAAAAAATACATGGTGCCTCTGCTTTAATCAGAGCACCACAGGCGGCTGGTTGGAGATTAATTAAAACTGAACGGGATGGTGAAGACCATCCGCCGCCCTATACCGCCGCTGCCTACAGGGAGCTAAATTGCAGAAAAACATCCTGGAACCCAGCTTATGGTTGAAGAAAACAACTTTGGCGTCGCTATGAAAAAAATCCCATAATTGCTTCCACTTCAGTTTCCCTCCAGTTCTTCACTTCCGGATGCAAAATAAAGGTGAACAGAAGTCAGTTCTGGACGTCTCCCCTCACCCCCCAACCCTCTCTCCTCCTCCTCCTGTGCTCTGACAGCTACGCACACTCAGACACACACACACACTCAGACACACACACACACACACACACACACACACACACACACACACACACACACACACATACGTACTCTAATCCCCAAAGGCCTCCTCTGATGTATGACTTTTTACATTTCAGGTCAAGGATTCGTTCACTGTGATTTTTTTGTTTTTTTGCGCAGTCTCCATTTTGCGCTCAGATGATTTGGAAAAGCTCAGAGACCTCACAGGTGCTGCTCCTTCTCGTGGTTGTGCACCACACAGACCCTCCCCTCGACTTCCCCAGGACTCGTCTGGGTAAGCATCTGTGCATCACTTATTCAGTGGACCATCGCTCCGCTGCTGTGACTTCAATACACCATTTTTCACACTCGGGAAAGAAAAAAGTTTCTCACCTGCTTTGAAATCGGGGAGTTCAGCGAGCTGTGCTGAAGAAAGAAGAGAACTCTGCAGAGAGAATTATAAAGCTTTTTTCTGAAAGGCCCGAGTGGAAAGGTGTCAATATTAGATTTTTTTTTTTTCCATCCAGGCCCCCTGCGGAACAGCTCAGTGTGCCTGATTAAAACTGCCTGCATCAAAAAATACAGGAAAAAAAAGGAGGAAAAACATCTTTGGTCCCATTAAAAGATGATTTTTAAGCCCTCAAATGCTGAGGCTCCAGTGGACCTTCTGTCCAAAAAAAAAAAACACCTCGCTCTCTTCCCTTGGTGACATCACAAGGCGGATATTTCTGGATATGCCTGTTCTACTATCGACTTTCTTTGGCTGGTTCAGTTCAGCCCTTCACAGCAGACTAGCCAAATTGCCGACCCAGTTAGGTGGGTGGGCGACCTCTCTACAGCGCCACCTGCTGACCTCTGCACACCACACCCCTAGAGCAACAAGAACATCCAACCAGTTTGTGTTTCTGTGTTGTTTTTGTTGTCATCAGCTACAAATGATTCCAAGGACAGCCCTTGAAGATGCAGTAAACATACGTGTATGTGTGTGTGTGTATGTGTGTGTGGTACGGGCTGACCTGCAGCAGCGTCTGTGTTTGTGTGTGTGTGTGTGTGTGTATGTATGTGTGTTGTTGTGCCAGAGGAGAGAAGGTCAGTGGACTCTCTGTTTTGTTGTTGGTTGTAAACAGCAGCCAAATGCCATCCGTACATTTTCCTCGTCAGACTCAGTAAAGGCACCTGGGAGGGGAGGTGCAGGTAGGCGTGGTGTGTGTGTGTGTGTGTAGGTTGGTGGTTACTGTGGCGTCCCTCACTTTAATGCATCCAGCTGTTGTTTTCAATCTGGAGATTTGGCCGCCTCGAGTGCGTCGGCCCATCTCATCCTGTGAGCTGCCATGTAGTGTCCTGGAAATGAGCCAGTGCTTGCGCGCACGCACACGCACACACACACACACACACACTCACACACACACAAAAAGGGGTAGAGAGAGAGAGGGAGAGAGAGAGAGAGAGAGACAGAGCGAAAGAGAGCGAGCGAGAAATCACAAATCCCCTCAGCTGACAGCTTGGGGGATTTTGCCACCCATATTATCATTATTATTATTATTATTAATATTATTATTATTGTTATTATTATCATTATTATTATTATCATTATTATTATTATTTGCACGTCTGTCTTCTGTACCTGCATTCACATTGTTCACAAATGTCTAATTTCGAGTTAAAAAGCAGAAGGGCATCATCATCTTCGTTGTTATAAGTTTGTCATTGGTTTCTTTAAGTTGGACCTTATGCTTGGAGCACTTCCTGTTGGAGAGGAAACAGCTTGGTGTTGGAAAAAAACACCAGCCTGGTCTTCGGTGTTGCAGTACGAATCACGTGTCCTCTCACTTTGAGTGTCGTTATGGGCAGGACAACGCATATGCACAATGACCGAGGAGCAACATCTAGATGGCAGATGTTTCCTAACTCTGCAGCCACAGGTTGGCTGTGTTGAAAACAAACAAACAAATTAAATATAATCTGAAAGAAAGAAAGAAAGAAAGAAAGAAAGAAAGAAAGAAAGAATGAAAGAAAGAAAGAAAGAAAGTTTTACGTCAGAATGTAAACAAATTTAAAACCTGATATTGTCTATTGTTTGGAGAAAATTTGTATGTGTGTGTGTGCGCGCGCGCGGTTGTCGCAGGGAGGAGGGGGAATCATTATTATATGATCATTATTATCATTATTGGAGAGAGTGACAAAAGAACCGACCTAATTGGTGCCATTGGGGATTCGCGGCATCAGGTCCAGCATTCAATCTGCGAGACTTTAGATCCAGCAGCTGATGTAGAGAATGGAGGGGGAGGGGGAGTGCGTAGCAGTGGCAGTAAGCTGCAGCGCGGTGGCCAGCTACTTCACATCACCATCATCAAGATCAACAGCAACATCACCATCAGCAGCAGCAGCAGCAGCAGGAGGAGGAGGAGGAACAGGATCCTTGCGCTCTTCTACGAGTCGACCTGAATTCTTTTAGCGGCGCAATTATTCCCAAAACTCCCGCCGGTGTTCGGCGGTCCGGTGGGGCTGGGGGGACCGGAGACCGAGGAGGAGGCGGAACAGATGTTGGGAAAGTGTGGCTGAACCCACCGAGAGGAGGAGGAGGAGGAATAGGAAGAGGAGGAAGAGGAGGAGGAAGATGAAGTGTCCCGCACAGGGATGAAGGTGGTTCTACGGCTGCTTCTCCTTCATCTCCTTCTTCGGCAATGTTTGCGGACTGATTGAAGCTTCTCCCGGTGAGTTCGCTCTTCCCTCTCATCACTTCTATATAATTTTTCAACCTTTCGGACCGTCACACTAGTTTTTCAAGGTTCGGATGAGCTGAACGCAGCTTTTATATTCCCGCAATTTTTTTTTTCATTCCCCCTCTGGAACCCGCATCACATAAACAGCTTTTTTTTTTTTCTTTTTTTTTTCTTAATATCAAATGTTTCTGTCATTGCTTCAAGCAGCATTTTGATACTTCAATCTTCATTTCATCCATCTAATTTGAATACATTATTATTATTATTATTATTATTATTATTATTATTATTATTATTATTATTATTATTATTATTAGTAGTAGTAGTATTAATAATAATAATAATAATAATAATAATAATAATGATAATTTGAACATGGTGCTCTCCAAACCAACATCCTCTAAACTTTTTCAGCATGAATCTGATTTTATTTTACTGAATTTGATTTTAGAAAAATGCTTTTTAAGTAAACAGAGGGGGGAAAGGGGAAAATATTTAAAAGTTTTCTGCTTTTGTTTCCATCTACATCCTAAAAACAAAAGCAAAGCTTCCACTGTCCCATCTGCATTTATCCCGTTTTCGTCGCACTCCAGGTTGCCGCGACGTTAAATCCTTCCATGACAACCGACTCTGGCTTTAACCGTGCCCTTAACCACTGACCCATTTATGTGTTTTTGTTCTTTTTTTCCCTTCTCAAATTCAGTCATTGGTGCTGCTATTCTTCTTTCAACGACTAAATGTGCCGCCACTGATTTACCAACTCTGTTGTCTGATTTTTTTTTAAAAGATGTTCTCAGAGTGAAGCTGTGTCCATGTATAAATCCTCCCAAGAGTTTGTTCCATAAACCTAAAAAAAGAAGGAAAAAAGGCCCTAGCAAACTGTTTTTAACTGTGCTCTAGCAAGATTAACAGGCTAAGTGCAACCTCATTTCCCTCCTCAGCGGTCTGAGAGCATGTGTGTGTGTGTGTGTGTGTGTGTGTGTGTGTGTGTGTGTGTGTGTGTGTGTGTGTGTGTGTGGTTTAGCAGAACGGGCATCTGTTTGCTGAAAAACTTTAAAAGCTTCTCATCGTTTTTGAGGTTTTTCGATCTTAAGGGGAGTCGAATCTGATGCACAGGTGAAGTCAGACAATCACAGACACAGACACACACACACACACACACACACACACACACACACACACACAGACACGAGCGGCTTTTACACTAGGGACACTGCTAAAGTGGCAATTTAATCAGAGACACTCCACTCGGCAGTAAGTGTGTCAGTCTCGTCGTTAGCCCCGTGATTTATCAGCGAGGGTTTATATCAGGCCAATGAGTTGATGAGTCGCCTCCAGCACAGAAGAATTAAGCCAGCGAGTTTCTTCTGTGCTTTTTTTCCTCGTGGGGAAATAAAATTAAGGCCAAACCTCCCTGTAATGAAAAGAGTTCTGAACGCAGAGGATGCATCCAAGATTTGCTTTGTCAAATCAAAAATACGTAAGTAAAGAAATTATCAAGATTTTTTTGTGCAATATTCTAGCTAAATTAATTACGTATTTGTATGTATGTATGTATTGGAATTATGGATTGATTTGCTGGTTGATGGATTCCTGAAGTGTGAGTGCTTGTTCCTGTTTTATCCGGCGTTCCACAGGGTCGCGTCCCGTCTCCTCCCCTGTTTGTTACTTACAGACCAGTGGGAGCTGCTCTGTGGTCCCATCGGTACCTCAACATGGCCATGAGTCCATGACTGTGATCATAAACCTATGCAGGAACACCTGCTCAGTGATGCACTCTGATAAGGAATGTTACGTTTTCACAGCCACTTTGGTTTAACTCCTGTTTGGCTGAATCAGATTTTCCACTTCAAACATTGAGGAACACATGACTACGTGATACGGCTGTGGCGTATCCATCCTTGTCTTCTCATCTGACCACAAGCCAGAGCTTCTGTCTCCAGAAGCATTCACAAGGGGGCATGGTCTGAACCTGCCATGCACTCAGCAACGACTGACTGAATAGGAAAGGTGGAATCGTCCTCATGCAGCTGGACCATGAATAATAGGTTGAATGCCACTTGCCTGGAGCAGCAGCAGCAGCAGCCTCGTTTTGCTCCGACATCCAAACAACAACAACAATAATAAAAAAAAATAATCATAACAACAAGGCTAAAAAAAAAGAGCATCTTCATAATGGAGATGAGGTTTTAAGCTGCTAATTTTTTCACGCACACATTTTTCCTTTTTTAAAGGAGTCTTTTTTACACTTTGCTGGTCAATATGGCTCAATAAGTGGACTGGACATGCTCAGGCGCGAGTGTGTGTGTGTGTGTGTGTGTGTGTGTGTGTGTGTGTGTGTGTGACAGACAGATGACTCAAGGGGTCTTTGACTTGTTGAAAAAGGCCCCATATCCTGCAGAATTCCTTTTACTGCTGTCTGCTGGCGAGAACCCAGGCTCTGCTCTGTCAATCAACAAACCACACCCCTAGCCAGGTTCCGGCTCCGCCCTCTGAGCAGAACACCAAATTCTTAGCAGAAAGCTGCAAACTGGGACTCTTTCAGCAACTGAAGTTTGAGGATAGATGAAGCGGCCAGTCGGTGAAAACAGACGGAGGCTGTTGAGTTTTCTTGAGTTTCCTCCAGTTTTGTTTGTTTGTTTATTTCTTTGTATTATTTGAGGTGCAGCAGTTGTTTGTTCCTCCTATCTGAAGTCGGCTGATTGATTTCCTCAACGCCGGAAATAATCTTTTGTGTCAAGGCAGCAGCCAAGAGAGATGGTTTCCACCTTTTTGGGCAGCATTTGAAAAACAACTTGAAAAATTGGAAAAGTGACCTTGGCACACTTGTGCTGCTGACATCACTTCCTGCCCAGTGGTGGAGCCTCTGCAGCTATACCTGCAGTAATAACCATGATGATGAGGACAACATTTCCGCAATAAATCCGTGTGCACAACTTCTGCAGTCGTTTGGCCAAGGTCGTTGAGCAGCAGCGCCGTTCCCCTGAGGGTGCAGCTCTCTTTATAATACAGCAGATGCGATGATGTCACAATCAGGGAACGGTCCTAGCGCTGCTACCACCCTCGGCCAGCCTTCGCTCAAACTTAGAACAGCGGAACAATTATTGAGCCCTACAGGAAAGGAAATCACTGTTCGTGTAAAAGTATCCATCTCTTTTATTAAACTAACTGAAACTGTTTGCTATCTAGCAGTGGCTGATGTTAGCTCGCTGTAATAGAAGCTTATTAAGTGGTGGCTGTTATTAGCTGTCTGTAACTGAAGTTTGCTTGTTGTGGGTGATCCTGGCTGACTGTAACTGAACCTAGCCAGCCGTGGCTGTTGATGACAAACAGTGATGAAACATTGAATTTGGTAAATTACACTCAACATCCCTAACTCTGGTTCCGCAATACATTTCGGAGCCGCTCTGGGTTTTTTGAACCCGGTACCTCCAGAAGACCTCTCCTCATCCCTCTGCGAGCGTGTTAGCTGAGACGACCTAATTTGTCAAGCCACACTGCCGGAAACTAATTCCCTCCTCTCATTTATTCCTGCTATTATTAATATTGCAGACAGCTGCACTTTCAAGTGACGCGGCTTTTAACGCAGCCTTAACTCCTTTGCTCTGAGGCGGAGCAATTGAAGCCCAGTGCTTCCTTTCCATGTGGATTCTGCAAGCGCGACCCACTTCCATTGCAAACAACATTAACGTAAGCACTTCCTGCTGCCGCTCGGGCTCTTCTGTCTTTCACGATTTTTCCCACTGTTCCTAGCGGTATTTTTAGCTATGAAGAACCCAAATCAAGGAAAGACGTGTTCAGATCAAATAACAGCAGAAGAAGAACACAATGTGACACCTTGGGACCACCCTCCACATGTTTGTAAAAGGGGACCGAGCCACCAAGGCATGTCTCAGAGGGCGGAGGAAACACCTGGCTGAGGGGTTAGCCTGGCCGCTAACCAAGGTGATGATCCAGACGGGCCCTTTATGACATCACAGAGACTGGTTGAGAAGACTGCAGGGAAGTCCACAGAGAGTGACTTGCACAAACATTTTGTTTCTTTAAAAACCTTTCAAACCCAGTTCGAACAAGTGACTCATGATTCGCAAGTCACTTGAAACAGGATTTTCCTCCACACGCGCTCAACAACCCCAAAGCTGGTTCATCTTCTCTCATGCCGCCTGAAAACAAATCCGCTTGTTGTTTGTTGTGACCAAAATACTCCTCCAACATGTTGTGGAGTACCCCCGCCACATACGCCCCCCCGCTTCTCCTGGCCTGTTTACAGGCCACCAGTAAGAAGGAACCACTGTTGTTTTCTAGTTCCTGCGCCTGCAGCTGTTCCACCGTCACGCACACGCACACACACATAGACATAGACTCACAAATGCACACACACACCAAGACAAAATAACCCAGTATAATATTTGCTGGCCCTGCTCTCCAGGGTGTCACGCTGCAGCAGGTGCCATAAGCTCATGAAAAAAAATAAACGTCCACGTACACACACAGACACACAGACTTGACCCGACCCGACACACACCCACATCGCACCTCCCCCACCACCATCAACGCCACCCGCCTCGCTTCTCCAGCTGCTCTAATTGAGGATTTTTGTGCCAGGACTCTTGTGTTTTCTGGCTGGGTCGGGTTAAAAATAGCTCAGTGACAAGTGTCAGAAAAGCCCGGCTGGGATCTCGCCGCTCACACACTCCGGCATGTCAGACAGGGCCGTCTGCCGCAGCCAATCACACAGCCCGGCATCATATATACATATATATATGTGTGTGTGTACATATGTGTATATATATATATATATATATGTATGTATATATATATATATATATATATATATATATATATATATATATATATATATATATATATATATATATACACACATATATATATATATGTATATATATATATATATATATATATATATATATATATATATATATATATATATGTATATATATACGTATATATATATATATATTTATATATATATATATACGTATATATATATATGACTTAAATGTATTTTAGCTGCAGGTCTCAGAGTGATGGGCAGAGAAAGTGGGAGCTAAATAAAAGAGCTGGGCTGCCAACGCCTCCTTTTTGAGGTTAATGAATCTGTATTTCTGCACTTCTGATTAAATTTCACGCGGAAGAAGAAGAGAAAAAAATTCACCGTCACACTTTGTTCCTTCGTTATCCGTCCTGAAATGTTCTTGTTAGAGGTTTTGTTGATTAAGCGGTGGGATAAAGGAAAGGAAAAGAAAACCGTCCTTCTGTGACCCAGCCAAGAACTCAAGCACGGTTTTAATTTGTTTCCTAAATGGAATGGACGACCAGTCGGATCTGGTTTTACAGGCAGGTCATTAGTATTCACACTGACTGACTGACAAACTGGCAGGAACGACAGACAGGAAGTAAAGACAGAATACAGGAAGAAGAGGCGCAGCAGCAGCAGCAGAAAAAGAAGACGAAGAAGACACCTTCAGCGTCTTTTTCTCAGTTTTTCTTGCTCTTTTTCTACTGAGGAAATGTTAGTGTGTTCACAACTGCAGCATCCATGCAGACACTGTTTACTAGTCACCAGCAGCTTCTTGTTTATAAATGCTGGCTGAAGCCCCTTCTACTCAGAAACAAAAACCTATTGGTCGTGTTCAAAACCCCATTTTAAGGCTTCTCAAGGCGGATGTGAAACTGTTCTGACTCGAGATCTCATCAAGATGAGCGTCTTTGGGAGAAAGTGGAGGTACAGTCGGTGGGAGGAGGGTCCTGATTTAAAGGAGTGAAATCTGTCTGTGAGCACTAATGAGTTCCGGCCAGTGGCAGAAGAATTAATACGGCGGGACTCCATCCAAAAGACAGAGGAGGAGGAGCCTCTGACTCTCTGTCTGGTTGGTTGCCACGTCAGTTTTGGCTTTTCTCTTCATCCACCACTAAGCGTTAGGATGCAGCATTTCTTTGTTCGTTTGTCACGTAAGACAGTTATTTTTTGTTTTGTTAGTTTTTTTTTCCGGCGGGTTATGTCACCTGACAGGGAAATGTCAGATTCCCTTCGGCCAGTCAAGTTGCTAAAATTGACCAAATCAGACCAAACAAGCTGACTGCAGTAATTAATCATTGAACACAGAAACTTTTTTTTTCTTATTTGTGGTGTTGTTTAATGTGTAATTTAGTCCTTCCATCCATTTTCAACACCTGCTTCTTCTACTCAGGGTCATGAGAGTCTGTTGGAGCCTGTCACAGTTGTCATAGGGCGAAGGCAGGGTGACACCCTGGACAAGTCACTAGTTCATTGCAGGGCCACGTAGAGACAAAAAAAGACAAACCAGTCGCACTCACACCGAGGGACAAGTTTCCAATTGGCCGTACATGCATCAGTTTGGACTGTGGAAGAAGCAGACATGGGGAGAACATGCCAACTCAGAATCGAATCGAACCTTAACCACTGCGTCACCATGAGCCCCTCTGATTTAATCTGCTGCTTTCAAGGAATTCTGTGTTGCCTTCATGGACCCAGATTAAACTGTCTATCAATGCAATTAACTAAATTAACTTTAATTAATTAGCAGTTTTTAAAAAGACCTTGATTTTATTGATGTGTTTTCAGCCTCCTCCTGATCTTCACTGCTTGTCCAAACCAGCAGCCAGACTGGTGGCGGCAGTGGTCGTGTGTAACAGGAAAAATTTAGCACAATTCATGCTCGCAACTTGATACTCATGCGACCAAGCTGGATGCTTTTGGGGGACGGGGGGTGGCACCCATGCATACATGTGTGAAAAAAAAAATAACCAACATACTACCATTCACTCACTTTCTAATTTGAAGAACAGGGTCGAGTGGGGTTGTGGAGTTCGCGGCCTTTTGGGATGAGAACCCACCCACTTCAGACACCTGCCTGTCCCTTGTTAAAAAAAAAGCTGCTCTACTGACGGGAAAGTGAGTGGACAAGAACTGGAGGCAAGAACCTGCTAAAAAATGTGTAAGGATACTTTAAAAAAAAAAATATATATATATATATATATATATATTATTTAAATGTTATTTTTGTTTGTTTGCTAGTTTGTCCTGGAGCCTGAAATCAGGGTGACTGGAACTGGTTCTCTGGTTCTTGGTAGGTGAAGATGTTTCACTTGAAAAATCTACTTTTGGCAGCCTCCAATCGTGGGCGGAGTCAAACCACATCAGCTCGTGGTTCTGTCACAGGTGAAAACCCTGGCTATGGCTCCGCCCTCTTTCTGTCCTAAAGGATTGGTCCTGTAATGCTCTGTTGTTCTGAAAGCACTTCAGACTGAGCTTTTCAAGACGGTTGAACGGATTGTCTGCATGAACTGGAGGCTGTCTGTGGTTTTTCTGTTGTTTACAAGCGGGAAATAGTTCCCCTGAGGAGCTGCTTTTTCTTTTTTATAAGAAGTTGTGTTTCTATCTCAACCAAGGTGCAGTACAGACAAGGTTGACAAAACGAGACATTGCGCTTGCATTTTCATTAGGTGGGAGGAGGAAGAAGATGAGGAGGAGGAGTAGCAGGGTTGGGACGCAGAAATCTCAGCAGCCAGACAGCAGGAGGAGTCAGAGCTGGAGAGAGAGAGAGACAGAAAGAGAGAGAGAGTGAGTAAGAGAGAGCGGACAGCTGTAGCCCCTCCGTCCGTCTGACGGTGGAGGGGGAGCTGCAGGCTGCAATCTCGGCCCGGACGGCGTTTCAGTCTCATCAGTAGGTTCTTCTGCACTGGTTTTGATGGATTGTTTCAGTTTGGATTAATTTAACAAAGTTTTTTTTTTTTTTTGTTCTCTTGTGATTTATATTTTTTAATTATTATTTTTTTTTTAAGTCTTCTGAGTCTTTTTGTCTTGGAGCCAAACGACGTCAGATCAATAATTTACACCACTGACTTCCTCGATGTTGGTTTATTTAACCGCAGAGTCCACACGCAGGCGGAGGATTCATCTAATTATGTAATGTTTGAATTATTTACCACTCTCTGGGCTCTTATCTCCACTTCCATCCAGATTGGTTTTGGTCCAAGGAAACCGCCTTTTCCTTGCACTGCGGCTTTGAATGTTGTTGTTTTTTTCCTTTCTGCCCTTCTCTTTCAAGAGAAACTAAATCATACTTTAATTTTCTCTTTTTGACAACTGGTTCACTTCCTTCATGTTCAGAACATTTTCTTCCTGTTTTAATGTCAAAATGTTTGCTGAAATGGGTCAGAATCTTCTCAAAGTCAAGCTTCAAACTTCTTTTACTTTTTACTTTTTGTAATTAAACTGAATATGTGCAGATACAAAACAAAAAGGGAAGTTAAAATTTCAGAATTTTATGGCAGAGTTCCCTGTCAGCAGACCAGACCCAACCGATCTGAGTGATACTCTTCATGGATAAAAATTTGACTACTTCTTCCCCTCATCCTCTTTGGTTGCAGATGCCACATTGACACCCAGATGTTTGACCCAGAGGACGTAAAAAAAAAAAAAAAGAACTAAAAAAATCAGCTGAGAGCTCATCGTCATCATGCGCGGCGAGCATGAGAGCAACGCTGGTGGTGCTTTAAAAAAAAAAAAAAAAAAAAGTAGGGCACACGTGGATGCACGTCTCGACGGCTCTTAAAGGGCATTTTTTCGGTCTTTGAGAGGATAAAATGTTTCCCCCCGGGAGTGAAAAGTGAGACCTTTTTTTTGATAATCACTAGAGTGGGGATTTGCTCGACTGCGGCAGAGCTGCAGGGATGTAGGCCAGACCGACAAAATATCTAAACATCTGCTCTTCACTTGGGGCCCACAGCTGTGCACTTCTCTGGAGGATGAAACAGGCACGATGGGATTTTGTAGATCTGAGACGGTTTAGAAGAACTTTGTGTTCCTCTCTGTGAGGTCTCCTGCTCCTTTTAAGTAAAGTTAAAGTTTTTTTTTCTTCTTCTTTCTTTATTCCAGATTCCTCCAGATGGACACAGATGTCGCTGACGAGCGTCCCAGGTTTCTTCGGAGGACTTGACTCAAGTCTCATCCCGACGTGACCACGGCTGGTGATGAAAATCTGCACTCAGAGTCTGAAACGGTACGAAACCACAAACCACAGATGGCAAGATTCTGCGGTTTTCCTTTGTTTTGTTTTTTTGATTGTTTTTTTTTTTTTTTAATAAGAACTCAGATATAAACATCTAAGGTCCTCCTGGTGTGTGTGCATGTGTGTGTGTCCTCTAGGCAGGGCCAGCGATGTTCCTGGAGTGTTCAGCGGTGCGGTGGTGGTGGGGGTGGAGCCTCTTGCTCCAGCTGGGCATGGCCCTCTTTGCAGCAGCAGCAGGAAGTTGTCCTCCTCGTTGCCTGTGCAGGTCTGACGGCGAAGCCAAGGAGGTCATCTGCTCCGGAAAACACCTGAGCTCGATCCCAGAGGGCTTCTCCGGCGACGCCCGGCGCTGGGATCTATCCCACAACAAGATCAAGACAGTGGGCCGGCGGCAGTTCTCCAGCCTGCCACAGCTCCAGGAGCTGGACCTGAGCGACAACCTCATCTCCATGATTGAGGTGGAGGCCTTCCAGGGCCTGCAGGGCCTTCGGACGCTGCGGATCAACAACAACCGGCTGAAGATCCTCCCCGTGGGTGTGTTCGCGGGCCTGTCGGCCCTGCGCCACCTGGACCTGAGCCAGAACGAGATCCTGGTCTTTCTGGATTTCACCTTCCGCGAGCTAAGCAGCCTGCAGACGCTGCGAGCCGAGGAGAACGACCTGGTCTTCATCTCCCAGCGGGCCTTTCACGGCCTGCAGGGCTTGCAGGAGCTCAGCATCGACCGCAGCAACCTGACCTCCGTCCCCACAGAGGCGCTGTCGCAGCTTCAGGGCCTGGGCCGTCTGCGCCTGCTGCGCCTGGCCGTCTCGGCACTGCCTGACAACGCCTTCCGCCGGCTGCAGCGCCTACGCAGCCTACAGATCTCTGGCTGGCCGTCGCTGGACACCGTAGCCGGCGGCAGCTTGGTGGGCCTCAACCTCACCTCACTGGCTCTCACCGCCTGCAACCTGACCTCCGTGCCCTACACGGCACTGCGCCACCTGGTCTACCTGCGCGTCCTGGACCTGTCCTTCAACCCCATTGCCGTGGTGCGGGGCAACATGCTGGGCGACCTGCTGCGGCTGCAGGAGTTGCACCTGGCCGGCGGTGCCCTGCTAAGGATAGAGCCGGCCGCCTTCCGGGGCTTGTCCCACCTGCGCACGCTCAACGTGACGGCCAACCGGCTAAGCACGCTGGAGGAGGGCGCTTTCCACTCGGTGGGCGACCTACAGGTGCTGCGACTGGACGACAACCCACTGGCCTGTGACTGCCGCCTGGTCTGGGTGGTGCGGCGCCGCCTGCGGCTGGACTTCGGTGGCCACCAGCCCACCTGCTCGTCGCCCGACGCTGTCCGCCAGCGGGAGTTCCGGGACTTCTCAGAGAAAGAGCTGCCGCGGCTCTTCACCTGTCGGCCGGCACGCATCCTGGACCGCAGGCCGCAGGAGCAGCGGGTGGAGGAGGGCACCACTGTGCTCTTCTCCTGCAAGGCCGACGGGGACCCCCGCCCATCCGTCACCTGGGTCTCCTCCTCCCCGAACAGGGGCGTGGTCTCATCAACGGGCCGCATCCGGGTTCTGCCAGACGGCACACTGGAGGTGCGCTTCGCCCAGGTACAGGACAGCGGCTCCTACCGGTGCCTGGCGGGCAACGCAGCTGGCAACGACAGCCTGACGGTGGGGCTCCACGTCAAGGGTCTCCCCCGCAACCGGACCCTCCTCGCCACCCTCTTCCCAGAGGAGGGATGGGTGGAGCCGGCCAACCCGCAGGCAGCAAACTCTTCAGCGCAGGTGGCCAAGCCGTACCCTTTCGACGCCAAGACGCTGGTCATAGCCACCACCATGGGCTTCCTGTCCTTCCTGAGCTCTGTGGCCATCTGCTTTGTCTTCATGTTCTTCTGGAGCCAGAGCAAAGGGCAGATCAAACACACGGCCACCATTGACTTTGTGCCGCGCTCGTCCATGGGCGGCGGTGGCAGTGACGGTGACGGTGGACGCTTCACCATGAAACTCATTTGATTAAAAAAAAAGAAATAGAGACCAGATAAAGTGGGTGGGGCATTGATGGGGAGCCTCTGCTGGGAGGTTCCTCGGTTCCTTAGAGGAGATGAGGAGATCACAGTGGGTTTGTCGAACGCTAAGACATTGGAATGACGCTACCCTGAGGCCACTGTGTTTGTTTTTCATGACCGTGACCTGTCTTTTTTTTTCAAACGTAGCATGCAGTAGTTAATTTAAACACTGTTGTTGTTTTTTCACCACTCACTCACATCTTCAAGAGACAGAGACACACAACATTCAGGTGCTTTAACGTTTCTTCACGATAGCGCTCAGCTCGACTTGCCAATTCAAGCCAAGCACACACACACAAATACACACACACACACACACGTTTGCCCTCCTGACCCCCTTTGCCGGTTGCTATTTCTGCTTTGCTTTCGCACACACGAGACACTTTGAGAGACTTTTTGCTCTTTCAGCGTTTGAGTGTTCTGACTTAGGACGTGAGACTTGCAGCGATGAGAAACAAGTTCTCGTGAAACCTGCAATAATATGGAGCCAAACAATCTGAGAGTAGAAGAGGCTTTTTTTGTTTGTTTTAGTGTAGTGAGCTCCAAGATTCCATGTATTTTTGCATTTTTACAGTTTCAATGTCTAGAGTTCATGAGGGTTTACCCCTCTGTTTACAGCTTCCAGCTAAAACTTGACGCACCGATGGACCTTCCACGTTTGGTAGATGACAATAATAGGGGCGGGCTCAGAGAGGCGGCACCAGTTCCATTTGTGAGCTAAAAATGAAGATAATTCCTACAACTGTAGGTTTTCTCACACTTACTTAAAAAAAAACAAAAAAATAAACGGAAACACACATTTCTGAGAGTCTTATTAAAGTATTTATGCTAAGAACATGCCTAACATTTATTGACTAAAGACAATAATATTGAATTTGAAATCCAGAAATCCACCACTTTTCCAAACTTGCATTCACAGTTCTTGAATTTGTCTGTTAATGATTTTACTAAGGGTAGCTTTCGCTCTGGAAACAAGAGCTCCACTATGTCAGCCAGGTGTTTACTACGCCCCCAGAGCCAGAGTTTTAGCCAGAGGATGCAAACAGAGGGCTAAATACGCTTTCTGTTCCATCTATCTATCGATGGATTTTTGGATAATTAATTTTGCTTGGCAGCTTCAACGGAATCCACAATGACATAATGTGGGACATGATGTGGGACTTTTACATAATCAATAAGCGACACGACAGGACCGTCGACATCAAGCACATCAGACTTTGTCACTTTGTTCTTTGTCCTTTGTTTTATAATATCAGTTTGTTGAATCTTTGCAGCATCTCAGTGTGATTTTGTTTTTATGTTGTTTTTTGTATGTGCAACTCAGCTCTACACTTTGTTTTGTTGTTTTTTCTTCTTTTCATTTTTAAAAAAAAAGCATTTAACTACACACTAAAGTCAACTACGTGCCTCAGCAGTGTTCTCTCTGACAGAACGCTCACCTCATCACTATTGTCTTCTCAATATTTGGGTCAAGGGCGACCGTGCGCGTTGGTTGTGCAGGGTTTATTCTCTCATATTTGTTTTTTTCTTTTTTTCTATCTAGCTGTGGGGATTAGTGTCACTCAAACACGTCACTCTCTCGAACCTCTACCCTGGGTCATACTCTATTATTTTGGCTCTCACAGAGAAACCAGAGCCACACGTTCAGTTTCCAGGCATGTACAGGCTTCATCTCGTGGCTGTAAATGGCTTTTTATCTTTATCTAATTAAATGCCTGCGCTTAAACACCAGCTATTTGTGAGCCCACTGACTGCTGTAGTTGTGTGTGTGTGTGTGTGTGTGTGCGCGCGCGTGCGTGTGCGTGTGTGCACGCGCGCGCCCTAGCGCTCAACTAATCCAATCATCTTAAAATCAATCTCTCAATGGGTCTTCAAATCAAATGCGGCCCATTGTTTGAGAAGTTGGCAGGAGGAGGACGACACGTTTTCTTACGTAACCAAAGCGCTTAATCTGTAACGCCGATGTTCATCCGCCGCCAGGACGGCATGTTCGATTTTTGAGAGACAACAACAACAAAAAAGCAAAAAAGAAAATGCCAGACAAGGGAGCTGCAGCGCTGCGCTTTGTTTTGTTTGTTCATTGATGCCATTTTGTCTCCAATGTGATGGATGAATGACTCTGGGCTGCAGGACTGAATTGGAATGTCTGAGTCATGTCCCACCTCCTCCTGCTGGAAGACGCTAAGAAGCTCTCCAAGGGGCTCCAAACACACAAATGCACTCGAGAGCAAAAAAAAAAAAAAAAGCTTTATCCAAACACATATCCTCACTTCACCTCAGTCCAGTTTGAGAGCTGCAGTTCTCATTTTTTTTTTTTTTTTTTTTTTTTAAAGAAACACTCTAATGCGGCAGAGAAGAAGAAGTGGAGGAAGATGAAATGATAATCTTTTGTGTGAGCAGACATTGAATCGCTGGTGAATTAACTGCATGTCTCCCTGTTTTCTAGCTCTGCCCTGGGCCCGTCACATGATCTATTTTAATGCAACCACTCACTCCCATTGGACACAAAGTCAACAAGTGCGGGGAAGATTAAAGTAGTGTTTAGAGGCCACGCCCACTCCATGCATTTTCAGACACTATTCTGCCCTTACTAGGACGTAGCTGAGCTGATTTCTAGCTCGGCAGATAGCTAACAGGTCAGCAGGTGAGTTGATGTTTACTTCCAGATTATTAAATGTTCCTGCAAAACTTCAGTACAAAAATAGAAATAAAATGTTACAGTAATACTGTTGACTCTTTCTTCTTACATAAATAAACGCTAATAACTATCTGACACAAAAATAAACATAGGCCAAAGTGATAATTATCACTCGCGATCGTGCGATTAGCTTAATGCTAACATAACGTGCAAAATGCCATGGACTGGCTAACGAGTTAGCATCACTCCTGTTTTTCAGTTCGCCACACAAACTAAGCACAGTTTCAAAGAACCAGCACAGGTGAGTCATTCACAAATGGGTAAGTATTACTTATAGACATGTGCTTTTTAAGGGATTCAACATAAAAAAGGGGTGAATGAGGAGGAGAAAACACAGCTTGGATCAGGTTCTTCTTTGCCTTTTTTTTTCTTTACTCGCTATTATGAAACTACGGCAAGTCTACATGGACAAAAAAAGAAAATAAACGGTGCCAACAACATTGTGACAATTAACTGCTCTTTCAGGAGCGGCACAGACACTGTGATCTCTCCCAGTGCTGTTTCATTGGCGACATGGGGCCACTTTTCACTGACTCCCTCATTGTGATTATCAACAGGCCTAATTCATCAGTAGCCCCTTCTCCACTAGAATTAGGGTGTTGAGACTATGTTTTTTGAACGTGGGAGGACTTTCAATCGATCGGCATTTAGTCCCGTGTTACGGGTTCCAAAACAGGAGTGGCTCGGGAGACCCGTGGCATATAAGGAGGGAGACCAGACTGCCGTTTGCTTAACACAAAGTTTTTATTTAGAAAACCCACACTCAACGGACAGGTGAAAAAGTTTAAACTCAAAGAACAAATAAGGGCTGTGGCCGCTGGCCAAACAGAACAAAAATGGGAAAAACGGACAAGACCAGGCCACATAGGACCGTAGGACCCTGTCCGAATTCCGACTACCTAACCTGTAATTCAAAACAACTGAATCTACAGCAAAGTTGAACAAAATCCAAAAACAGGACTACCGGTCAGCCACAGCCCAAATTAAAACAGAAACCACATGAGTCCTAATAACCCATAAGTGAAGAGATCACCTGTCAAGTGGGGAAGGGAAAAGATTAAATAAAAAACACAAACTGATGAACGACCTGGACGCATCCGGTGGTTGCGCCGTGCGCCCGACCAAGCGACGAGATGCGAGCAAGTGAGAGAGAACCTGCCCCTCTCTCGCTCCTTTTATAGTCCTGAGCACTGATTGCACGCTGGTGCTCGCCGGGGCTGGGGAGGAGCGAACAGGGGAGGAGAGGTGGGGTAGCACGTAACATCCCGTCTCCACTGACCAAAACCAAGGAAGCTGCACCCCCTCCGCTTTCACCGCTGCGTGTTTGCTGACGTCATCACGCTGAGATGGCGTAGATGAAGTGCGACAGAGTTCAGGGAAGTAAACAATGGAGAGCAACATGGAAGCGAATCCGGCGTTGGCCAGGGTTCTTTGTTGTTGGGACGCTTCCTTCGAAGGATGCAGACCTTAAATTGAGACACAGCCATAATGTGCAAGAATGGGTGGGGGCGAGTAGGAAATAGGCAGGCGTGGTACCACCCACACATCAGCAAAAAATGACAGACAGGAGTTTCCATTCCTCTTTCAATTATAGGAAATTTCACTTTAATCTAAAAACAAAAAAACAAAAAAAAAAACAGAGTTTAAGCAGAAGACTGAGGAATGAAAGTGCAGTTTTTCCTTCTGGACCTCAACAGAGATTGATTTTTGGATAACTAATCCTCCAAAACTCCTACTGGTGTCTGCGTTGCAAAATAAAGGTCCGACCATGGGCAGATTATGGGACCTTTAACCCCGAGAAGCTCTAGTTGCAGCTCTTTCAGTCCTGTCCTAAGTTTTCATTGACCTCTAACCTCGGGGGGAAGAGGAGGAGGGGCCACAAGAGCTCCATGAAAAGACAAGTCCAAGATCCAATCCAATCCAAAATCCAGCAACCTTCTAGGAACTCCAGTTCTGGAGAAGAAGCTCAAGAGGAGCTGCTGAGGTTGTTTTTAGCAGGGCACCTTAACGTCAGATCAGGTCAGAGGACAGATTCATTCGATATATGAAAACAAAAATTATAAATACTGTTTCCTTATATCTGATGCTGTGGGATTGTTTTCTCGCTTCCCTCTCAGCCAGAATGAGCTGTGCACCTCACTGGAGCAGTTAATTGCATTTTATTTATTCATAAAAAAGAAGAAATTACTGAAATGCAGAAGAAATTAAATGAAAAATAAAATGAAAAAAATAAATAAAAAATACGGAAAAATACCGTCTCCACGACTCCAACATTGGAGACTTCGGCCTGATGACCTCTGAGCCAAAGGTCAGAACAAAAGCGGGATAATGAGTCATTTTGATATATGATACATTCTGATCAGCTATGTGGGGAAACTATATACTTCTTGAACTAAAAACAATGAAGGAAGCCTGAAATGACTCGAAACAACGATCGGAACCAGCCAAATGGCAGCCAGCAGCTGAAGCCCCGTCAGTAGCGACAGATGGACGAAACCATGGCTCTGCTGCCATCTGGTGGCTTACTTGGTCATGCGCCTCAGGTGAAACGTCGCCGCTGAAGTCATGCGACCGACCGTACACTGCAAATGTTTAATCGCAAAAAGGTGAAATGATGTGCATAAGTAGAATTAAAGATAAAACTCGTCAAAGCAGAAAGCGTGATGAACCACAGGGTGGTGCTACACACAGAACTGCTGTGAATTTCTGTAGAATTAAATTAATTCAGTGATTCATTCATTCATTCATTCATTCATCTTCTATACACGCTTATTCCAATTCAGGGTCACGGGGGTCTGCTGGAGCCTATCCCAGCTGTCTTAGGGCGAAGGCAGGGTGACACCCTGGACAAGTCGCCAGTTCATCGCAGGGCCACATAGAGACAAACAACCATTCACACTCACATGCACACCTACGGACAATTTAGAGTGTTCAATTGACCTCACATGCATGTTTTTAGACTGTGGGAGGAAGCCGGAGAACCCGGAGAGAACCCATGCAGACACAGGGAGAACATGCAAACTCCACACAGTAAGGTCCCAGGCCCGGGCCCCAGAATCGAACCCACGACCTTCTTGCTGTTGAGGCGGCAGCGCTAACCTCTGCGCCACCGTGTCGCCTCAGTGATTCAGTGCAGATGATTGTTTTGTTTTTTTCCACCGTCAGTGTGAAAGCCACTCAGGGGAATAAAACAACAACAACAACAACAGCAACACAATCATTTTAAAGGCAGATGCACAGCGCCTTAATAGTCACCAGTCACCAGGAGGGCCCCTGGGTTCCTGATGTTTCCAGAACTTTGTTGGATCCGAGTCACTGAGACTGAAACCCAGAAGCTGCTTGATGCACATGGCATTCAAGGCAGCTGCCTTCTTAACCCATGACTTCTATCAGATGTGACACAAACATTGGGCCTCTCAAACTGGGTTAATGTGAAACAAACAAGTCACGTCTGCAGGAGTCTGCAGGAGAACTGAGTCGTTTGAAACATTTGGAGTGAAATTATGGTGCTGGTGGATGTTTCTCCTCCACACTGCCGCCTCTGCTGTGTGTGCGTGCGTGCGCGTATGTGTGTAATCCTGACTGTACTGAATTGCCATCCTGGTTCTCAGTTCTTGATTCCGGGTTCCCCTTCTCTCTCCCCCTCCCTCCCCCCTTCTACCTCCCCTATTCTCCCCCTCTGATGCTTTCAGAGGCCGATAGCGACTCGGATTCATCCTGCCCAAGGCTTTGATTCGGCTCGGCTGGCTGACTAATTAACTCACTCACAATTTGCAGTCACAGCAGAGACAAAGTGCTGATTCACTCCCATTCCTACTGACTCCTATTGATTAGACAGGCTGAGAGAGGGCGAGGGGAAGGGGGGAGGAGGTTCGCTGTGTGCAAACTGTTATAGAAAACCTATTAATAATAATAATTCATTCATTCATTCATCTTCTATACCCGCTTATTCCTGTTCAGGGTCACGGGGGTCTGCTGGAGCCTATCCCAGCTGTCTTAGGGCGAAGGCAGGGTACACCCTGGACAAGTCGCCAGTTCATCGCAGATAATAATAATAATAATGATAATAATAATAATCACGGTGGCGCAGTGGTTAGCGCTGCCGCCTCACAGCAAGAAGGTCGTGGGTTCGATTCCGGGGCCTGGGCCTGGGACCTTTCTGTGTGGAGTTTGCATGTTCTCCCTGTGTCTGCATGGGTTCTCTCCGGGTTCTCCGGCTTCCTCCCACACTCCAAAAACATGCATGTGAGGTCAATTGAACACTCTAAATTGTCCGTAGGTGTGCATGTGAGTGTGAATAGTTGTTTGTCTCTATGTGGCCCTGCGATGAACTGGCGACTTGTCCAGGGTGTCACCCTGCCTTCGCCCTAAGACAACTGGGATAGGCTCCAGCAGACCCCCGTGACCCTGAGTGCAGGACCAAGCGGGTATAGAAGATGAATGAATAATAATAATAATAATAATAATAATAATAATAATAATAATAATAGTGAAAGGCTTTCAGATAATAGATGTGAGGACCTGGAGTGTTTTAACCCGGTTGAGATTCAGGAGACTGGTAATCACACACCCCGTCTACCCGCCAAAAAAATCTTCCAGCAACAGGTATGACGCGGTGGGGCGTTCAGAGGGCTTGTATGTGTGTTTTTTTTTTTTTAAGCGATGCCGCCGATCCCACCTTCCCATCGCTCCATCCGTGCGCCCGCTGAGGCACGCGCACACCTCAGCATCCCCCCGCCTCCCTTTTGCTTTCTGAGATGCTAGAGCCGCCTGACACCCCGACTGACTGATCCCACACCTCCAAAACTGAACTGTCGGCGGCGCGCGCGCACGAACGGACGGACCGACCGACGGACGGACGGGCGTGAGCAGGAGCAGCACTCAGAGGTTGTTTTTTTTTTGCGCACGAGCGGGGACGCAGCAGCAGAAACAACAACCAGCTAGTGGGGAAAGGGAGCAGCGGAAGAAGAAGAGGAAGGGTGATTTTGAAGAGGTTCGGTTCTGTCTCCACTGCTCGGCTGAGTTTCACCATGAAGTCTCTGATCCTTCTGATGGTTGTGGCCGCGGCTGTGGCCGTCAAGTCACCCCGGCTCAAATTTGTCCTGCACGGTAAGACTGTATTATTATTATTATTATTATTATTATATTATTATTATTATTATTATTATTATTATTTACGTTATTCTTGTTATTGCACGAACACTGCTGAGGCCCGGGCTGCTGTGCGTGTCGAGGTGAATGTATGGAGACAAACGAATGAAAAAGTGACATTCACTGATAATTGTGTCAGATCTTCTACTCGACACGAACCGAGAGAACCGTGTTGTGCGTCCATCCAGCTACACCTCGGGTTTCATGACACACGCACACAAACACGCCATCGGCCGTGCAACAGGATGAACGTCATGCCGGTTTCACACTGAAAAAAAAGCAGATTGTTGCCTCCTTGTACCCACAAATTAGAAACTGAAATTGGGTTCCTCGGATTTGTTTGGCGCTGCCGTTTAAAAAAACAAACAAAAAAAACAAACAAACAAAAAACAGCTGTAATGTCCACATTAGAGCGCGTCGTGCACACGCGCGAGCCCATGAACACGCTCCCCTCCACCTCTGATGACCGAGGAGAGGGAACATGGCGCCATATCGCCGTCCTGCGCGCGCGCGCGCACACACACACACACACACACGGGCACGATTTTCAGCCCTTTAAACAGCAGCCTGTCACAGTGTGTCGGTGAGATATATGACTCCCCGGAGGTCGACGGTGGACGCCAAGCCTAAACGCGTCCCTGAGGAGCTGCAATGCGGGATACGGCACCTGCTTCACGCACTGCAGCAGGACCAGCAGTGGCAGTAGCGACAGAGTCCCAGATATTGTGACTCTTCGGCTGAGGGAGGTTGTGGAATGCGGAACACAGCTGTTAGCGGCGAACGGGGAGGCGAATGGAAAATTCCGCGTCGACTGTTTTAAAATTCCGTTCACGCCTGCTCACGCATCGCGCGCGCGCGCACACACACACACGTACACATCCTCCTCCCCCCTCGTACTTCTTAATGTATCCCGCAATCAGTAAATGTGCGATGGGGCTGTGTGTGTGTGTGTGTGTGTGTGTGTGTGTGTGTGTGTGAGGAGGGGTGAGGAGTGTCCTCCCACCCACTCCCACCCATTGCGTAGAAACTGGAGCAGACGACCCACAACGTGCGCGCCATATCAATCGGAGGGGGTTTGCTATGCAATTAGCAAGGGTTCATCTTTGAAGGGGAACACGTTTGTGTGCGCTGGCACACAGCATGGCAGTGTATAGCACGTCAGGTAGGAGACCCCACTGGTGCCTGCCATTTCAGCCACGTGGACAGCGACCAGGTCCTACTGGTAGGTCAGAGGTCAGTGCCAGCTCGTCCACTTGTCACTCCTGTGGGGTGGAGGGTCCAGGGATTGGTGAACTCCAGAGATGCTATTACTGTAAAGGCCCAGAGCCGTTTCACTGGAACCTCAGATTTTCTTCTCCGTCGTTTCCAGAGATGAAATTCTGATTCCAACTGCAATCTTGAACATTCCCTGCAGTAGTGGGTTGTGGATAAAAATTCTGTCCGCCTCAGCAAACACACATACCTAAAATGTCCTCCTGTGCAAACCTACCGCACACATACAAAATAACACATAATAGATTATAGAAAGAGGGCGCGCTCGGCTGCACTTGATTCCGGCGCAATTATTTCTATACATCTGAATCCAATAAAGTTACTTCTACCTGAATCACTGCCGCAGCTTCTTGTCCTGAATAATAATAATAATAATAATGATAATAATAATAATAATAATGATAACATAAAATATATAAAAAATATAATATATGAAAATGTAACTGAAGACCAGGATAGACGATCATGTCTCTGAGACTGCGATTCATGCACCAGCCAGTGGTGCCCATCCAAAAGCGAAGCCGTCTATGTGACTTTTAAAAGATCTCATCTCATCATCTCATGCCTGCAGGAAGCAGGAAGGAGGATTTATTACTAGCTTGGCGCCGTAGATGCTGAGGGTGTTTGCTCGTGAACGTCGTGTATAGTGGATTCAATAGGGGCCGAGAAAGATTTTCGATGGGTGACGCAATAAAGAGGTTGGTTCTCTGCTTCTCCTAGAGCAGGCCAGTGGGGGGCGCTGTGTCAAGAGGAGAAATGATGATGTATGGTTGCAGAAAAAAAGAAAACAAAACAAAACGGAGGGAACAAACTAGAAAGGTGGGAAAAAAAAGAAAAAAAACAAAACAAAAGAAGGCGAAGTTCTGAAAGGCAAAATCAGTTCAGCTGGACACTAATTTGATGTTTTGGTGCTTCAACCCAAATATCACAACATCTCATCTGGCCAAAGTTCGTGTGCACTGACCTTTTCATCTCTCTGGGCGGATGGACGACCAGAAACACCTCCACACGAAGTGACATATTGATCGGCGAGGATGTGGAGTTGGTAACGTTTGACCCGGATCACCACCCCCTCGCCTCAAGGCACAACACCAGAAAAATCCAAACAACAGAAGCTTTTTAAACAGAGCCTGTTCATTGTCGATAAAACAGAGACAAATCATTATTGGTCATAAGTAATTTGCAGATGTCTTTTTGCAATTAGGATCTCGGCCATCAGGGACTCGTTAGCATGAAACTTTTTCCTCAAGGGAATTGTTCAAGGGTTTGAGGATAATAAAAAAAAAACTTTGTATTGTCTCTGTGAAGTGTGTAAAAAGCTGACCTTGACAGAATTATTATTTTTTATATCAGGCAGCTGCAGATCTCCAGCAACAGAAATAGAAAATAAGCTCAGGCAAAAGGTTACGCAAGAGACAAAGAAGATTGGAGTCACGGCACCGCCCGCTAGTTTTCTTGCATCACGAAACAAACAAACAACAAAAAAAAAATACAAAAGAACACATTTGCTTGTTGTTTTTTGCTGCAGAAATGCAGGATTGAGGAGCAGGCGGGTTCAGAAAGAACAGCTATAGCAGGTCAACGGCAGGTGTTAAGGCAAAAACATCCAAAGCTCGTCAGTTTTTGGAGAATGACCAGAGGCATTGAACAAAGATCAGTGATAAGTCAATC
This sequence comes from Thamnaconus septentrionalis, assembly GCA_009823395.1. Taxonomy (NCBI): domain Eukaryota; kingdom Metazoa; phylum Chordata; class Actinopteri; order Tetraodontiformes; family Monacanthidae; genus Thamnaconus; species Thamnaconus septentrionalis. The sequence goes on from CM020511.1 coordinate 22,597,881, forward strand.
ATTCAATCAAAAAGTGATGGAGGTAAAAAAGAACAGAGAAGTAAAATGTGTAAAACATGGCTGTTGAGGACCAATCAAAATGTGAGTCAGGATAAAAGCCGAAAGTGATGAAAAGAAAGACGCAAACCTGTGTTTTGATGAGATAGTCAGCGAATGTCAGCCAGCAAAGAGCCTCCAGACCATATACAACCTTCAGTAGGATCCTACATTTTAATGTTGTGTTTTTTTTTTTAGATAAACAAACATTCATACAAAACAAAACAAACTTATCTGGGTGATCATGTCTCAATTCCACTCAACTTCAACTTCCACTCCTGGACTCCCCACCTAACCCTAACCCTAACCCAAAGCGCCTTACAAACGCCTCTCATTTTCCCCATTGACACACGCATTCGCACACCAATGGGTGGCTGCTGCCATGCAAGGCACTGCCTAGCCCTATTGGGAGCAATTTAGGGTTAAGTGTCTTGCCCAAGGACACAACGACGGACTAGGATGGAGCGGGATTTGAACCGCCAACCTTTCGGTCATTGGACAACACACTGTACCACCTGAGCCACAGTCTATATATATACATATATAGATATGTATGTATTTATATATATATATATATATATATATATATATATATATACACACACACACACACACACACACACACATATATATATATTCATTCATCTTCTATACCCGCTTATTCCTATTCAGGGCGAAGGCAGGGTGACACCCTGGACAAGTCGCCAGTTCATCGCAGGGCCACATAGAGACAAACAACCATTCACACTCACATGCACACCTACGGACAATTTAGAATGTTCAATTGACCTCACATGCATGTTTTTGGACTGTGGGAGGAAGCCGGAGAACCCGGAGAGAACCCACGCAGACACAGGGAGAACATGCAAACTCCACACAGAAAGGTCCCAGGCCCGGGCCCGGGCCCCGGAATCGAACCCATGACCTTCTTGCTGTGAGGCGGCAGCGCTAACCACTGCGCCACCGTGTCGCCCTATATATATATATATATATATATATATATATATATATATATATATATATATATATATATGCCCTGCGATGAACTGGCGACTTGTCCAGGGTGTCACCCTGCCTTCGCCCTAAGACAGCTGGGATAGGCTCCAGCAGACCCCCGTGACCCTGAATTGGAATAAGCGGGCATAGAAGATGAATGAATGAATGAATATATATATATATATATATATATATATATATATATATATATATATACACACACATATATATACATATCATTTTATTTTATTTTTTCCAGTTTGGTGGAAACAATCAGAACCATTAGCTGGATTTAGGTCCCATGACTGAGGTGATGGACCCTCCCCAACCTCCCACTGACTAGATGGACGCAAAGTGGATGTGAATCAGAATGTGAATCAGAAATTAGCCATGGTGGGTTTTTTTTTTTTGGGGGGGAAGCATTACTGTGATTCATCCAACTGTAGGTTTTAAAAACAATCCCACCTGTTCACGGGAAATAAAAAATAGTAATTCTTTGCAGTTCCTCAAGTCAGCCTTAGTTGTGAATTCCACCTCGTCGCTTTACTTTTTTTTTTTTAAAATAAGAAAAAATGTTGTTTACTTGCACTGTGCGCTGTGCCTTATTTCCTTATTTAGTTGTGAGCCGAGATTGTGTTTGTGCCCGCAGGTTGTTTCTGCAGCTGAATTTTTTTATATATAGGTAAATATATATGTACATATATTCTGAATTCAAAGTGGCCGTCGAGAGCAGTAAATCCAGCCGTGGGTTCCTGCCAATCAGAGAGTTCGCCGTTCCCATGGAAACCAAACGTGTCAGCCATGGCAACATGCACCATCACCGTTGCTTCCATCTCTGCCGCCAGACTCCTCATTGGCTTTTATTATTTGACATCTGACAAGAAAATCACTCCAAACCACCAGAGCTGTGTAATTACGTCCCATCAACACTCTGCAACCAGTCTGATGTGTTGTGAGTCTTCGGCCACGTCTTTATTCGTGGTGATGGCGTGTTGTAGGCGGAGCCCAAAAGCGGATCCCCACATCCTGAGTGTCACTTCTGACACATTTTTTTAAACAGGCTGGTTGGTTTTCCACTTGTGTGTCAATGCAAAAAGAAAAAGAAATCAACAGGGCATGGAGTTCTGTTTTAAAATGGTAAATGGTAAATGGACTGCTCCTATGTAGCGTTTTCCAGCACCTTCACGGTACTCCAAAGCGCTTTCAATGGCCTCTCATTCACCCATTCACTCACACACTTATACACCAAATGAGCTCATACTCTGAGGAGGCCTCCTCCAAACAGGTGAGGGCCCAAAAAACAAACACAAACACAACAAACAAGCAAAAATACAGCGTTAAACAACAGGAACAACACAAACTAGTTGCAAACACTGTCGGCTCTCTCAGATCATCAGGTTTTTTTTTGTTTGTTTGTTTTTTGACTTACAGAGGTGTCCAGGTTCCACTTCCACAGACCAGAGAACTACATCAGCATGTATCACCAGGAGGGCGGCGACACTCTGTATGTGGGTGGCCGGGCCATGATCTACGTCCTGACCTTCAGCAACCGAGGTGTCCGAGACCTGCAGGTGAGAAAAGAAGCTGGTTCTTCTTCCTCCCGGTGGTCTGTGGAGGAGACGGAAGGTTAAAAAAAAAAGGTTTCACTCGAGCTCTCAGACATGCTCGCTGTCCGAGTTGTCCATCCCACAGAGGTCCTCAGGGGTATCCACTCCCCGTCAAAGCTCTGAATCAGCCTTCTGTTTTTCTTGGTTCAGCCAAGAAAGAGAATAAAAGAAAAATATTAAAGCTGTAAGCAGCGTTTGTGGGACTGAGCTGCTGTGGCCGCCATGCGCCGATTATGTCCGACAACCGCAGATGACCTCGGCACATGCAGACTCCACCCGACACCTGCTGATGCCCCCCCACAGCTTACGAGCCCCCTGACCCCTTCAGAATCCTGCCAACCCCTGCTGACCTCTGCCGACGCCCCCCAACACCTGCCAATGTCCCCCGACACCTGCCGACTCCTGGCATCCCTGCCGAAGCCCCCTGGCACCTGCTGACCTCTCCATACGCCTGCCATCCCCTCCCGACCCCCGCCCTCCCCCGGCATCTACCGACCCCTCCGGACGCCTGCCTAATCCTGGTGACCTCTGTTGACACCTTCCCTTGATGTCACTGCCTTCGTCGCCAGGAAACACCTCAATAATCTTTTTGCAGCATGACTGTCTGATTCAGAGACCAATGAGTGATTCATATTTGAATCGCAAATAACAGTTTTATGGATGTCGGTGGCTGCTTTTGTGTTTGTAGGTGGCGCTCTAGAGGCAAGCAGGTTGATTCCTCATGTTTGTGAATTGCTTCATCAGACTGGACCTGTGTGTAAAATGTGATGAGTTTTGAAGCACGTTTACTGGGTGAAAAGTGAACTGGAGAGAGAGAGAACTGCGCCGCTTCAAGCGTTGTCAATTCCAGCAGGTGCAATCGTTCAGGCAGGAATTCAATGATTAGAAAACATGGTGGATCCGGTTGATTTTTATCATAATGTACAATGTGCTGGATTTTGTTTTTATATGTGCTGTGTCTTACTGTGAAACGTAAACGTGACGTATCGGCTTCAACACTGTTCATATCAGCCGTCAAATAAAGTAGATATAAAGCAGATTTCAATTGAAATCTAAAACGACAATGAACAAAATCAATGTATACTTTAAATACCTGCATTTTGTATGAGACTAGACAGTTATTTTTTTATTTTTTTTGCCAACAGCAAAACTTGTTGGGACGGGCAAAAGAGTTTCACTGTTGTTTTCTTTAAATACACGAAAAAACTACCTTGGTTCTTTAAATACCCGCAAAACTACTAACTAACTAACAATCACAAACTCTGTCTCTCTGCCTCTCCTTCTCTGTCACTCACACTTCTTCTTGACAGTCCGCCGATGACAAAGCTTCCTTGTGCTGGGATGAGGTTGTCAGTAGTCTTTATTCTGGCGACGATGCCACTTGAGGTGACTATGAAGTCTGATTCTGGAACGACAGATCCTGCCATGTTCAGGGCATGTAAGGCCTGTATCAGGAGATTGTGGTGGTGGTGCTGGAACAGCATCGTGTCTGTGCTGATGCCGCACCATCTGTTGTTCACCGCGCTTCTCCTTAAGGTGCTTTACCCCCTTGTGACAAAGAGAGCGCCAAAGAGAACGATCAGCTGCAGCTATCTCCAGGTGGCTGGAATTGATATTGCACTGTTTCAGTGTGTCTTTCAGTTGGTCTTCGTACCAGAGCTGGGGACCACCAGGTTTTCTATTGGCTGAAGAAGAGCGCTGTCCGTAAAGCACCTGACAGGGCAACCAATATCCAGGCATGCGAATAGCATGACCGACCCACCGGAGTTGCCTCTGGACTAGAGTTGCCTTGATTCTGGATGAGCCAGTGTGTTCAAGGATGTGGGGAACACGGTCTTGCCAAGTGATGCCAAAGATCCGCTGGAGGCATTAGATGTTGAAGGCCTTAAGAAGCCTAATATGGTGGCGATATAGGGTCCAGGCTTCTGCTCCATAGAGCAGTGTAGATACACACACTGCCTGATAGACTGCCACTTTTGTTTGTGCCCTGAGACCTGAGGTTCACCATTGATGCTCAAAGTTGGGGCAACAGGGAATGGAGATCTCTCTTGTATAATAACCTCAGTCTTCTGCACTGTAAGCCCGAATAAGTTGGCAGAACTCAAAAAAAGTGAGGCAATCAGTTGCCACATTTTTTTTTAGTTCATAAACTCAAACATTTGAGTATATCAGAGCTTAAATATTTGGAGTTGATATTAGATATACTTTTAAATTACTCATAAATTGATTTACTGATTAGGCCAACTAAAAAATTGTCAGTAAATGGTACTCAAATAATTCATTCATCTTTTTAATTGCAATAACTCAAGAAAACTTAATAATTTCAAGTATGAAAACTCAGGATTTCATGTTCAATGAACTTAACATTTATTAGTTTTTTCTTTAAATCTACTGATGACACATTACTCAAAAACATTGACTTGCTTAAACTTGAAACCATTTACCGTCACACTTAAAATATTTTTGGCAACTGATTGCCTTAAACATATCAAGTACACTTGACTTAAAAGTAGTAGGAAACTGTTAATACAACATTACCATTTGAGTTTATAGGAATTCTTTACCCACACCTGTGCCTTGTAGCATAAAATGAAACATGAATAATATTTGAAAGGAACAATTATAATGGCAGAATTTGGGCCATCTGGTTGTTTATTTACAGTGCAGCAATGTAAACAATTTTCAAAACCATACAAGGCAGTGTGTACCCTTCCTTTGGCTATCTGGTTTAAAACTAGCAACTTCAGGATGCACTGTGCAGTTTTAGAAAAGAAATTCAAAAGCAAAATTAACAATATTAATAAGATAATTAAAAAAACAACAACATTTATTTGACCCCTTACCATAACAGAATAAACATCCCATCCTCAGGGGATAATAAAGTCTCTATAACACTGTTTGCAACTAGGTAGGTAATTACTTTATAAAACAGCCTGAAACTTCGAGACCAGATTCTTTCCTCAAACTACACCTTGTAAAAACAAAATGTCATAGTGTAAACACTTAGCATATCGGTTCAACAACAATAAAATGTAAATTACATTAACAAGTACCAAGACAGTGTGTACTTTGTGCCATTTGGCTGAAAACCAGTTTAGTACTGGAGAGCAGCAACTTAAACAGTTGAACAATAGTCACCACGGACCATGACGTATTCTTGTTGTGGACTATGCCCTAACAGGGTGAGCCCTCAGAATCAACTCCTTTTCAGATCTAGAGTTACACATGTAACATGAGGTCATTTTTAAGAGTCTGTAGCTTTGGTGACAGTTTAGAGTTATCCAGACCAAGCAAGATTTTCTGTGTGAACTCAAACGTGTTGGTGAGTCCCTTCGGATAGGTGAGGTGTAGAGCATAAATCAGGCCGAACATTACCAGGAAGGCATCAGCGAGCCTGGGGAGGTCGACCACCACATCACCCTCTAGGACGATGGAGATTTTCACTGGGTGGTAGTGAACTGGGCTTGTGGCATCGTCACTCACAGTTGTAAGGAGGACCACTGACACATCCCCCAGGTCTGGCTCATCCATATCAACCTGAGAAAATGAAAGGGAAATCATACACTAATGAACACTACTGAACAAATACACTACTGAAACAAAGTCTGTGGCAATTTGATTGCAATATAAATAACTATAACTACACAAATCTGACAGACTCCTGTTCACTCAGTCCACTGTTTGCTTAATGACAACCACTTGAGTTTCTTTGCAGTGACTGTTGATTTTTTTGATAAAAGGACATTTTTATTCACTCAAAACAACTGCTCTAAAAATGTATCAGATGAATATTTTTCAGATTTATTTCCACAGAACTTTCAGTTAACCTCTGTTCTCTCTAAAAATCCTAAATATTATATATTTTTCTTTCGTTTTTAATATTTTTTATTGGCAATTAAATATAGCGTGCACCAGAGTTTTGAAAAAAATGAAATAAAAAGTGATCGGAGGCGAGAGATATCTGCCTTGTGTTTCCACAAGGACAGCGCTCCAGGATTCTGATTCAGGAGGATGGCGACGGTGCCATAAAATTGGGGTCAGACTCTAACAAGTCAGTGTCGGAGGAAGAATCAGAATCCTGGAGCTCACTAGGATCTTCTCCAGACTACAATCATTTCTGCCTGGATAGAAGTCAAATGGCGCCAACTGTTGATGAACGGTAAGAACTGCCTAATTTGACTCCTTCTAAAGATAACAAGCCATTGCAAAATGCATGTTTTTTTCTGTTCTAGCCCTGCAATCAAAAGTTGTGGTTTTAATGGGAGTTTATGGGGATAAAAACATCCACAAAGGGTCTCAAATGACGGATTGTAGAAAAACTAAAAAAAAAAAAATATAATAATGCATTCAAATCAGACATATCCAAGGGTCTGATACCAGGTAAAAATCTCTCACCTCCGATAACATTTTAAATTGAAAATCGGCCATTTTCGGTCTTTTTTTCCTCCAAAAAGAATCTGGCACATGCTATATTTAATTGGCAATAAAAATATTAAAAACCAAAGAAAACATTTTTTATTTTTATTTTTGAAAGAACAGGGATTGACTGAAAGAAAAAAACAATTCTGAAAATAAATAAATAAATATCTGGTACATTTTTAGAGCAGTTTTTTGAGTGGACAAAAATGTCCTTAAGGGTCTCAAAGAATGGATTTTGAAATTAAAATTTCTTAACATCTTGCCAAATGTTTGCAGTTGAACACTGGATCATTTACAGAAATGTTAATGCGTGTTGTCCTAATATAAGTAAATGCACTCTAAAATCTAACAAGTTGGCCTTACTTAAAAAGATTTTGGAAACCGATTGCCTTACAAAAGGCAAGTAAATTTGATTAATAGTCTTAAGTTACATGTACTTTATATTCACTTGTTCTGTGTACTTGGAACCTTGTTCTATGTACTCAGTTCTATTAAGTTATTTTAACTTGTGTTGAGGAAGTTGTTTAACTTAGGAATGTCAAGTAGAATCAACTCAACTACACAAAGTTAATCTGACTTACATCAACAATACTGTTAACTTAGTGAAATCTAGGAAACCGATTGCCTTACATAAATAAAGTAAGCACAACAAAGAATAGTTAGTACACTAGGACCAATTCTTTATTCTGTACAAACTCAAAAAGCCATGGAACAAAGTTATAGTCTCACCTCAAACAGGTGTTTTCACAGCTTGAAATAAACAAATGAGAAGAGAAAGGTACCCGTTTCACAACTTGGGCTAAATGTATGCCATTGATATAAAGAATGCCAACATAACTGAAACTGTGTTACCACAACACTGAGAATAGAATCAGTGAATGTGTGTGTGTGTGTGTGTGGCTGAGTGAAATTGAGGGTGGTGTGTATGTGTGTGCATATGTGCAACTGTCAAAAATGTCAAAATTATTTAAATTGTAAACAAATGATTCTCATAATGTCAACTGTAAACTTAATTAACTAGATTTGAAAGAAAGAGAGAAAGAGATAGAATAGCTTCACAAATAGAAAAAGTGCCAGCGCCAGGAAAAGTGACAGCATCCAAAACTGTAGGTGCATCCTGTCAGGTGTTGGTGGACTCAAATGCACAACAACCACTGATGCAATTTAAGAGGTTTATTGAAACGGGGAGGTCGGGCAGTCCAGGGTCGAGAACCAGTGCAGGCGGTGAGAGAGGCAGGCGAGATCGGCGTCGGGGACAGGCGGAGGTCGATAACAGCGACAGGATCCAAACGGGGCAGACGAGGAACGTAGTCAGAGCCGAGCAGGGTCGTTACCGGGGAATCGGTCCGAGGACGAGGCGGGGGCAGGGTCGGAGACGGGCTGTTGTCAACCAGGGAAAGAAGGATCCAGACGGGGCAGACGAGGGACGAAGTCGAGAGCCGAGCGGGGTCGGTACCGGGGAATCGGTCCGAGGACAAGGCAGGGGCAGGGGCGGAGACGGGCTGTTGTCAACCGGGGAACGAAGGAGTACAACAAGGAGACAGGCGCTGGAGAGCCGAGCAGGGTCGTTACCGGGGAACGAAGGAGTACAACGAGGAGACAGACGCTGGGTTACTGGTACAATGCAAAACAAATAATCTGGCAACTGGGAAACGTGGGAGACTGGTTAATATAGGCAGTGCAGATCAAAGGCGAAGGTTGTTGGCTATCAAGATAATAGGGGCAGAGTGTTGGCTATGAAGATCACAGGGGCAGATTGTTCGCTTGAAGACCGTGACACATCCAGCTTTGAGCTTCTACTGCAAAAGTGCATTTTTCAAGCTCTGAAATTTGGGCTTTAGGTTACCTACACCCAGACTGAGCATCACCCTCTGAATGAATTCAAAGTTGTTTTTTTAGTGTTTTTGGACAGTCAAGATGCAGGGCATAGATTAGCCCAAATACAAGGCAAAGTGCTTGATCGTGGCTTCCAATATCATCCATGACAATTGTACCTTCAAGAATGACAGCAACGCTGGATGGTTGAAGATGTAGAACATCAGGACCTGGACGCTGATTTACTTCGAGCATAACGGTCAATACCCCCACAGGAACCTGAGTGTAGTCTGCCATTGTATGGCAATCCTGTGGACATTGAAAAAAGTAAAAACAAAACTTAGACAGAAATCTTGGTTTCCATGCGCACAACCTCGATCACTGAATACAAGCATGGCGTTTTATAATACTTACAAAACAGACAACGTAGAAGTTATTTCCATCATCCCCGAGGTAAATTGAGAGACATCGCAACACAGCAGTCCTCATGGCAATGACATCAGTGGTCTAATTAGATGTTTCGAAAAAAAGAATGAAAGAATAGTGAATGAGTTATTTAATGACTGCCTGCGTGAATGAATGCGTGAGCGATTGACTGTGTGCATGAAAATGAGTGCCTAAGGTGGTGTGTTTGTGTTTGAGTGCTTACCCTCTGCTCAACCTGGCCAAGAATCTGTGAAAGTGCATTGCCAACAACTCCTTTTTTGGACCAGAAGATTTCAAGGAAACGGGGTGTGTGACGGTCTAGGGACTCGAAGAAATCTTGCTCCAGATTTCGGCTAGCCACTTTAGTAAATTCAGCAAAAATCTTTCAGGATAAAACAGAACACAATTAGCTTAAAAGAACCTACATAGGGCAGACATATTCATATATTTCAGATTCACTTAAATACTTGCCTGTTGTTTGCAGAAAAGAGCTGGCCAACGTTCCAACATCTGCTTTACAGATGGCTGCTCTCCCCCAATGTCTTTACATCTCAATGAGAAGGTCTGGTCCATCAGGTGATTCACTGACCGTCCATTTGGTGACCTTTTCTTCATCTCATTTTCCAGGATCTGTCGTGAGCTTTCAAGTGTTAACTCGTCCTCACCCTTTGGAAAATTTGGAAGGAAGTTTGTTTCACTTCTCGATACTGACAAATATAACGTACACAAACATGATACACACGCGTTTGTCATTCGCAGTATTTTATTTTGAAATGCTTTATTTTGAAAATTAACAGGATTTTCTTGTTTTTCTTTGAGCGACTTTCTGTGCAATTGACGCGGATCGCTCGCGGCTCGCGCACAAAATAGAGCAGACGCGGAAACGATAAATGCAAGGCTCGAGCCGCGAGGGAAGGCCTGAGGAGCTTCACCTCTGGTGTGACCTACTACATTGGTTAACATGCGCGCCTCCGCAGGCCTAAGTTAAAGTGAGACACAACATCAACTGGCCGCTCACGACGACACCGGAACCCGCCTCTATCAAAACCTTTGAGAGTCAATGTTTAAAACAGCGTATGTGATCGCATCGCGCCCGTTGGATACTCGTACACTGGCTAAATGCTACGATGCTACACTAAAATAATGCTACGTGAGCGAGTGCTGTCTCAAGTACCAGCCGGGCAACGAACTAAAGTGACACTGCTCGCCAATATTAGCTTGGCCAATTTAGATTTGACGATTTTGGTGTAGTGTGTAAATTGTTTGATTTTGACATGATTAACTGGACTGCTCCCCCCTGAACTGCCACCTTAATGTGGTGGGGGAGTTTGAGTGCCCGGATGATCCCAGGAGCTATGTTGCCCGGGGCTTTATGCCCCTGGTAGGGTCTCCCAAGGCAAACAGGTCCTGGGTGACGGGACAGACTAAGGGCAGTTCATAAACCTCTATGGACAAAAACAATAAAAGGACCGTGACGTCGCCCGGTATGGCGCAACCGGGGCCCCACCCTGGAGCCAGGCCCGGGGTTGGGGCTCGCATGCGAGCGCCTGGTGGCCGGGCCTTAACCCACGGGGCCCGGCCGGGCTCAGCCCGAACGAGCGACGTGGGTCCTACCTCCTGTGGGCTCACCACCCGCAGAGGAAGCCGTAGGGGTCGGGTGCAGTGTGGTTTGGGCGGCAGTCGAGGCGAAGGGCCTCGATGGCCCGGGCCTCGGAAGCAGCCTCTGGCTGTTGGGACATGGAATGTCACCTCGCTGGGGGGGAAGGAGCTCGAGCTTGTGCGGGAGGTTGAGAGGTACCGGCTAGATATAGTCGGGCTCACCTCCACGCACAGCATGGGCTCTGGAACCCAGCTCCTCGAGAGGGGCTGGACTCTCCATTTTCTGGCGTTGTTCGCGGTGAGCGAGGCGGCGGGCTGGTGTGGGCGTGCTTATTGCCCCACAGCTCAGCCGCCACGTGTTGGAGTTTACCCGGTGAGCGAGAGGGTCGCGTCCCTGCGCCTTGGGTTGGGGACAGGTCTCTCACTGTCATTTCGGCCTATGGCCCGAATGGCAGTGCAGAGTACCCGGCCTTCTTGGAGTCCTTGGGAGGGTGCTGGATGGTGCTCCGACTGGGGACTCCGTTGTTTTGCTGGGGGACTTCAACGCACATGTGGGCAGCGACAGTGTGACCTGGAGAGGTGTGATTGGGAGGAACGGCCTCCCTGATCTGAACCCGAATGGTGTTTTGTTGCTGGACTTCTGTGCTAGTCACAGTTTGTCCGTGACAAACACCATGTTCGAGCACAGGGGTGTCCACCAGTGCACTTGGCATCAGGATGCCCTGGGGCGGAGGTCGATGATCGACTTTGTGGCCGTGTCGTCTGACCTCCGTCCCTGTGTCTTGGACACTCGGGTGAAGAGAGGGGCTGAGCTGTCAACTGATCACTACCTGGTGGTGAGTTGGATCCGCTGGCGGGGGAGGAGACCGGAAAGACCCGGCAGGCCCAAACGTATTGTGAGGGTCTGTTGGAAACGTCTGGTCAAGCCCTCTGTCAGTGCGGTCTTCAACTCCCACCTCCGGGAGAGCTTCTCCCAGATCCCGGGGGAGGTCGGAGACATTGAGTCCGAATGGACCATGTTCTCCACCTCTATTGTTAATGCAGCTGCTCGTAGTTGTGGTCGTAAGGTCTCCGGTGCCTGTCGTGGCGGTAACCCCCGAACCCGGTGGTGGACACCGGAAGTAAGGGATGCCGTCAAGCTGAAGAAGGAGTCCTATCGAGCCATGTTGGCTCGTGGGACCCCGGAAGCAGCTGACAGGTACCGGCAGGCCAAGCGTGCTGCAGCGCGGGCGGTGGCGGAGGCAAAAACTCGGGCTTGGGAGGAGTTCGGGGAGGCCATGGAGGAGGACTTTCGGTCGGCCTCGAAGAAGTTCTGGCAAACCGTTCGGCGCCTCAGGAGGGGGAAGCAGTTAGCCACCGACACTGTTTATGGTGCAGGTGGGGAGCTGTTGACTTCGACTGGGGATGTCGAATACTTCGAGGATCTCCTCAATCCCGCCGTCACGTCTTCCGCGGAGGAAGCAGAGGCGGGGGACCCGGGGGAGGACTTGTCCATTACCCAAGCCGAAGTCACCGAGGCAGTCAGGAAACTCCTTGGTGGCAAGGCCCCGGGGGTGGATGAGATCCGCCCCGAGTACCTCAAGTCTCTGGATGTGCAGGGACTGTCGTGGCTGACACGTCTCTGTAACATCGCGTGGTGGTCGGGGACAGTGCCTCTGGACTGGCAGACCGGGGTGGTGGTTCCTCTTTTTAAAAAGGGGGACCGGAGGGTGTGCTCTACTTATAGAGGGATCACACTCCTCAGCCTCCCCGGTAAAGTCTATTCCAGGGTGCTGGAAAGGAGGATACGGCCGATAGTCGAACCTCGGATTCAGGAGGAACAGTGCGGGTTCCGTCCGGGTTGTGGAACACTGGACCAGCTCCATACTCTCCGCCGGGCGCTCGAGGGTTCATGGGAGTTCGCCCAACCAGTCTACATGTGTTTTGTAGATCTGGAGAAGGCGTTCGACCGTGTCCCTCGACGCATCTTGTGGGGGGTGCTCCAGGAGTATGGGATCCAGGGCCCTCTGTTAAGGGCTGTGCGGTCCCTGTATGATCGGAGCAGGAGTCTGGTTCGCATTGCCGGCAGTAAGTCGGACCTGTTCCCAGTGCGTGTTGGACTCTGGCAGGGCTGCCCTTTGTCACCGGTTCTGTTCATTATTTTCATGGACAGAATTTCTAGGCGCAGCCAGGGGCCGGAGGGAGTCTGGTTCGGGAACCACATGATTGCGTCTCTGCTTTTTGCGGATGATGTGGTCATGTTGGCTTCATCGAGCCAGGACCTCCAATGTGCACTGGGGCGGTTTGCAGCCGAGTGTGAAGCGGCTAGGATGAGAATCAGCACCTCCAAGTCCGAGGCCATGGTTCTTGACCGGAAAAAGGTGGTTTGGTCGTGGTGAAGAAGGAGCTAAGCCGAAAGGCGAGGCTCTCGATTTACCGGTCGATCTACGTTCCCACCCTCACCTATGGTCACGAGCTTTGGGTAGTGACCGACGGAACAAGATCGCGAATACAAGCGGCCGAAATGAGTTTCCTCCGCAGGATGGCTGGGCGTACCCTGAGGGATAGGGTGAGAAGCTCAGTCACCCGGGAGGAGCTCGGAGTAGAGCCGCTGCTCCTCCGCATCGAGAGGGGCCAGCTGAGGTGGCTCGGGCATCTGTTCCGGATGCCTCCTGGACGCCTCCCTGGGCAGGTGTTCCGGGCATGTCCCACCGGGAGGAGGCCTCGGGGAAGACCCAGGACACGCTGGAGGGACAATGTCTCCCGGCTGGCCTGGGAACGCCTTGGGGTCCCACCGGATGAGCTGGAGGAGGTGACTGGGGCCAGGGAGGTCTGGGCATCTCTGCTGAGGCTGCTGCCCCCGCGACCCGACCCCGGATAATGCGGAAGAAGAAGAAGAAGAAGAGACAAACTGGTCTGCCCCACAACAAGTGCGAATAATAACATCACATGAAATGTATATTAAAGATGAATAACTCACCTGGTGACGAGATATTCTGCGTCCTCCGATTTCAAAATCAGTCTGCAGTAGTGGTTTTCCGTTCAGCTGTACTGCGCATGTGCGATCCTAAAATTAAGATTTCAATCCCTGTGATAAAAATGTTCGAGTCCAGTTTACTCAAAGGAATTTAGTTGTATACTTTTTTCATGCTGAATGGGTTCCTTACTCATATTGATTGAGTTCAATAAACAAATTATTAAGATTTAAGTAAAGTGCACAAATTTAATTTAAGTGAGAATAGTTATTACATTTTAGAGTGTGAAATGAAAGTATGAATTTGTTCATTTACAGTACAATAGGCGTGATATTTCTTAACTGGGACTTACCACACATGTTCTGAAAAATCCTTCTTCACGCAGATACACAGGAAGGGCATGGAGAACAGTGGTACGCCTTGTGTGGACGTCATGTAATTCCTAAAAAGATTAACATAGTGTAAATACTGTGACAAGTTTACTACTCGTCCAGATGAAAACAGATGAATGAGTTGATCAACATTACCTCGGACTGTATACGAAGAGCAGGCCAGAGTTCCATGAGCTTGACTTGAGGGATCCTCTCCTTGGGGAAAGTTGGGCAGAAAATTGACTTCTGCATGCCAAGGTCTTTTGATGTTGGAGTGTGAGGGTTCATTCCCAGGGTTTCTTTGACTTCTTTTTCCATAATTTACAGTGACCTCCTCACATCCAGCTCTTCTCATCTTGGTCCTGTTACCCATTTTAAACTTGATGCTGTTTTTCCCGCCATTCCATCCGCTGTCAGATCCTGCTTCTTTTAAACAGGGATGTTTCCTCACAAGAGCTTCAGCTACCACTGCTATCTCTTTATCACTAGGGTAAGCCTTGAAACCATATATGGTAGATGCCAGTGTGTCGTATTCTGTATGTGTAAATTTTCCGAAAATGGTAATATAATATGGCAGGTTGTGCAATTTTTTTCTGAAAATGGCATGGGTGTAATCAGGCAGATGACAGTGAAAGTGCTTGTGGAACTTGGAAAAGGGCGGAGATGCTTGTGGAACGTGGACATTGATGTACAGGACAGGGGACATTTTATTCATTTTTGTTCGGAAACAATAGTTTTTCAACAGTTTTTGGTTTTTAACAATCTTTTTTTTTTTGGACACAACCTCTCCAGCCTTAGAGAACACCCTTTCACAAGGCACTGAAGATGCCGGCGTGCACAAAAAGGAAAGTGCAAGTTTGTATAAATTTGGGTACATATGTTTTTGCCTCTCCCAGTACTCCAGGGTTTTCCAGTCTTTCAATGTTTGGCTCAGAAAGATACCGCTGGACCTCCACAGTAGCATTGGCTGTGACATTTTGAGTTCTTCTTGCCTCAATGAAGCTAGTCTCCAAATGACGCCACAGTTTGCTACCTAAGAGGAAACAACAGATCATGTTAGTAAGTGTTCTCATAGGAATAACTGATGTCAAAATAAATAATAGATTACCTCCAGTGACAGCTTAAGCAGTAGAAGCCTGGGGGATTTCCTCTCTGCTTTGCTGGGCCCTGATAATACTAGCACACTCAGAAGTCAGTCACTTTATAGCTTCAGTTGCTTTTGTTGGACTGAAAAATCCAATAACTTTGAATCGGGGGTCCAGGAGTGTCGCAAGGGACATTATTATGCTCATCGATAGCAAAATGTGAAGCTTCTCCCGAAGTTGCTTGATTAGCTCGTCTCCCATTTCTAATGCCACTGCAGGTGCCGGCTTTGCCGTTTCCTCCTGAAGGTTTTGCTCCAGCATTTTCATAAGGGGGACAACTTTGGAGACACGTTTTCCTCAGCCAACAACTCTACAGTGGCATCATAGAGGGGAGACAGCAGAGAAAGGCACCCTCCAACAATGTTGAACTCGTCGGAAGTCATCATGGGGATGTCGTGCTGGAGCCCAGCTGCTCCTACTGGCTCCCTTTGCTCCACCAAACGTTGCAGCATCAAATATGTGCTGTTCCATCTGATGTCCACTTCTTGCATTAACTTCATTTTTGCCATCCCCAGATGAAGCTGCACTTGTGTAAGCTTCTCCTTTAAAGATAGAGATGAGTAGGCCATTAAATCACTGCAGCAGGAACGCAGACAAACTATAAATGTTATTATACATTGAAATAAAGGGAATGACCATACCTTAGCAGTGGTGCTGCTTCTAAAGAAGCCAACCAGCTTCCTCGTTTTGGCCCGGATGCCAGAGAGCACAGGGTTCTGGTCAATTGCCTTCTTCACAATCAAATTCAGTGTGTGTGCATTGCAACTATGGTGCAGAAGCTTCAGCACTCTCACACAGGCAACCATATTGGGAGCACCATCAGTGACCATACATGTCACCTTGTCGGTGATTCCCCATTCCTCTATTACGGAGGCTTTCACACGAGCAATATTTCCTTCAGTGTGTGATTGGGGAAATGCCTGCTCTCCCAACAGCACTGAGCTGAGCCTGGTGTTCTTCGCCACAAAATGGCATGTCACAGCCAGGTAGGCATCCATGTTAATGGATGTCCACATCGGAAGTAAGGCTTAACAGCTGCCACCTTCTCAACTTTAGCCTTAGCTTTCTCCTTTGCGGACTCATACTTGGCCTCCACCATGGCCTTCAGAGCCTAAAGGAAAACATATACAATGCTGAATTTGTTTGAATTGTGAGACATACAATTAAATACTCATTTGGGGGGGGGGGATCGCGCTACACTTATGTGCCAGCAAAGTTTCGTTAGGGGCGTGGGGGCTGCTGGTTGGAAATCACGCCAACGTCCCGGAGCACATTATCGCTATAGCGCTACACTAACGTGCAGGCAAAGGGGGCGTCCCCATAGCACCGCCTCGCCTCGCCTCGCCTCGCCACGGTTGTAGAGCGGCCCCACTGGCCGCTACACTGTTGTAGGAGGTGCCGTTTTGGAACCTCAAGCGCTCAGGGTCCAAGGGAGACGAGGCGAGTTTAGTGGTGACGTAGCCACGAGCAGGGCACTGGATTGGCTCAGTGTCCTCCTCGATTTTCCCTGTCGGAGCGAACACCGACGCCAACTCCATATTCGCGAAAACGACGAGCGGCAAACGGCAAAGCGCTCGGAACAAACCGAGTTGCTCCTGCGTGAGGCGCGTTAAGTTAGGGAATCCGAGGAGTCTCGAGACGAGAGGAAATACGGATTCGTCGAGAGGACGTGGCTCTTCGCCGCGAGGAAGCCTCGAACACCACGGCATAAAGTCGTCCATGGCTCGCTAGGGCAGCTATTTCAAATAAGGAGGCGTGTTTACTGTCTGTTTGTTTTTAAATAAATGATATTTCCCGTTGTATCTGTCTCGTGTTTACTTTTGGTGAAAATATAAAGGTTGAACTACACCTTTACTCTCCCAGAAAACGAAGCAATAAATTATAAATGTTGCCTGCATAAATGATCAACTGTGACTTCAGTGAGGAAAACTGTTCTTTCTTTAACAGAAAAGCAACCACAGACCGAGCAGCAGGTATGAAACAACCTCTACTTTGTCCATCGCTGCGCTGTCGTGTATCGCACAGAAATAATGCCGTCGAAAACGTCCCGCTTTACCGTGTCGACTCCGCCCACGGTCTCGTGAACCGGGGGCCAATTGGGACACAATCGAACCGTGGCGAGGCGAGGCGGTGTTATGGGGACGCCCCCAATGTTTCGTTGTGGGGTGGGGGGGTTTATGACTGGCTTCACGCGGGCCAGACAGGGACACGCAGCGGGCCGAATGTGGCCCGCGGGCCGTATTTTGCCCAGGTCTGAACTAAACGCTATCTAGTCTCAAAACTCTCCAAACTATCTCCATACTATAAACGCTATCCAAAATCTAGTAATCCAAACTCTCCAAACTCTCTCCAAATCTCAACTGACTGCAACTCTCCTACAAAAACCCACATTTTGAATGGAGCCTGAGGGGTCTATATAGCCGTTAAACCTCCCGGCAAAATCTGAACCACTTCCCAAAGCAATCACGTGGTACAGCCAGGTGGCGAGGCTTCGGACGTCATCATTTTTGGCTCCTCCCCTGAATGAATCCATCGCGGAAACACCCCAATCATTACTCGACACACGCTTCAACGCCTCGGCATGTCTCGCAACATCACTAGTTTTTATTAAAAAAAAATAGTTTCTCTAATGAGCCAGGACTAAGCCGTTTCTGCTTTTTCATGAGGATTTCTCTTGCTTTGGAAAAGATCCTCTCACAAGGCACAGATGAAGCTTGAGTGGAAAGGTACATAACAGCCAGTGTGAATAAATTTGGAAAATAATTTCTTTGCTTTCTCCAGTACTGCAGTGGGTCCTCCTGTCTGTCTATGTTTGGTTCTGCCAGGTATTACTGTACTTCGATTGTTGCATTTACTGTCAGTGATGTAGATGTGGGAGTTTTACTTTGCTGAATGGATCTGTCTAGGCGATGCCACAGTTTGCTTCCTGAGAGAGAAAAACAGTCTAAGTCACTATATAGAAAAATAAATGTTCATATACCATATACATTACCTCGTGTTTGTGACTGTGAAACTTCAGATGGCAATGATGAAGCTGAAGTAGAGGCTGAAGCACATTCAGAGGTCAGTCGTCTTTCGCCTCTGGAGCAGTCTCTGGAGCAGTCAGCAGCTTTGTGCGGACTGAAGAAACCTAGTTTTTTAAATCTTGGATCTAGTATAGTGCTGAGAGATAAAATACTTTGAGATTGCAAACTGAAGAGTTTTTCTTTTAGCTGTTTTTTTAGACACCCCACTAAGAGTGTGTTTTCATTGCCTCGCCACGGTACGCCACGCTTCGGTACGATAGTGTTTTCATTGGCTCTGTGATCACGAGACTGTGGGCGGAGTCGACACGGTAAAGTGGGAAAATGTTTTCGTCAGCATCATTTCTGTACGACACACAATGCAGTAATGTACAAAGTACAGGTTGTTTCATACCTGCTGCAACGTTTATATTTTCACCAAAAGTAAACACGAGACAGATATAATGGGAAAATAGCATTTATTAAAGAATAGAAAAACAGACAATAAACACGCCCAACATAGAGCCTCCTACTTATTTGAAATAGCGTGTATGTGCAGCCCTAGCAAGCCAAGGAAGGCGTTGTTAAATGCCGCGGTGTTCGAGGCTTCCTCTCGGCGAAGAGCCATGTCCTCTTGATGAATCCGTATTTCTTCTCGCCTCCTCGGATTCCCTAACTTGCCGAGCCTCACACAGGAGCAACTCGATTTGTTCGGAGCGTTGCGCAATTTGCCGCTCCTCGTTTTCGCGAATATGGTTGAACACACCCGCGACGTCGAGGACATGCCCGGTTCGCCTGCCCCTCCCTAAAAGACAAAAAAAACATGTATTGAAATAGCTATTTTCAAAAAATGTATACACATATAAATGTATTTGTACAACATCAATAGTAGCTACTTGTATTCACGGTAAAAATTTACCTGACACGGAATGCTGCGAAGGAGTTGGTGGCGATGTCCGCTCCGACAGGGGACATCGACGAGGACACTGAGCCAATCAGTGCCCTGCTCGTCGCTACGTCACCACTAAACTCGCTTTGTCTCGCTTGACCCCTCCATGATACGTACCACCATGAAAATAAACTCTAAACTCGCTTTGTCTCGCTTGACCCCTCCATGATAGAGGTACCAAAATGAAATGAATGAAAATGAAAACACGCCCTAATGCCATGCCCTCTGGAGTGGCCACATTTATTTCCTCTTCTTCCAGAGCATGGCCAGCATAGGGATGACTTTAGACCCAGACACACGCTTTTCCTCTGATAACACAATTGTTGCATCATTGAACAGTGCCAGAACCTTTAAAGAATCTGAAATTATGTTGAGATGCCGGGAAGAAAGAGGAGCAATGTCAGTATTCAAGCCAGCCAGGGCTGCAACAACCGGTTCCCTTTCGTGAAAAAGTCTCTAGAGCATATTAAATGTACTATTCCAATGTGTCTCCACCTCCTGGATCAGTTTGAGAACAGGCCGACCCATTTGCAGTTGAACCTGCGATAGTCTCTCCTACAAGTACAGCAAATTATTCTTATCTATCCATGCATATACACGTGTGTGAAAGAGACAAAGATGGGAAAAAAAAAACATTTTACCTTTGCAGTAGCGCTGCTCTTGAAATATCCAACGATCTTCCTGCTTTTGTCCCTTATTTCTGATAGTTCTTAGAATTAAGTTATTTTTTGACAATTAGATTTAATGAATGTGCCACACAGATGGCATGGCAAACTCCCATTTCTTTAGTGCATGCACCCATATTGGCAGCTCCATCCGTGACTAGGCAGATGACCTTGTCACTGTACAAGAAGGTCTTTTTTTTACACTGGCCAAATTTAAGGCAGTGCGTGATTGTGGAAAGTGCGTAACACCTAACACAACAGACTGTAACATGGTATTTTCATCTACAAAATGGCCAGTGACGCAAGGAATGCATCAGTGTTGATGGAGATCCATGTCTGAAGTAAGGCTCACTGATGATGCTTTCATTACAGCGGCTTTAGCCTTCTCCTTCGAATCATCGTATTTTTATTTTTTTCCACCATCAGGGCCTAAATACAAGATGAAAATCAAAGCAATAAATACAATTCACAAGCAATAGTAGAACCACTTGTACTTGATATATTTAAATTCACACCTGGCGAGTAGGGGGTACATAAGATGAGTTCAGTGATTTCACAAATTTTTTGAACCCACTCCCATGTACAATAGAGAATGGCAGACAATCATCCACTACCATGGCAATCAATGCCTCCGTTGTATCAGACTTCTCACCTGAAAAACAAAAGAATTACTTAAAAGCGTACGGCTCAACAAAAGACAATTCAAATAACTTTATAATCTCAGATGTGAAGTACATATACAAATGTCTTAATTTTCTCAGACAGTGACAAAGTATAATGTGTACTTCCATTGCACCCAAAATAGCTTACCAGAGCTTGAACCAGCTGACACGGTGTCATGATGCAGGGCTCTGTGGTGCCTCAGCATGGCTGAGGTATTTCCACTGTACCCCAGCTCTCTTGAGCACAAGAAACACTTCACCTGTGGCAAACACACGCACGCACAAAATGGTTTATACTTTGTGAGCACTGAGCAGACATTGCGCAATTTTATAATTACTATATAACACAAACCTTATTGGGAGTGATCAAGTCAAAGTACTCCCAAACAGGGGAAAACTTTCTTTTTGTCGCTGGTTCCATCTTTTAAACACTCACAAATAACTAACCAAACACCAACCAAACCAAACGCAAGATGTGCAGGTCGGCTCCATTGCGTTTCGCTGTGCCTTATATTTCAAATGACACGCGGTTCACACGCCAAACCAGCAAACCACTTCCTGAATCAGTCACGTGGTACGGTGCTTCAGTACATCGCTTATGTCATCAAACCACGCTTTGAACCACTTTGCCTGGATTTTTGCTGATTACTCGACACACACTTCCAAGCCTCGACACTGACCGTAACATTACTACTGGTCTATTCAAGTTCAAGTGAGCAAGTGAGGCAGGGTGTGTGTGTGCGTGTGGGAGCGTTTGGCGCTTGTGTAAGTGCCCATCCCTACGTGGGGACCCGAGTTGCAACCCAGAAGCGGACACAGTAGGCTCAAAAGTTAATTAATAGACTTTGTTTAACAAAGTGGCAAAGCAACAACTACAGTAGTGACCAGTACTCAATACTTTGATACTGTAGGCACTAGTAGAGTACCGGAATCAAGAAATCACAAGGAAGTGGTCGGGAAGTCCGCACGTGGGGAGCAAAGTTCTGGCGAAGAGAAGAAGTGTTTGAGTCCTTAGAGGGCACCTATGATGCTTTTCCACTTTTCTGAGCTCTAAATACTGTTACAATGATGTTCATACGTTTGGACTTGAGCCCTGCAAGTTGTTGGGCATGGTTCTGAACGCTCTCTCAGTTTTGTTTTTTTTTTGTTTTTTTTAACATTGGGATCGCATTGACGTAAATGCGTGCCGGATTTCCGTTCATGGCCCAGCTCAGGCATACTCTTGGACTGGTTCCGCCCTCCCCTGCTCTGCTCCGGAAGTTATGTTGCTGTGCGCTGCTCCAAGAAAATGTTTTTTCGGTGTAAGGGAAATAAAAAAAAAAAAATACAGAGCAACTGCCTAAGCACCAAGGACCACAACCGTCGGAGTGGAACGAACAGAGAGAATGTTGTTTTGTTCAGCCTAATGCGGATGCGATAGAACACCGGCCCGGTGGGCAACGGCAGGGAGACGGGCTCGACTTCAACCGCTGAATCGTGTTGATAAACTGTTAGCCACCACCGCTAAGTCCGTGCTCTGCTTGTGTGTTCTGTTCGCTGGCAGCGAAACTGAAAAGGCAGTGATTCTGACTCGCAAGTTAACATCGGTTGTATAGAGCTCTTCCTGCTTTGTGCTTTATGTGGACTTAAGTTGTGCAAATATTCTTGTCTAATAAGAAACGACTCTATGACTCAAGTGATCGTTTCAACGTCTATACTTTTTCTGGTCAGTACAAAAAGTAAAATATGTGTCCGGGGGCACGGGAGCCACAAAAAACGTCCAGGGACCTTTTGTCTGCCTTGTGGCTGTAGCTCAGCCAGCGCTGGGCCCATTCGAAGCGGCATTAGCCGGTAAACCGCTGCTAAAGGGTGAAGCCTTCCCGACGGTAAGTGTTTAAATTGGTTTCGTAAAGTTTGCTGTTTACTCTCAACTCCCGCACCGGCAAACTGATTAAGTGTGGCTCAGCAGTGACCAAGAGTGTGACCAATTACAGTGGAGTGGGCTGGGGGGGAGGCGTACACGGAGGAGGCCGGGGGTGGAGTGAAGCAAAACAGACCATTTTCGCGGGATGCAGGAAATACGAAGAAGCGATGCAGCGAGAGACACAGATCTACAAAGTTTTCAGTGCGGGTAATCGTGTGTCGCTGCACTGGAGGGACCAGAAATCCAATACAAAGGCCTGAAAATTAGTATAATAGGTCACCTTTAAGTCGCCTGAGGAAAATTCTGTGATAAAGGTGGACAGCAGATAATTACCAAAATAAAAGACTAAAGTGGACAACAGGGAACTCCTCAAATCAAAGACCAACCGAAAACCCTGACAATCCCCTTATCTCTACCATATAGTGTGTGAAATGTGTACTGGAGTTGTAAAAAATGTTGATTTTGACCAGTGTTCTATCAAGTGGAAATAGCTCACTTCCTGTTTGTCAGGCAGACAAAAATAGAGTATGTGGGATGTAGAGATTGACGAGAGGAACAAATGGGTTTTTGTCGCACAAGCCTACGATGTTCCTAGAGGGCGCTAGTGGCATTTTAGTGTGAAGGTGAAATTACCGATTTTAGAGGGATTTTGCATGTTCTGCGACTTTAAAGGGCCATAAAATGAAAATGGTTGTAACATTAATGTAATGACCAACCTCGTTTAATCTTCAAGACCTTGTTTGTCTAATGCAAAAATTTCAAGTCTGTCATATTTACGGTTCTTGACTTTAGCATGTTTAAAAAAAATAGTCAATTTAAGAAAAATAGGGGAAAACAAATGGAAATAGCTCACTTCCAGTTTGTCGCTCATTTCAAATTAGACTGTATGAAATGTTCATCTCAAAGAGAGGAACAGGTCTGTGCAATGTTCCCGGGGGCTACGGCCATTAAATGTTTTTTTTCTTCCTCTCGGCCTGTAGGTGTCGCTCTGGAGCAGCTACAGTTTTCAATTCTTAATCAAATGAAAGTCTTAGCAGCCTTGACATGTGTGCAAAATTTGATGCAGATTGAAGCATGTTCAGCGGGTCAAAACGGGGTTGGCAGTTACTATTTTCTCTAGGGGGTGCTATTGAGCAGATATGTACAGTTTTTTAGTATAGTCAAACTTTTGGTGGGTCTGGTCTGCGTGCAAATTTTGGGTGAGTTTTCGTGTATAGGAATGGGGTCAAAATGGGGATCAAAGCTGAGTAGTGGAAATGACCTTGACTTTGACTGGCCAGAAAATGAAAATGGTTGGGATCTCAAAAGTTTCGCCACTTACGTTTTGTCATGAATGTCTTGTCTGTGTCATACATTTTCGCATACATACATATCATACATATCGCTGGGGCTCAGTCCCGAAACAAAGGAAAGCAGTCGGGTGAATCTGGCATCTCAGTGTAGAACAGGGATAGGCAAACTTTTTGACTGGTAGGCCACAATGGATTCTAAAATTTAACAGAGGGGCCAGAGCAGATGGATGAAGTGTTTTAGTGACCCATCAATGTCAATTGAAAATTAAAGCTGCAAGCAGTGTTGTAGGGACTGAGCCCGCGCAACCACCCGCCGACGGCCCCCGACACCTGCCAACATAACTCTAATTTTTGAATTTCGACAAATAGGAAGTGACTTATTGCCACTCGTTTGAACACTTCAAGGTTTGGGGACTACTGGGTCTTTCCTCGTTGCTTATGAAAATACAGTGGTTCTGACTGCTTAAAGAAGACATTTTCAGCATCCCCAGAACCCAACACGCCAACAATGTTGTTTTTTCTCTGTTTTTGAGAGAAAAATAAGAAAGTAATATTCATTTGTTGTCTCATTTTCTGACTGTCTTAAGCCCCTTTTCCACTAGCCAAAAAACGTAATGTAGTCCTGCTATTAATTGGCATTTAGTGGCAGTGGAAAAGGCTCACCAAGCCGCGCTGAAACGCGTCAACACGCATCAAATAGGGTTGCCACCCGTCCCGTTTTTCCCAGAATTGTTCTCTTTCTTCACCACCTGTCCCGGGAAAAATAAAGTCTCTCCCTTGAGAGATCTCCACCCCCCCGAGATGTACTGGATTTGAAACTCTGGGAGGTGGCAACCCTAGCGTCAAACAACCCGGCAAGGGACCCGGGTTGAAATTGGCTCAGATCGGCTCGGCTCCTATTGGCTTGTGGTGGAATTGGGACACCTGCGACGACATCACATCTTTTACCTGCAGCACGGGATGACGTAGAGCGTTACGTGCGCTAAGTCATAGCGAGCCAGTCGTGGCGTTCAGGTGTTCGATTACGTTATATCAGCGCTCAAAAACCGTTTATTGTCCTCTGGCTTTTTTGCTCGTGGCTCGTGCATAAAATAAAAAAATAGACACCAGACACCGAAACGATTGCTGCACGGTGCTAGCCGGCTGCGGGTGTGTGCTGCTTCAAGTCTGGTGTGAACGACACCATCGTTCCACGGCTATTCGGGGAACGATGCTACAGTCAAAAGTGCCCAACAACAAAGAACACTGGCCAATGCCGGACTCGCTTCCATGTTGCTCTTAATTGTTTACTTCCCTGCATTCTGTCGCTCTTTATCTACACCATCTCAGCGTGATGACGTCAGCAAACACGCAGTGGTGAAAGCGGAGGGGGTGCAGTTTGCCGGCGGGGGTGAGACCCCACTGGTTTTGGTCTGTGGAAAAGGGACTAAATGCCGATCGATTGAGAGTCATCCCGCGTTCAAAATACAGTGTCAACACCCTAATTTCAGTGAGAAAGGGGCTTTTGACTGGTCTGCATTGTCTCTCAAAGTGCAGGTAGGATCATTGGATGGGTCGTTAAGTGCCACTCACAAACACATACATGGACACTTGACACCTCTGACGAGAGAAAGCAGGGGGATTAGAGAAAGGAGGGGTAGCTCTGTTATTGCCAAACTTAAACCAATGGTGCCTAACAATAATAATAATAATAAAAAAAAAGTATTGAGTAAAGAGGTCTTTTTTTTTCTTTTTTTTTGCGGTTTGTTGGGGGAGACGGTCGCGACGAGCGGGCTCAGCCCCATCAACCCTGCCTGCAGGTTTAATTTGCTTTGTTTTTGGTCAAAGCTGTCAAGTGTCAATTATCGGCCTTGATGAGACAAACATATGGAAGTTCCGCGGGCTCAGTCCCTAATGAACAAAAGCATTACAACAAAATATCTCTTTGACATCTTTTTGAAGTGACTCTTTAAACACTGCAAATTAAAATAATAAAATACAGCTTTTTCTAGTACTAACAGTTACTGCTATTTAAAAGTTATTTAGAGCTATGTTATTCCTCAGGATATCTTGACAATCACTATGGCAGAAAACGTAAGAATGCAGGGAAAACTATATTATTATTAAGGTTTATTGTTATAGTTTCAATTTTAGTGGGCCAGATTAAAAAGCTTAATGGGCCACATATGGCCCCTGGGCCGTAGTTTTCCCCCGCCTGGTATAGAAGAATCACTAATGATGGTTGGAAAATATATTTTAAAAAAAAAATGTTTTAGTAAAAACATTTCCCCAGTACAGGTGATAGAGAAATATGACCAATAACAACATTTAAACGATTAATGTCACTGTCACTTATTGCTGCTGCTGCTAGGTCTGTAGTTGTTTTTGTGGAGGAGGTAGACATTTACTATTGAGGCGTCTGTGAAAAATGTCTAATTAAAAAAAAAAAATAGTTTTAACATTAAATATTAACATTTAATTAACATTTATCAAGAACGACTGATTTTTTTTCATTCTTTATTTAAAAAAAAACAGCAACGGTTTGTGTTCAACTGAAAGGTTCTGCAATGTGCTTCTGCAGCCTCTCCTCGCCATTCTCTGCAGCGGATGGATGGATGGATGGATGGATGGATGGAGGTGCCGTGTCTTTTTTTTTTTTTTTATCTGAACCTTGACTGACATGGACTGAACGGAATTTTTCTCCCTCCCTCAGATCCCAGTAGCATCCGACCAGACCGCCATTGACACCTGCAAGGCCAAAGCTGCACCGCTGGAGGTAGAAGATCCCTGCGGTTCCCCTCCAGTCTGTCACCTTTTCATCTCCTCATCATCATCATCTCTGCTAATAGCAGAACCATCATCACCTCTGGCTCTGCAATGAGGTTTGTGCTGCTTTTTGAGGCTGTCAGCCAGCAGGAGGAGGTGCTTGTCCTTCCTGGCACCGACGGAAACCAAAATCCCAGTGAGTAGACGAGAAATGCGGATGTTTGCAGCGACGAAGATGAGTGACACTTGAGACGACTCAGAAACAAGCAGATTAATAATTGGATGGAGGGAGCCGCCGTGACTAATAATCCTACTGAGATCCACCAGGATCACGTTTCACCACCTGGAAATAAATCTCACGCGTGGTGGAGGGTTGTTGTTTTTTTAAGCACAGAGGATCAACCCAAAGTCGACGAAATCATTTTGAACCGCATCACGTCTTTGAAAGATAGAGCAGAAATCAGTTTGTCATGTCTCCACCTGGCTGGATGGAATGATAATAATAATAATAATAATAATCATAATAATAATAATAATAATAATAATGGTAACAACACAAAACAAGCATTACAAGCACAACATCTATCACAATATTCCTGTCAGACCGAAGGCCAGACAAACAAAACAGCTTTTCTGTGGAGCAGAAAAATAATGAATTGAATATATTCATAGAACAAAAAATAAAAAAAACTTGCTGCTGCAAATCTTTTAAGACATACTTTTTTATTTTATATTCACCTCGGCATAAAGGGCCAGAAGTTAGTGTAAAAACTTCAGGTGGCAGGTCCAGTGCGTCCAAACCGGAGCTTTTCAAGACAGCTCAGATTTTTTTTTTTTTTTTTTTTTTTTTTTTTTTTTTTTCAATTTGAGTTCAAGAGAATGGAAGCTGTAACAATAATAAATAGAAGATCCAGAGGCTTTGACCTGCAGGAATCCAGAAGAATGTTGCTCATGTCCCCGATTGGTAGACAGAAAATGTAGATGTTTAAAAATGCCTCTGGCTGCAGATCACAATGTCCAGGAAATGAGCACGTCCATAAAAATCATCAAACCTACCATCAAAAAGAAAAAGAATGTACTGAAAAAAAAAACATACAAATGCAAATGCAAACAGACTGAAATTCTCAACTTACTTTGCTGCATGCACAGAACAACCTCAACCAATCCTCCCGCCCACCACACACCGACATGTCCACCCACGATGACTTACACAACTCTGGCATTTAGAATTTGGGCTTGTGCTTCTTTCATTTGTCTATTTTTTGATAATAATAATAATAATAATAAACTTTTATTTGTACAGCGCTAAATCACAACCAATGGCGTCTCAAAGCGCTTTATACAATCAGAGAGAACCAACTGGGCCCCCGGAGCAAGCAAGATGCGACAGTGGCTGGGAAAAACTCCCCTGTGGGAAGAAACCTAGGGCAGAACCAGACTCCAGAGGGCCATCATCTGCCTATGAGTAGTTGGGGTGAAATACAAAAAATAGAGAGAGAGAGAAAGAGAGAAAGGAGTAGAGTGAGCCAGGGTGGCAGACAGGACAGAGTGAAAACAGATACACCAACCAGGCATTCACAAAACGGATATAAACACAAAGAATAGGAAATAATTCAAGGCTGCTGTCCGTGTGGGCTGTAAGTGTCCATGCTTTGGAAGGCAAGAGCCTATCCCGATGGACAATCTGCCGATAGGACAAGTCCAGGTCCTAGGCGTGGTGGTGGGACAAAGCGATGACACCAAGACCCCAGGACAGCACAATCCAGCTCCTGGCGCAGTGGTCATCACCTGCCGGGGACACAGAGACTGCGGCAGTATCATGCATATCCAGCATACTGTACAAAGCATAATGAGAGCTAGTTTGGACAGAGTAGATAGAGTCAAAAGAGTCAAAGATTGATTGGGTGAGGAGAGTGATAGAAGCTCCGCCTGCACAGAGCAACGATCCCTGTAACGGGAGCGAAAGATCTCCCTCCACGGCGTAAGCCTATAGCAGCTTAACTGACAGTGGATGGAATCTAACTATAAGCTTTAAGAAAAAGGAAAGTCTTAAGTCTACTCCTAAATAAACTAACTGTGTCTGCCCCCCTCACCGAGGCTGGAAGATGATTCCAAAATAAAGGTGCCAGGAACTGAAACACCTACCTCCTGACCTAACTCTAGACATTTTTGGGGTAACTAAAAGACCTGAATCCTCAGAGCGAAGGGCTCTTGGAGGATGATAAAGTTCAATTAGTTCCCTAATATAAGAAGGAGCCTGAGAATGAAGAGCTTTGTAAGTTAAAACTAGAATCTTAAATTCAATTCTAAATTTGACAGGCAGCCAATGCAAGGAAGCTAAGATTGGAGTAATATGCTGCCTCCTTCTAGTTCCGGTTAACAATCGTGCCGCAGAGTTTTGGATTAACTGTAATGTCCTAAGGGATGAATTTGGGCATCCTGCTAGTACCGAGTTACAGTAATCTAGCCTAGATGTAACAAAAGCATGGATTATTTTTTCAGCGTCTTTGAAGGACAAAAAACCTCGAATTTTGGCAATGTTTCTTAAGTGGAAAAAAGCTGACCTACCCACATTCTGAATATGAGAATTAAAGGTCAGGTCCTGATCAAAAGTGACTCCAAGATTCCTCACAGTAGAACTGGGTGTAGTACCAAATAGACCACCCTGTCCATCAAAGGCTCTGTCCCTACTCTCTCGCGAACCAAATATAATGACCTCAGTTTTATCGGTATTAAGCAACAAGAAATTCTGTGTCATCCAAGTTCTAACATCACGAAGACAAGATTCCAATTTGGCCAACTGATGAGCCTCATTTGCCTTAAAAGACAAGTACAGCTGTGTGTCATCTGCATAGGAATGGAAACTGATGTTATGCTTTCTGATGATGTCACCAAGAGGTGACATGTAGATGTTGAAGAGGAGTGGTCCAAGTACAGATCCTTGCGGGACACCATGACTAACCCTCCTACGTTCCGATGAATGATTATGAACATGAACAAACTGAAAGCGGTCAGACAAGTAAGATCCAAACCAGTCCAAGGCGCGATCCTTGATGCCAATAGCATTTTCTAATCTCCTAAGAAGAATGCTGTGGTCAACTGTATCAAATGCTGCACTGAGATCTAGAAGGACCAGAACAGAGAGAAGACCTTGGTCAGATGCACACAAGAGATCATTACTTACCTTAAGCAATGCAGTTTCAGTGCTATGTCCAACTCTGAAGCCTGACTGAAAAACCTCAAATAGATTGCTGTCGTTCAAGAAGTCCACAAGCTGCCTAGCAACAACTTTTCTAAGATCTTAGAGAGAAACGGAAGGTTCGAGATTGGCCTATAATTTGAAAGCACACTCGAGTCCAAATTGGGTTTCTTGATCAGGGGCTTGATTACAGCCACTTTGAAGGCATGAGGACAAAACCTGTTGATAGAGAATGATTGATAATTCTAAGAATGACACAATGAAGCAATGGGGAAACCTCCTTGAGAAGCCTGGTTGGAATTGGGTCCAAAAGACTTGTGGTCGGCTTAGCAGAGGAGACAAGAGAATCAAGTTCAGAGAGTCCAACTTGCCGAAAACTCCCGAAATAAACACTGGGGTTGCCATGTTGAGAAAGATCTACCATGTGACCAGTGGAAGACAAAGGAGACAAAGAAGACAAAGAATTCCCAATCTCAGTTCTAATATCTTCTACTTTTTGCTGGAAGAAATTCAAGAAATCGTTGCTTGACAGGCCAATAGGGACGCATGGCTCAACACAATGATGGCTCCTCGTCAGCTTAGCAACTGTACTAAATAAAAACTTTGGATTGTTCTTGTTGGAGTCAATAAGAGCAGAATAGTAGGAAGTTCTACTGATACGCAGGGCCTTTTTATAGGACCTAAAGCAATCCTGCCAAGTCTTGAAGGATGAAGCTGTTTTTGACGAACGCCAAGTTCTCTCAAGCCTTCATAAATTTTGTTTTAATTTGCGAGTAGAGGAAGTAAACCAAGGGGCTGATCGATCCTGCCTATTCATTCTTACCTTATAAGGGGCAAGATCATCCAATGTTGATTTCAGAATACCAGAAAAACGATCTGTCAGGGAGTCAAGATCAAGATCAGTCAAGTGGGTGGGGGGAGAGGCCGGAAGCATGTCCAGAGGTACAAGAGCATCAAGCAGATCAGGAAGCCTCTCTTTAAATTCAGCAACAACAGAGTCCGAAATGTTTCTACTCATTATAGACCTTGCTTGGGGAATGT
Organism: Thamnaconus septentrionalis; assembly: GCA_009823395.1. Classification (NCBI taxonomy): domain Eukaryota; kingdom Metazoa; phylum Chordata; class Actinopteri; order Tetraodontiformes; family Monacanthidae; genus Thamnaconus; species Thamnaconus septentrionalis. The sequence continues at coordinate 22,628,707 of CM020511.1, forward strand.
GATCCGCCACAATAAAGCCGAAAGTGATCAGAAAGTGGTCAGACAAAACGTCATTTCGGGAAAGATTGTCAACTGCTCCACACCAAGTCCAAAAGTGAGCACAAGATCCAAAGTATGACTATGCTTATGAGTGGGTACATTCACAACTTGAAGAAAGCCTAAGGAGTCAAGGATAGATTTGAAATGAGAACTCAGACTGTCACTCTCAATGTCAACATGGATATTAAAATCTCCAATCACTATGATCTTATCCTTAGTCAATGCTAAAGTAGACAAAAACTCTGAAAATTCATCTAAGAAAGAAGAATATGGACCGGGGGGACGGTAGACAACAATGAATTCAACGGAATCTGCCTGTCTATCAGGTGACAGCAAAATAGACATCGCTAAACTCTCAAATGAACTATAAATAGATTGAGCCTTGAGATTGACTAACAAATTGGAATTATAAATAGCTGCAACGCCACCTCCTCGACCACTATCACGAGCCTGATGAGTATTAATATGACTAGGAGGAGTGGCTTCATTAAGACTAAAACATTCATCTTGACGTAACCATGTCTCTGTGAGGCCAAAAATATCAACATTATGTTCACTAATCAAATCATGAACTAAAACTGCCTTGGAATGTAGAGACCTAATGTTAAGGAGGCCACATTTCACCATTTTGTTTGTGGGAGACCCTGGAGCCACCTCCGACCGGGCCCCCTTATTTCTACAATCTATTCGAATTAGGTTACTATAATCGATTGGAGATTTGCACAGCATAAGAGGTTTGGAGGTGCGAGGGACCGACACAACTTCTATTGGAAAAGACTGGCAGGGCTTCGGGGACTTACTAACGGCTGGGGACGGCAGTGAGAGAAGCCCAGAGTAGCGTGTAGGACTACAACTCTGTTGCCTGGTCTCCACCCTGGAGCATCAGTGAGTGGAAGCTAGAATTTTAACTATATTGCTAGATAAGAGAGCTGCACCTTCCCGGTGGGATGAATGCCATCCCTCCTAACAAGACCAGGCTTGCCCCAGAAAGGCTTCCAGTTATCTGCAAAGCCCACCGAGTTATTGGGACACCACCCTGACAGCCAACGGTGAAAAGATGACATGCGGCTAAACATCTCATCGTTCCTAACATTTGGCAAGGGGCCAGAGAAAACTACTTCGTCCGACATGGTCTGAGCAAATGCGCACACCGAAGCTACGTTTAACTTAGTGACCTCGGACGATTTCAGGCGTGCATCATTGAAACCACAGTGAATTACAATTCGCCTAAATCTCCGTTTATTCTTAGCCATTAACTTTAAATGCCCTTCAATATCGCCCGCCCTGGCCCCGGGATGCACTTCACTGTGGCCGATGGCTGTCCCACGTTAACATGCCTCACTATAGACGAGCCGATCACCAGAGTGTCAATCTCAGTCGGCGTGCTGCTGAGTGGGGCAAACTTATTCGAGACATGGACGGAGGGGGCCTGGTGTTGAGAATGGTGGTGGTGCCCGGCAGACTTATTAAGGCTACGCTTCCTCCTGACAGTCACCCAACCGACCTTTCCCGGCTGCTCGGGAGCCGCGAAGGAGGGAACTAGTGGGACCTAGAGACTCCGACGCCACGCTAGCGAATGAACGCTCCGCTCCAGCTAGGCTAACCCTACTAGCTACGGGACTACTATGCTCGAAGGAGCGAAGACGTTCCTCAAGCTGACTAAGTCTCGCCTCAAGCGCTAACATAGCACTACATTTAATACACATCCCTGACTCGGTAATTGAGGACGAGCTAAAGCTAAGCATCTGGCAGTGTGAGCAAGAAAAGACGGGAGGGGAGAGAGGAGGGACAGGGGAGAGGTGAGAGGGAGAAGCCATGGCTTCGACTGTGCTTGTGCAAACAGATAGGGATAGGTGTATTGAGAAGAGACTAAATAATTTGGAGAACGATCACCTTTTAAGAGAAAACAGTCGAGTGGTTCGCTCAGTCAGAGCTCAAGAGCGGCGTGGCTGGCTGGCCGGCTGTGCTGTCGCCTCCTGTGTGACGCTGTCGCCTCCTGTGTGACGCTGTCGCCTCCTGTGTGATCCTTTCTGCTTGACACTTTTCCATTAAACATCCTTTTAATCCCGGGGTTTTTTCCTCCTCCAGTTCCCCCACAGTGGTGAATAAACAATGCATGAAATGCTGCGGCATTGCCACCGATCCTCCACTTCCACTGATGTCACCTCCTCCCGGCTCTCCTCCGCTGCTTTCTTCATCTTTCCTTCTTGAGTTTGCTCCCCATCCCACAGCTCTGCCCACTCTTCCTTCCCTTTGTGTCGCCACTCATCTTTTTCTTTTTTCCCCTTAAACTGTTTTCCTATGGAGCCCCAGAGGGGACATGAGGTGGCGGGGGGAAAGAGACCACTTATCTTTGGATCCTGAGATAACTATGTCGGGATCACAGGATAACTTTTTTGTTATCTCGGAATCCCTACTTAGCTATCTCTGGATCCTGACATAGGTAAGTCGGGATCCTGATCCTGATGGCTACTGAACTGATCCGGAAGTACATTTACCTCGAATAACTAAGTCAGGATCCTGACTTACCTATGTCAGGATCCCCACATAGCTAAGTAGGGATCCCGAGATAACAAAAAAGTTATCTTGTGATCCCGACACAGTTATCTCAGGATCCTGAGAGAAGTGGTCCCTTTTTTTTTTCCCCCACCTCATGTCCCCTCCAGGGCTCCGTAGTCATCCTCCCACCAGATCTCTGAAAAAAAATGTTTTCTCTTTTTCCCTGCCTTTTGTCTATTTTTTTTCTCTCTCACAGCTGGAGTGTGATAATTTTATCACCATCATCCAGAAAGTCAACGACACCATGATAGTGTGTGGGACAAACGCCGGGAGCCCCCGTTGTTGGATGCTGGTAAGTCTCACTTTCAAGTTCTTCTTGGATAATCGGAGGAATTTCACAGGTTTAACACAGTTTGATGTTTGGCACTATAAAAGAAAGTGAATCGGAGCGTCACAAGCATTAGCGTAGGATTCAGAATGTTAACCCTCCAGACTAAGTCTGAGTCTCTTCGTCTTGGACCTCCCACAGGTCAATGACACGGTCACCGACGTCCAGGGGAACTTCCACATCTCCTCAGCCTCCGACATCTCCCCGGCCTACCCATCGCAGAGGGCCATCAGCATCCCCGCAGGTGACTTGTTTGGCAGTTGTGTCTGTCGGTTTGCAATAAGAAAAAATTGAATACATTTCAATTTGTGTGTGTTTTTTCTTTTTTCTGCTGGACGACATATTTTTATTCAACTCTTAACTTCCCTCTGAAAAAGGTTTAGTTCGATGACACTGGCGGGCCGCTGTTTTTTTGACGTTGTCTTGTCAAAAAGTTGGTTCTCCATGAATTTTAAATTTCTAAACTTTTCCGAACTTTACTATGAATTTCTCACAGTGTATTTATCAGGTCTATGATTATGAACTTATGTTCAATAATAATAAAAACAATAACTATGGCTCAGTCCCGAATAATATTGTACAATAGCTGATATTGGTTCTCAATCTTAATAACAGTTTAGTGCAGACAACGACAGAAAACTTTACAACAGTGCAATTAATGTCCGATGCTGCCATGTGCATTTGAACGCATCACACTTGCTGTGACATCAACATTGAGTGTGGGACGGATACTATTTACGTGCATTTCATGTAGCAAAGCTTAAGTTTTAAAAAACTGATAAAACACATTTTTTTCAATCACATAAACTACAGTGACATGAGTAAATGTAAGTTATGGCTGTTCATCTCTGTAATGATCCAGTGACTT